>JAMKPW020000009.1:0-517464 GCA_024184665.2 Zalaria obscura | reverse complement strand
CCCTAACCCTAACCCTAACCCTAACCCTAACCCTAACCCTAACCCTAACCCTACGTTATAATATACGTTAAGATATACGTCGAGATATATATTAGAATATACGTTAGGACCTACGTTAAAACATATATTAAGATATCTAGCGAGATATATATTAAGGTATTTATCGAGATATATATTAAGTTATAGGATTTACCCTATACTTAGTTATATAACGAGATATCTATTACAATAGTAAAGATTTATACTAAGGTATTTATTAAGATATAGATTAAACTATAGGATTTACTCTATACTAAGTTATATAAAGAGATATCTATTAATATATACGTTAAGATATACGTCGAGATATATATTAAGATATGCGTTAGGATATGCGTTAAGTTATAGGATTCACCCTATAATTAGTTATATAACGAGATATCTAGCGAGATATGCGTTAAGATATATATTAAGTTATAGGATTTACCCTATATTTAGTTATATAATAAGATATACGTTAAGATATATATCGAGATATATAGTAGGATATGCGTTAAGATATACGTTAAGATATACGTTAATAAGTGCGTTAGGTCACGTAATAAGATATACGTCGAGATATGCGTTAAGATATATATTAAGATATGCGTTAAGATATACGTCGAGATATACGTTAGTCAACTCCTATTCTTATGGTTAGTGTTAGGGTGCGCACTTAGGGACCCTTATATCAAGGCCTTACTAACTCTCGAATCTAGTAACTTAAGGGATATTAGGACTAAAGCAGAGGGCAAGACCTTCTAGATAATAATACTAACCATAGCTATATAACGATACCATATTTATAAAGGTGTAGGCCCGATTACTAGTCTCTAAATTATCTTTAGCTGCGCTCGCTATAAAAATATGGCTTTCTGGCTAAGGATAGGCTAAGAAATGTCTAGGTCATGTTTTAAGAATATACATATATCGTAAACGAGTCAAAGACTGGTTATACTGCAATCCACAGTAGCCCTAATATAGTAATCCCAGACCGGGAGCTCTATATGCATAACGGGTCTATAAGAAGCCAAACACATATCACAATGTATATAGGAGGAATCTGGGCTCAATTCTCATGAAACTCTGTTCGTATAATTCATCTACTTGTATTATTATGAGATAGCCTCTGCTTCTACTCGTGTGACTACGCATGCTTCTCCTGAGTGTTCCTCCCAACTTGAACATCAGCTTCATCAACTGGGATACCCTCAATCTTGGCATCTGAATGCTCAGCGTAAACGTCTGCGGGAATTTGGTCCGGAGTCTTGCTCGTTAACATGACCATTGGTCCAGCAGCAGCGGCCATGAGGACGAATGTGACGATACTAGTCCACAAACATTAGCAAAGATCTTGGGAGCTGGTATCAATGGAGCAAAGACATACAATCCAACGAGGACACTAGTGCCTGCATTAGTGTTCATGCCGTAAGCAATAGCTTGACCGATAGCCTCGACACATCTGGGAGACTGTTAGTATGTATGCTTCATCACGTTCTGATAACACCCACCTGAATGCAGCACCATTCCGCACGTTTGACTGAGCATCAGTGGCAAACGACGAGATGAGCCAGTACATGTAAGACTGTGACAGTGGGCCGGTGGTCTGGACGAAGAAGTATGGCAAGAAGGCCGAAGGATAGAGCGAGTCGTCCCAATCGATCGCGCCGGGGTCGTTGTGGCTGAATTTGACTTGCATGATGATGGACCAGATGTAGACACCCATGTTGAGAATAACGATGACAAAAAGACCGAGTTGTGCCCTTCTGCGCTGGCTAAGTTGTTTCATATCGAGCAGGAATCCGAGACCGAAACAGCCAACACTGACAATTTATTAGCCTCTTGAAGAAAGTATCATGGTGTGAAAACTCACATGCAGAAGAAGGGGGAGATGAGCGAAGACAGAGCCCGGGCTCGGACAGTGAAATAATCAGCCAAGTAGGTCGACCAGGTGCCACTGTGTCTGTATCAGTTCTGTGAATCTTCCTCGGCTGGTATTTGCGCATGCGCACCTGTAAAAGAACGACCAAATTGCCCATAGACCGGACAACAGAACCAGGCTGGAAAGCATTGTCTTCTTGATGAGAGAAAGCTCTTGCCTAGTCGAGAGCCTTTCTGAGACGATGATTCGGGTTCCGTCGGATCGTACAACACGCTCGAGGGGAGTGATGAGAAAGGCGAAAGGTAGACTGCAGCGACAGACGCAGTCAGAGATTTTGCCCTCCTTCGTATATTGCGGAAGGAGATACTTACGCTAGGCACTCAATGATAAGAAAGGCAATGTAAGTGTCAGGTGAGACGCCGCCCTCTACGCCTTTCTGGTAGTTCTTGGACAAGCTAGTAAGGGAGATGTCAGCTTTCGCTCAAATTTCTCCTTGAGTTGGCTGTCCTTACTTGATGGCACCGCCGACAAGTTGTCCCAAGTTACGTGAGACGATCCATAGAGCCAGGTACTTCCCGCGTGCACCAGACGGACTCAGGGACATGATCGATCCGGCCTCGGCAACATACCAGCAGCCTGTTCCGATGCCGCTGAATACACCGCTGAGAATTAAATACTGGTAATTGGCCCTGTCAGCACAGTCCAGATACCATGAATGTCGAGTTTTGAGGAGTTTGACTAACCCATTGGTTTCCAAACTTGCTGTTACAGTAGTATGCGGAGCCCTGAATAGGGAAGGACGCAGCACCAATGACCAAAGACCATTTGACGCCAATCTTGTTCACCAAAGGACCACCGAAGAAGCACACTAGCGATCTTGTTAGCCGCGGGACACGCCTAAAATCACAGTGTTGGAAGCATACCCAAAGCGAGGAAGGCATAAGTCAACGCTGTGCTGCATAACGTGTTAGTTGCATCATGATATGGCTGTGGATCCGGATACTGGAACGCACCAAATGTTGGATGTCTGAGGAGTGGCCAGACCACCACCACCAAGCCCTGGAGGCCATCAGTATGGAAACGCGGTATCTCTCGGAACTCTGGTATTCACCTGCTATGGCATCCGACATCGCCGGTCCACAGGTTGCCTGAATGCTCAGAAGCAGCATCTGCGTCAAGCTATGTCGGTGCACGCGCTTCCACCACGGTACAGTCTTCGTGTATTCTTCCATGTCAACCCTGTCGTCTACGGGCTCAGCCGGAGTCGGATTCATAGGCAATACGCCTTTGGGCCTGAGCGCATCGTCGTTTCCACCGGCGTGGGTATTGGGAGGGGCAGCGTCGAACACAGACATGGTTCGTTCTGGTATGATCTCGGGGTTCTCTGAAGTCTACTCTCGTATGGCGTTGGAACGACTGAAACTCAAGTGATAACGTATGAAGAATGAAGGAAACAATTGAAGTCGGATATTGACCTGTCTTTAAACATCTGATCTACGGTTGTCTTGTATCTAGAACCGCACTCCCGAGTATCGCCTTCGTTATCTGCTTCGTGAACATGATCGCGGACGGTCGAAGGTCCACGCGACACACTGCGGAGAAATGCCCAAGGAAACAATTCACGTTGGGTAATAGCCTCGCTTCAAGCATTTGATCTAATGCGCTCTTGCTATCTAAACCGCGCTTCCGGGTATTCGCGGTGGTCAGGCGCGTTATCTGGTCTGCCGACGTTGTAGTAGCGGCCTATTGACCCTATGGGCCTATTAGTGGACGAGAAGGTCCAAGCGAAACACTGCGGAGGAAGACGAACTTTAGAGGCCCAGACGGGTAATTGTTGGGGTATGTGGGTCCGTGATCTACCACTCGGAAGGCTGGCAACGACTCACGGTAGACAAGGACACCTGATACCGAACGCCTGCACCTTCTGTAGTCTTATCTAATGCGTGACAGGGAACTTCAAGAGATTCCAAAGGGTGGCGAATACGCAATGAAAGAGCACGATCATATGAGGAACTGGACTCGGCCCGCGGCGAGCTTTAGATACGTCCACGTCGCCAGCGACTCAACCCGTTAATAAGCGGGAACACAAACGTCTTGGCGCCATCGCGAATCTGAGCACATCCTGTGATTGGCCTGTTGCACTCTATTATAGTATAGATCGATAAATCAGCCCTAGATCCTCAGTCCGGGGGGTCCATTCGTGTGACGAGTCTCGTGTCCTAAGCCGTGAACGACACTATACATGCACTGACCTTAGCTGGTCCATGTGAATACATATTGTTATAGAAGTCGACTGTCTGCCTAATAGTGTTCTCTGCTTTTGTACCCAAGCAACAGAAGACGAAATCGTAAGTAGACAAAATGGCGTTGTCTCGTGAGACTACAAAAGTAATCGTCGTCGGTGGCGGCGGTACGATGGGCTCCTCTACTGCACTGCACCTTATTCGCGCTGGCTATACACCATCCAACATTACGGTCCTTGACACATACGAGATTCCGTCAGCGCAATCAGCCGGCAACGATCTCAACAAAATCATGGGTATTCGGCTTCGAAATCCAGTCGACGTGAAACTCAGTACTGAGGCCCAAGACATGTGGAAGAACGATGAGGTCTTCAAGCCTTTCTTCCATCAGACAGGCAGAGTATGAATATCGTCACGGGCCTGTACTAGAAAACTGCAAATGCTAAGAAGATTATAGCTTGACTGCGAAGGCTCAGAGGAGGGAATTGCAGCGCTCCGCAGGCAGTACCAGACTCTACTCGATGCCGGCATTGGCTTAGAGAAGACAAACCACTGGCTCGATAGCGAGGATGAGGTTTTATCCAAAATGCCCTTACTAGACAGGGAAAAGATCAAAGTAAGTATTATTCATCACTCGGTTGGGTAGAACCTACCTATCTGCGAACCAGGGCTAATCCGACATTCACATCAGGGCTGGAAGGCGATTTTTAATGAGGATGGTGGATGGCTGGCCGCTGCAAAGGCCATCAATGCCATTGGCGATGTACTGAAAGAACGTGGTGTCAACTTTGGTTTTGGCAGGTAAGAAGATCTAAAGCCGTCCTCTACACCCCTTACTGATATGCGATGAAAGTGCTGGGTCCTTCAAACAACCCCTTTTTGGAGACGATGGGACCACATGCATCGGTGTTGAAACCGTTGGCGGGACAAAGTACTATGCGGACAAGGTCGTACTGGCGGCTGGCGCTTGGAGCCCAGTCCTTGTAGATTTGGAAGACCAGTGCTGCTCGAAGGCCTGGGTATACGCACACATACAACTAACACCCGAAGAAGCCGCCGAATATAAGGGCATACCTGTAGTATACAACGGCGACATCGGCTTTTTCTTCGAGCCTAACGAGTGAGCAGTGCTGCACCCGACCAAGTTGAGTACGACTAATAAATATCTACAGATACGGAGTGATCAAAGTCTGCGATGAATTCCCAGGCTTCTCTCGCTTCAAGATGCACCAGCCCTACGGTGCCTCCGAGCCCAAACGCATCTCAGTTCCACGTTCTCACGCCAAGCACCCGACAGACACGTACCCCGATGCATCCGATATCACCATCAAGAAAGCCATTTCCACCTACCTCCCTCGATTCCAAGACAAGAAGATGTTCAACCAGGCACTTTGCTGGTGCACGGATACGGCAGATGCCTCCTTACTGATCTGCGAACATCCCAAGTGGAAGAACTTCATTGTGGCCTCTGGAGATAGCGGGTGAGTATCCACAATTGTCGCGCGGAAAAGCGAGATATGATGCTGACTTTGACCTTGAAAAGGCATACATTCAAGCTGCTGCCGAACATCGGCAAGCATATCGTGGAGCTGATAGAAGACCGCTTGCCCGAGGATCTTACTCATGCATGGAGATGGCGGCCGGGAGGTGATGCTCTGCGATCGAGGAGAGCGGCACCGCCGAAAGATCTTGCCGACATGCCAGGATGGAACCATGATTCCTCATGAGTTTGAAATTCTAGGAGTCCTACCCTTTTCAACGCATCAGGGCATGGGCAGCATCTTCAAAGACTTGATCGAGAGGCCAATACCAGAGTCATGATTACATAGCCAGCCGAACGTAAGGTCCGCTCAGAGACTTTAAATCACAAGTTGAAAATTGAACCTGTGTCGCGGTGAAAGCATTGTCACATCTTGGGTCGCTCTGTAAGAGAACAGTAGAAGTTTGATCTGACGTCCCAAACTCAGCGCACACAATCGTGTTTCCACAGTACGTGTTAGCAAGCCTGTCCATGTTTTTCATACTATGGCGACAATATTGAAACGATGTGGCAAGGATCATGTTGCGTGCCTCAGAATTCATGTTCGGGGCGAAGTCGCTGGCCATTTCAGATTACCTTATCGTGACACCAGGATGACGCCATAAGGGATTCAGTTACTGCGTCGATGTCCTCGCAATTAAATTCAGTCAATGTGGCTGACTGGAAAGAACACCAGGAACAACGAAATCTTCAAGTCAGCTGCCGGCATCATTCATTTGGATACGAGGTTGGGAGTTTTGAGGCTCGGAAATGGAGGCTCTGTGGTCGCGTGCTGTCGGAAGCGTCTCACCGGGGATCGTCGAGCTTGTAGGAACATCATTGGTCCAAATACTCTCCTTCTGGGTACCATCTCTCGTATACCTCACCCTGGACTCTGTCGCACCGAAATTCGCAAACAAGTACAAAATACAACCCGCTCCAAAGCAACCATCAAAAGCGGAAATCTGGCACTGCGCGGAGGTTGTGGTGGGAAACCAAGCGCTTACTGCAATCATCAAAGTCGCTGAGCTCTCAGCATTATATGCGCTTGGCATTGGCTCTTTCTACCGGGTCGACAAACAACTACCCTCTTTGGCCGAGATCATCCGCGACTTCACTCTTTGCGTACTGGGTGCAGAGATCATCTTCTACTATGGCCATCGCCTACTTCATCACCCAAGGTTCTACTCCAGAATTCACAAGAAACACCACCAGTTCACCGCACCCATTGCGCCCACCGCTCAGTATTCTCACCCATTAGAGCACATCCTTTCCAATGTGATACCCCTGGCGCTTCCTCCACAGATCTTGCAATGCCACATCATCACTTTCTGGCTTTTCCTGGGATGCGCACTCTTTGAGACTGTGACTGTTCACAGCGGCTTCGACTTCTTTTCTGGGTGCGTCCGTATGCACGATCTGCATCACGAGAAGTTTTCTATCAATTACGGATCGTTGGGATTCTTAGACCTTGCACATGGTACATTCGCAATGAACATCAAGCCTAAGAAAAAATTGGCTGGGCAATCACCTTAGCATGATGCCTTTGCGGCGGAAGTGTAATGACGATGGCCCAGCAGGATCTAGGAAGATCACATCGTTGTGTCAATCCGCGTGTGATAAGGGCTCCTTATGGGAGGTTGCAACGACCTCATCTAAACACCAAATACGGATCGGCCAAAAGCCGCAATTCCATGTCAGGACCGTGCAGATCCCAGAGATCTCGGACAGCTGTACGACATAGGGATCCAACCAATCTCGAAGGCAGTAGAGGCGAGGCCATGGCTACTGAGCCTTCTCACTGCCTCTAAGAGTCTCAAAGGTTCCTTTTGGTGGCTCTTAACGCGAACCGAAGTGTGGTGTCACAGCATGGCGAGATGGTCGCTCGCCTAAACTAGGTCTAACTCAGCTGGGACCTCGAATATCCTGGGCACAGGGGTGAAGATCTTATTAGCTTTCTCGATCACGATACCATTTGCTATTCGGAACCCGAGCTGCTAAAACCTATTCTTGGTCGACCATTGAGTATGCACGATGCTGTTTGAGACGAGAACATCATCTCCTAGCTCGGTCTGAGCAGCGCGTTACACCCGACTAGTATCATTGATCGCGCTTCAGACCAACTTAGATCGTCTCCAGGGCTTGTACTGTATCTAGGATTTGTTTGCGTGGTTAATTACAGTACTTGCATGTCCATCGTGTCTAGACCCGGCTCCGAAGCCGCGGAGAGCGACTGGGCAGCGACCTCGCACCCGCATAAGCAACTACCTTAGTATAGGACTCAAGGCGGCAATCGGCATGAATACCGAGCAAAAAACGGACCATTGAGGTATCCTCATAACCCGAATTTTAACCCTTGAACGCATGAATCTACCGAGATCTGCAACACGCGACGTCTTGGCAGTGACATTTGCCCTTCGGCTCAGCCCTAGACGCCTGAGCAGTGACATCTCTGCGCCAAGGCATCACGGAACCCGTAACATCTTCGGTACAGTACTATGGGTCATTTGGAATAGAGTGTATACGGCTATTACATGCACTTTCAAGTCCAACTTTTATCTCTCGCCCACAGTCCCATGATTCTACGGCGTTGCTACTCGAAGCCACTCCCCAGGCTGTTTTCGCCACCAAACTTTCGCTCTCTCCACGCCTCTACCAGGATGGTCACGCCTCAACGGCCCGCTATAGGAGCGGAGGCCCTTACACCTGTGAATGGCGATCTTAACAATACCAGTGCAGCACGGCAGGCGGTACAACTCGAGTCCGATCCGGCTTACTACGACCGAAGCTTGGCCATTCCAGCCGAAGAAGATGATCCCACTGTCCGGGAACTATACAGACCTTTTCTACAGGACGAAGATGTAACGAAGAGTGATTGGATATCGCGTTTAGAATTGAGCACAGTCATGAAGATGTCCGAAGCAGATATTGCCCGGAATGGCGGAGACAGATTGAAGATTCTTATCCTTTATGGTAGCATGCGAAGCCGGTGAGCATTAAAGTCATTACTATGTTCGGTGGAGAATCAACTGACAAGACAGTTCATATTCACAATTGACCGCATTCGAGGCAGCCCGCATATTGTTCAGGCTTGGTTGTGATGTACGAGTGTATAACCCGTCGGGACTGCCCGTTAAAGATGATGTACAACAAGATCATCACAAAGTACAGGAGCTCAGGTCTCTGAGTCGCTGGAGTGATGGCCATGTCTGGGTGTCGCCAGAACAGCACGGTAATCTCGTAAGTCATAAGACATGCTAAAAGTTTCGGAACCCTATTCTAACAACGCTCCTAGACCGCTGTGTTCAAGAACCAGATTGATTGGATCCCGCTCAGCACTGGAAGCGTGAGACCCACCCAAGGCCGCACTTTAGCTATTGCCCAAGTGTGTGGAGGTTCACAGTCCTTCAACACTGTAAACTCATTGCGAATCCTTGGGCGATGGATGCGCATGTTCACGATTCCGAATCAGAGCTCCATTCCAATGGCATACACACAGTTCACAGATGTGAACGCAGCCGACGGTGGCAGTAGATTAATGCCCAGTGGTAACCGCGATCGACTTGTCGACTGCATGGAGGAGCTGGTCAAGACTACCATTCTAATGAGACCGCATTTTGACCTATTGGGAGATAGATTCAGCGAGAGAACGGAAAGGAGGAACAAAGCGCTGAAGGAAGCGCAATGACCAAGGCTGGAACGGATCCAGGAATCCGGCCCGATAGTATAGGAGGCCGTTGCATGAAGCGGTTGATCATTGTGAATTGTCCAAACTGAGCGAATCTCCATGTACATACGCGAAGCATTTTGCCGGATTGGGTAGGCGGGAGTTTATACATACCGATAGACTATAGACATACAGAGACCGACTTATGAGTACACAGAATTGGAAACAATTACCGCCATCGGGAATCTCGTCAGATACCCTCTACCTAACGGTGATATATTCTCTATTCTCTTAGTGGTCTCGTTCCGTGGCATATATCATTCGACCGAATGATCTTATATCTTTGACCTGACCTCTGGATCTGTACTGGCCTTGTTGTGTTCGCATGTACTAATGACAGCACCATCCTTTGCGCGCTTCATCACCCCTCTGATAGCCGCAAGGCTCTTTCCAGCATGAATCACCTATAGTCATGTTAGGGACGCTAGAAACACACCGGCATGCTCGCCAATTTCGCAGCCACGGCAGATGAATGCAGTCTACATACCTCAGCCTCAATAAGAATCTTCTCCCCAACTGGTCCAGGTCGTAGATATGTCACATTCAGTGTCCGACTCACACCAGCATACATCCAGTATCCCGGCCTTGCAATAGGTGCTAGAGCAAGCGTTGTTACAATGTCGAAGATTGCAGCCTGTGCGCCACCGTGAACGTTCCCGCCAGCATTCGACCAGTAGGCTGAGCTGTCGAGTTCGAATACGACGCGTGCTGTGTTCTTGGATAGGACCTCTACTGAACGCAGGATCATTTCGGCGTAGAGTGGTTTTAGAAAGTGCTGGTAGGTGTTAATCTTACTAAGAAGCTAGAGGGTCGCGGTTTGTGACAGAAAAAGATTGCATGGATTTAGGGAAGAGCTAGCAATATATGTGGTATCGTGAACATCGATTGAAAGCTGACCACATACCTCGCCATCAATCTCGACGTTGTGATGCCATCTTCGGACCTTATCTTCTGGGGACAATGTCTCCCAGTCTTTGAGGGCTTTCGACCAGTTCGTCTTAATCTTTGGCATCGTTACGACAAAATATACGCACTGGGATGAATAGAAGAAAAGACCAAGCAATTAGGTCTACGTCTACGAATACGAGTTGTTGATGTTCTGTCCGGTTGCGCGTTCGCCAACGATGAGGTACCTCATGCACGCTTGGACAACCTTGGAAGTGCATCTCCATGTGCCGAGGTCTGGCCCAATGCCAAGACACCTCCCAAAGTTGTATGAGCTTCAAAGAGGAACAAACGCGACACCGGAATATCAACCATATATTCATATATTTGTCGGATTATAGTTACTCACGAGCCTGAAATTTACAAAAGCATCTGCTCGTTACTACTTCTTCTCAGCCTATTATGCCGCGCTCTCCATTCTCTCATATCCCTTCTTCACAGCCTCCATCTCCCCAACCTTCTGGTACCATTTCTGTATAAGAGGATACTTATCCAGATTCAGCCCAGCAAATTCGTACTGATTGACCCATGGATAGAAGTTGGCATCTGCTGCACTGAACCCTCCAGGTAAAACGCTGTCGCCATTGGTCCGCCTTAGCTGGCCTTCGAAGACATCGAAGGTGCGGTAGGATTGCGCGACATAGCGTTCCAACGCGTCATCGTTTTTCTGTTCGTTGTAATGTTTGTACCAGTTCGTTTGACCCATCATTGGACCGAGAGATGTGAGAAGGAAGAAATTCCTATGATCGCATTAGCTTCCTACCTAACCACCTGCCGTCCCGCTCGAACCAGGACGAGACTAACCACTTATCAAAATCCACCTTATCCTGCTCACTCTCACCCTTTGGGCCAAGCGCGTTCTGCTTGTCATAGACTCGCAGCAGATAGTTTATAATCGCGCCTGACTCCCACGAAACGACGCCAGTGTTTGGATCCTCGACGGCGGGAACCCGTCCGTTTTCATTGATCTTCAGAAACTCCGGACCTTTGACGCCGTTTGGACCGTCGCCAAACTCCCACATCTTGACCTCATATGGGACATGGAGCGCTTCAAGGACGATTGCGATTTTATATGGATTTGGTCCGGTAGCGTGCGCATGGAGCTTGAGAGGCTTGAGATCGCCGCTGGATTGCTGCTTTGCTGATGAGAGGAACATGTTGTGATGATAACGACGTAAATTCGAGCAAGCTGAGAATTGATTGAAATGTTGAAGTTCCTTTGCTCTCTTACAAGATTAGGACGCGTGTACGTAAGGTAGATACAATAATACGAATACCCTCATAGATCCGACTACATCGTCACTGACTTCATCGCCCCACAACCTCGAAGAGCTCCTTGCGGGGTCATGGCCGGGGATCGTTCCGAAACACAGGTCGACCCATGTCGGACTTTCCTTCGTTCCATCAGTGTCGCCAACTGGTTGCAGGGTTGCAGTAGACCAGCCTGACCATGGAGAACACGTCAATGAACAAAGCGTTCTTGTACTGGTAAACACTGCTAGACACCGGTTCATGTGGATAGCAGGCGAACCTCATCAAGGCCAGATAGAGATACAAGGCCCAGACTGCCCTGGTGAGTCTGGAACCCTCATCGGTGAAGACAGATGGCTCGATGTCGCAATCATTTACGGGGTATCTATTAGATATTAGGTACTTTTACCAGGCCAACGCCAGTGCGGAGACAAGTGTGCATCCACTTTACACCACCTCTCCACGCTCGTCAATGAGGCTCTCCTGCGTCTCAACGGGTCCCTCTCCAACACCGGTCAAGATGACCCTGCTGATTCCATTCTGGAGCTTCTCAGTCACAACCTGAGCACCATCCGGTACCTGCCCGTCCTTGACCGCAGTACCCCTCTGGCCCTGCCAGCCATCCTTGTCCCCAAGAATAGTCTTGAAAGTTCCGACAACCTCTGCCTCGTCCTTCTCCAAGTAATAGACGACGGCATTTGGACCGGCGTCGAAGGTGTATGCCGCCACCGTCTTCCCAGCCCTCTCGTTGATCAACTCAACCATGCGCACGGCTGCGCGGCTAGTGTCGTTCATGTAGAATATTGGCGGTGTGGTGTCCAAACACGTGGCGTGGAAGCTGTTGCTGTCCTTGATAGTCAAGGATGCGAACTGCTCAAAATCCTTGTTCGCAATTGCCTCCTTCATGCCACGCATGCGCTCCGGCACAGTAGTTTTGACGCGCTCCTGGAACAGCGTCGATGTTGCGACAGTCTGCTGCATACCGGCGGTAGAGCTGACATCCTTCTTCTCTGCACTAGCGACCAGAACGATGGCACGCATTTCTGGCCAGTGCGAGGCTGGTGCGACCTCCACGGCCATACTGTCCGATCCGTCGGCCTTGTCACCCATCTCCCATGCTACGTATCCGCCGAACAGCGAGCGGCATGCTGAACCCGAACCTTGTCTCGCTATCCTACTGAGCTCAGTTGGGCTGGAGGGAAGCTTGTAGAGGTTGGCGATCGCCCTGATGAGAGCGGCGAAACCTGCTGCACTAGATGCAAGGCCAGCAGCGGTTGGGAAGTTGTTTTCAGAGACAATCTTCAAGGGGTAGGTCGAGAGAGGTGGGAGAGAGGAGTCGGCATCTTCAAGGGACTTGCGAAGACTGCGAAGCTCGCGAAGGCAGGCCTGAGTGCGGGCGCCGGAGATGTCCTGGGGCTGCGAGTTGAGGAGGAGAGAGTCGGTGGAGTAGGACGGGCTGCAGGATGCAGTGGTGTGGGTTCGGAGATCGGACTGGGCGAGCGTGACTGAGAGAGAGGAGTTGGTAGGGAGGTTTAGTTTAGGGTCGCGCTTTCCCCAGTACCTATGCTGTTATCAGTGCGATTGAGGTGATGGAAAGGGTCATACGGCATACTTGATGACAGCGATGTTCACTGGAGCAAAAGTGCTCGCCCTGTAAATCTTAGTGTCGACCATGGTTGTGTGACAATTGAGTGTTGACTCTTGGTTGCGGACAACAATCGTTTCTGTATCCGCAAAGTGATCGGCCTGGACCCTGAACGCGGACTGAGCGCCTGGCACTCCCGCAGCTGCACCCGCCGCAACGGCCAAAGCTTTATGCATGATAATTTGTACACCTGTATATGATGACCTCCGAAGACTTCCTGGCCCGCAGCCTGTACCAAACCCTCGAACTCGTGGCTCAGAAACATGGCCTCCGATCCTGAACAGCCTCCGCAGGCATGCCCAGTGGACCACAAGACACGAGAGGCCTGGCTTGAGAAAGCCCGAGCAACTCAGGCGGCGCAGCCACCCGCAGCCATCCCAACCGGCGAGAGCTGCGAGTCCGGCAGCATAGATCAAAGCACCGCCTCCAAACCTTCCGTCCTTTCCAAATTCACCAGATTCTCGCTCGACACCTCGAGAGAAGTGTCCACAATCCCGCGTGCACAGCCGAGCGCCCCAGTCGCGAGCGCAGCAGCTGGCTCACATAGTCCGGCGAACAATGAGCAAGAGTCTGGAAGCGATGCGAAGAGCGGGAACTGGATCTACCCGTCCGAGCAGATGTTCTTTGACGCCATGAAGAGGAAGAACTACGATCCGCAGGCGCCGGATATGAAAAGTATAGTGCCGATCCACAATGCAGTGAATGAGAAGGCATGGCAGGAGATCAAGGCGTGGGAGAAGGGCAGAGGATCGGAAGCGTGCGTCTATGCTCCAATGCTACGCTCACGACGGTAGAAAAGATGATGGCTAACTCGCTGTGCAGGTGCGGAGGCCCTCGTCTCGTCTCTTTCAGCGGCCAAGCTACAGCACTTACGCCTCGTGCGCGTTTCAATTCGCTACTGGGCTACCAACCGCCTTTTGACCGGCACGACTGGATCGTGGATCGCTGCGGACAGCAGATCGAGTATGTGATAGACTTCTACTCCGGCCGGGACGAAGGTAAATCGGGGAAGAGTTTGAATTTCTATCTCGATGTCAGGCCGAAGCTGAACAGTGTTGAGGGCTGTAGGATGAGGGTTATGAAGTTCTTTGGGTTGTAGTTGAACGTTTCTGGGTATTCAGCGAGGCGCAAAGGGGAGGCAACCTGTATAGTATGTACGATATTGTGACGGCGAAGCTCTGTATGATGTACCCTACCACATTCGCAACTTGGAAATAGCGAGCTCCCTACTTAGCACTTCGTGCACTTCCTTCATCATCGCTTTCCAATTCAAAAGCTTCAGCTTCGTCACCACCGTCGTCTGGCTCACCCACCGCGTATCTGGCCCTATCTTTCTGCTGATCTGCATTTGCTCCGACTTTGGTGCTTGAGAAGATGGCGAGCATGCCAAGATCGTAGCTTGCTTTCAATGCGCCGGCAACGACAAAGGCGATCCAAAAGTGTCCTGCTCCAGCTACAAGCCCCGTGATAAGAGGTCCAGCGCTCTGGCTCGTGGTCTTGACAGTGTTGACCACTCCCATGGTGGCAGTACGTTCGTTAGGCAGCACCACAGCACTCAAGAAAGCACTTCGAGGTGCTTGATCCATGGAGGCAAGTGTAGCTCGCAGTACCAGGAACACGATCGTGAGGAACAGGCCGTGCGGCGCTGGCAGGAGCATCAAGAAGGCAGCCGACGGTAAGTGCGTGAACACCATGGTGTGGATGAAACCGATACGCTTGCTAAGACTTGACGCGAAGATGTTCCCTATGCTAGACATGAAGGAAGCGGCGGCGACGATCGTACCAAGGGTGGCCTGAGAGATGGAAAATTTCCGGCTGATATAGTAGCTGACGAGCGAGGTCGGGACCATACCCGATGCGAGTGAGTCTACGCTGAAGAGGGCGCAGAGTTTCAGGAGAGTCCGTCTACTAGCTGGCGAGAGCTGTGCAACGGCCCATTTAGACTTCTGCTGGGTAGATGGCGGTGTATTGGACGCCTGACCTTGTGCCAAAAAGCCTCTCGATTCTTCTGCGTTGGTGGACGGTGGTTTTGGTGGCTCGGCCTCGCAGCTTGGAGAGAGCATCAGGGTGATCATGGCTTTGACGAGGCCAATGACTGCATAGATGAGGAAAACGAAGCGATAGGCCTCGACATCGGTCCTGCCTCCAGTGATGATTGCGTTCGTGACCCACCCACATCCCAGTGCTCCGAGGCTGGTCCCAAGCGTACCAAAGACGACATACCAGGCAAAGATATCAGAACGAACTGTATCTGCCGAAAGGTGGGCAATGGTAGACTCTTCGACAGCACGAAAGGGTCCAATCTCGTTGCCTGAGGGCGATATAACACCAACAACAGCGGCGAACAGCAGGATCCAGTAGTTAGAAGTGATGGCGAAAATCGTGCCGGAGGCTGTCATAAGCAGGGATCCCAGTAGGAGAATACGCCTTCTGCCCAAAGAATCTGCTACAAGAGTAAGTGCCAAGCTGATCAGTACATCGCCGACCAATGTCAAGGTCATGAACAGGCCAATCTGGCTGTCGCTGTGACCCAGGGCGGCGAAGTAGAGAGCTAGTATGAGAGTAGAAGAGCCATAGGCGAACATGCGCAGGATTCGGGTGGTCAAGAGAAGCCATACATCGCGAGGCGCAGACAGTAAAGAAGTGATTCCGAGCTCATCTTTGGCCTTGGACAGAAAGCCGCGGCCCGCCATGAGCTGTATAGTCAGACTGCTCAGGTGCACATGTGCATGAAAATAGCACGGTGCCTGTCTCTCCGACTGCTCTTTTGCACTCGAGTCAGCGGTGCATGTGTATAAGTGAAAAAGAGGTCCATCTGCAACGTTTGCAGACTCTATAGGGCTTATACGTGTCACCCGCCCGAGTTCGGTGGAGACGGATTTAGGCGGGTGAATTGGAGGAAGCGGAGGTGTGCGCGTCGCCGCAGAAACATGATTGGAAGCCACCAAATGCACATCCCGAGCAGATACACAACAACCCTGAACTGCCACGCCCGGTCCACCCTTTAACCTCCACTATCCAAATCACAACGGCTTACCGTTTTTTATCAGTCCCTGGGCCGCCTATTCATCATAGCCTCAGCCTCCGTACTTCCTTCTGTACAGCGCATGATTGGTCGCGTGCTCGTCTTTTCTCGTCCACTTGTACATGCCCGATCGAACAAGAAGCGAGCAAGCATCTGGATGCAATAATCCCACTGCTCCGCCTAGACAATGGCGGGCATCAGGAGCTTAAATCCCCTCAGTATTGGTAGGCGCAAGAACGACAGCTATACTGCATTGGACGGTCAATACGTCGACCCCGAAAAGCGCATTACGCTCGATTCCCCATACGCTTCCTCTCCTACCGAAACGAATTACTCTTCTCGCGACGTCTCCGGCTCGAACCAAGGTCTGCTACGACGAAGCTCTTCCGCGAGCCGCAAAGCCAGCGCAATGTCCTACTCCCTACCAAGGCGGCGGTTTTCCCGCTACTTTACTCTCGCCCTCGGCACCACCCTTGTCCTCTTCATGCTCTCCCTGACCAGGTCGGCATGGGTAGCACAGAAGAAAGTTGAGCTTGGCATTGCAAAGCCTCCACCCAAGCCTGCGGCGTGGGAAGATTTCCCATTCTTAGAGCGCTATCATGGCGGAATCAGGACGTTGGTGACCAAAAAAGACAACAAGCCAGAGTATCCCGACCCGGATAACAACACGCTGCAGCCTGAGGTCAAGGATAGATTGGAGCAACAGCAGAAGAAGCCGGTCGAGAAGAAGGTGAAAAGAGGGGCCATACCCGCCGGGGACAAATTCGATCCGTATCCTGACTACAAGTCTGATGCATACAAGAACGAATTCGAGCCGAAGGAGGAGTGCTACTTGGACAAGAAGGAGAAGGTGCAGGTGCCGAAACTACTTGCCTACAAAGGCGTACCTAAAGGCTTCCCTGAGCCTATCATGGGGTCGCATGAGCTTCTAGGCTTGAACAATGACGTTTGCTTTGAACGATTCGGAAGGCTAGGGCCATATGGTTTGGGATACAGCAGAAAGTGGGGTGGCAGCGGAGCCGGTATGGAAGGAGATAGGGAAGGCGCGGAGAATGTTTGGGGAGAACAGTTAGAGATCGACTACCGCGACATCAGCTGGTCAGAGGCACAAGAGCGCTGTGCTGAAAGGAATCGGTTACGCTTCAAGCCCAAACAGAAAGGTCGTAACCACTTTTTCCAGACAATGGCAGCAGGGGGACCAGATATGGAACCACCAAGTTCGATCTCTGGGAAAGAAGGCCATCTCTCCGAGCCTGATGCCGAAGGCATGTCCAACGTGACCGAGAGGAGCCCTTCTGGCAAGAAGCTGCTTCCAAGAACTGCGGTGATCATCCGAACCTGGTGGGATTACCAGTACGATTATGAAGACTTGTTCTACCTGCGGGCTTTGATCAACGAGCTGTCGATCCAATCCGGAGGCGAATATACCATACACTTCCTCATCCATGTTAAAGATGACAACATGCAGATTTGGGCTGATGATGAGACATATCAGCGAGTGCTTGACAACGCGCTCCCGACGGAGTTCAAAGGAATGGGAACCCTCTGGTCAGAGCGACAAATGGGTCTAATCTATGGTGGTGTGGAGGAGTCTTTCTATCGCGACTTGCCCGTTCACGGCGCGTATCGCAGCACATACATGCCAGTGCAATACTTTGCGCACCAGCATCCCGAGTACGACTTCTTCTGGCACTGGGAAATGGACATCAGGTATACAGGCCACTTCTACCACTTCTTCGACAAGGTATCGAAGTGGGCGGCGCAACAGCCGCGTAAGGGCCTATGGGAGCGTAATGGACGGTTCTACGTTCCCAGTGAACACGGCAGTTGGGAAGACTTCAAGCAAATGGTTCGTGTGCAGACTGAACATGGCACTGCCCACAAGTCAAATATCTACGCGCATCTGCCCGGTGGTACGGACACAAAATCGCCTCTTGAGGCTGGGGAGAAGCCAGAAACCCCTATATGGGGGCCACTGCCGCCAACGGGCGAAGGCGAGATGTTCGACGCGAGCAATGATCCAGTTCCGCCAACCACGTATGACAAAGACAAGTACACCTGGGGTGTCGGTGAAGAGGCTGACTTTATTACGTTCAATCCGCTTTTCGATCCAGAGCGAACCAACTGGATCCTCGCCGAGGATGTCACGGGCTATAATACTAGTGCCGGCATGCCACCTCGACGTACCGCCATCATCACCGCAAGTAGATTGAGCAGGAGGTTGCTAGAGACTATGCATCGTGAGACTGCGCTTCAGCGCCACACCATGTTCTCTGAGATGTGGCCGGGAAGCGCAGCCCTCCACCACGTTATGAAGGCAGTCTATGCGCCGCATCCAGTGTATATTGACCGCCGCTGGCCAACCTCGTATCTAGCCGCGATATTCAACAACGGTCGCAATGGAGCGGCAGGTGGTGCTAGGACGAGCGTCTTCTCCGACGAAAGGCAGCACAACTTCCTGGGCACGACATGGTACTACCATGCGGGGTTTTCGGCCAATCTGTGGAAGAGATGGTTGGGATATAAGGTGGACAACGATGGTGGGGAGGAATGGGAGACTAGAGAGGGTGGTGAGGGCAGGATGTGTGTACCTGCGATGTTGCTTCATCCTGTCAAGCAGGTGGACCTGGTATACGAGCATCAGGAGGGCGAGTAGGGGGTGTACCTATATTAGGTATATGTATATGGGCATGGTTGACGCATGGCGAGGCGTTATGGGTGTCTTTTGGATTGTAGATACCTCTCTGTTTGATCATAATGTACAGTCTCTTGTCGCTTCAGCACCCGGCATTCCCAATGCCCAGCCACGCTCTACCGTTGCCTCATGCCAACCTTGAAAGGTCGTTACAAGGGCACGGCTTTGAGGCTTTGACTCACTCACTCCAGCTGTTTTGCTTCGTCTGACTCGCCACCTCTGCCAAGGCTTCGGTCGCCAAGAGGATGCCGACTCTCAAACCTGTGGCCGAGGGGATAACGTCAATGTACATGTAACTTACTACCTTAAGGTTCACATGTATCTACAGCCTCAACACCTAACACGTTCGCTTACTTCAATAAACATTTCTTATACCCGCACCACACTTTCCGCGCCGCGCTCAGACAACAGACCCAGTCCCTGTTCCCCCCAGAGCTTGACTTCTCCGTACTCCCCGTTAAACTTTCGCCAGTCTCATGGAGTTGCCAATCGACTCCCACGTAATTGCCCAGACACCAAGACTGTATAGGCGACACTCCGAATTGGCCCGTTGGATGATATCACTTGGCATTGAATATACATAAAAGTAGAATATGCCTCTGTTTGAGGGCCGGACTGTGTTTTTCGTAATCATCCCCGTACATCACCTACTCCACAAGTTGCAGCTCTGACATGGCCGGCGGCTTCCTGCAGTACCATGAACCATCCATCGTTCAGATCCTGATCCTCATCTCTTTCTTCTTCTTCCTTTCGCTGGCCGCATGGCTGTCGGCTAAGTTCATCCGTGCCGACATCATCGGTCAGATCGCTGTGGGCATCATCTACGGCACGCCGTTGGCGAATATACTGCTCGAGACCTGGCAGGAGACGTTCCTGGCCCTCGGATATATTGGCTTGATCTTGATCATCTTTGAGGGCGGACTCACTACGCGACTGGATCTCTTGAAGGCGAATTTCCTACAGAGTAACGTCGGTGCAGCTACCGGAGTCCTTTTTCCCATTGGTCTTTCGTATCTATTACTTTACCTCGGGTTCGGCTATGGTACGAATCGTCCTGTTTACCATGAGAAACGTCTTACTAACCGTTCGCAGGAGCTGTCGAGGTCTTCATCATCGGAGCCGCGCTTTCCGCCACTTCATTAGGCACCACCTTCGCCGTCATCTCTTCCGCCTCCAAAGATGTCGATCTGTCCCAAACCCGCGTGGGCACCGTCCTCATCAGCGCCGCCGTCATCGACGACGTGAGCGGCCTAGTCATGTCGAGTATCATCTCCGACTTAGGGGGACTGTCCGAGGGCGGTGGCGAAAGCCTGGGCTGGGTCATTGGGCGGCCAATCCTAGCATCCGCGCTCATGGCCATCCTTACGCCCATCCTGACCAAGTGGTTCTTCGCGCCCATTTTCCGCAAGTTCATCGAGCCGCGGTTCCACGTGTACGACCACATGCTGAACATCGTCCTCATGGTCCTGGTCCTGTGCGCTTTCATCTCCATCGCCGCGTACGCCGGGACGTCGATCCTGTTCGGCGCTTTCCTGGCTGGCACGTTCTTGACTTACCTCCCTAGCAAGACGCCTGAGGGACCGTTCAATGTGCTGACGCGCGAGGAGGGAGAGCAGAATAAGGACAGGAGTCCGACGTTCGTGCATACCTTCGAGGCCTACTTGATGGACGTGCAGGAGTACTTGATGGCGCCTTTGTTCTTCGCGAGTATCGGATTCGCGATCCCCTTTGTCAGTCTGTGGACCGGAAAGGCTATCTGGAGGGGCGTGGTATACACGCTTCTGATGGCTTTCGCAAAGGTACGCCTAGGATCTCGCTTCCCATTGTCTTTTCTACGTTCTAACGGTCGCATAGGTCGTGGTCGGCGTCTGGATCCCAGTCTGGGACTACTTCACCACGCGCAAAGCCAACGCTCAGGACGCGGAAGCGGAAGCTAGTCCCACCAAGCTCAACAAGCAGAGCCGAAAGGGGACCTGGGCCTCCGCAGCACTGCTGGGGTCCGCAATGGTGGCCCGCGGAGAGATTGGCCTCCTGATCGTCCAGATCGGATACAACGAGACGAGCTACGTCAGCGAAGACGGCTTCCTCACCGCCATCTGGGCCATCTTGCTGAACACGATTATCGGCCCCATCACTGTGGGCTTGCTCGTCAAGTACTATGGTAAGACGATCGGGGACAGTTCGTGGGGCGTGCAGGCGCCGATTGGAGAGGAGTCGGAGAAGTCCAATCGCGCTGTTCAGCCGGATGCTTTGGAGCTGGGGCGGAGGGGGTTGGGGGAGGCTTGATGGAAGGGGGAGGGGGGATTTGTTTGATACCCATACTGTGTTTATTTATGTTCGTTCGGTTTGTTGGCTTTCTGTGATAGATCATGATACCACTAAACCACTACTGACTTGTAACAACCGTTATCACGTACCATACGTCCGTACTGCGCATTGTGATGTGTTTAGATACTACGACCACGTTCTTGCCAGATCTCACTGCCGACAGTTCAAGGGAAAAGATACTCGAATGGCATGAACACAGACAGCGCCGCTGACCCACTGGCGCTGCGTTTCCACCGCTATCATTGAGCAGGTTGGCACATACATACGGCTTCCATGGAAAAGGGGTTAAAGCGGTATGGCCCCACCAGGTCGTAGAGCCAAGAAAGAAATCTGACGGGCCGCCGAAGATGGGGTTACCGCGGTGGCTGTATACCATATCCTGAATCCGGCAGGTGTCACTTCAGCTACCGCATTGTTCAGCCCCAGAAATGGGCCATTGCAGCCGCACTGTACATTGTCTCGGTATCCATGGCCTCTATCTCGCTTTCCATTCAAAACATACGTTATAAGCCTCTTTCGTATATACATCCACCTATCATAACATCCACTCCCCGGCAAGCCCTTACAACTTCGCCTTCGGTGAGTCCTGCTTAGACATAGCCTCGGCAACCATCCTCCGTTGGATCTTGCCCGTAGCCGTCTTGGGCATCACATTAGT
Source organism: Zalaria obscura (assembly GCA_024184665.2). NCBI lineage: Eukaryota > Fungi > Ascomycota > Dothideomycetes > Dothideales > Zalariaceae > Zalaria > Zalaria obscura. The sequence continues at coordinate 495,528 of JAMKPW020000009.1, read as the reverse complement.
GAAGTAGACCTTCTTGGGCAACTTGAACTTGGCTACTCTCTCAGCCATCCAGCTCTTCAACTCTTCCGAACCGAGTTTCTGGCCCTCCTTCAACACCACAGCCACCGCGACCTCCTGGCCATACATGTCATCCGGGATAGCAAAGCTGACGGCCTCGCTGACCTTTGGGTTCTGCATGAGAGTGTTATCGAGCTCAATCGGCGAGATCTTCTCTCCGCCCTTATTGATCAGCTCCTTTATACGTCCGGTAATGATCACGTAGCCATCCTCGTCCTTCTTGCCCTGGTCACCAGTCCTGAAGAAACCCTCTGCCGTGAACGATGACTTGTTTGCTTCCGGGTTGTTCAGGTAGCCCGCAGTGACGTTCTCGCCACGGATGCAGATCTCTGCTTCTTTGCCCTGCGCAACCTCCTTTCCGTCCTGATCGAGGATCTTGACCTCGACGCCCTGGCCCAGGCCTACTGAGCCAGGCTTGCGCTGGGCAGGTGGGAGTGGGTTCGAGGTCATTTGGTGTGCCGCTTCTGTCATGGCATAGGCCTCGAGGACCGGCGCTTCGAATGTCTTCTCCAGCTCGTGGAATACCTTTGGTGAGAGAGGGGAGGAGCAAGATCTGATGAACCGAATCTTTGGCATCGGGCTTGGGAGTGGGCTCTTGAGCAGGATTTGGTGGATAGTAGGGACAGCCGTATACCAGTTTGCCTTGTGCTCGTTGAAGTCACGCCAGAACTCTGAGGCGGAGAACTTTGGCGGGACGATGACTGAGCCACCGGAGAGAAGAGGTGCGAGGAAGCCTGCCAGCAGGCCGTGGACATGGAACAGCGGCATCACCAGCATAGTGCGGTCTTGCGGCGTGAGTTGGTAGGTCCTCACGATGTTGTCTACGCAGTGTCAGTGTCTGTCTGTATCCATCTCCTCATACTGGCACGAGCGTACTCATTGTCCTGGCCAAATTCTTATGGCTCAAAGGCACAGCCTTCGGTCTGCCGGTTGTGCCACTCGTGTGCAAGACCAATGCAACATCTCCAGGCTGAGCCGTCTCCACCATCTTGTTTCCATTGCCCTTCAACTTGCCCTCATCCTTGACATCCAGCACCACCTCTTGCCCATCCCAGTAGCACTCCGCAACAGCGGCCTTGTACTTCTTCGCAGCCTTCACTGCCGGTCCATCACCCTGACCCCGTGGAACAAGCACGACCGCCGACTTCAGGTCATCGATGTAGAACTCGAACTCTGACTGCTTGTACGCCGGGTTGAGCGGAGCAGCAATGGCACGCTGCCACGACGCAGCGAGAAAGGCGACGATGAAAGGGTATGAGTTGGGCAGGGCGATTGAAACCGCCGAGGCAGGCGCGACACCAAGGCGGGCGAGCTTCTGTTGGAAGGCGTAGATGTCGGCGGACAGGCGCTTGTAGGATACAGTCAGCGCTGGGCTACCGGGTACGATGATTGCGGTCGAGTCCGAGGACGCCGAGAAGGCGTTTGAGAGGGTTGCCATGCTTCAATTGGGGGGAGTAGGGCACAAGTATTCGAGTAAATTGGATAGAAGGAAGCAAAGAATCAATTGAAGCTGCTATATGTATAATATGGTACTATCATCGTCATGGCTATGGCGTTGCGTGATGAGAAGCAGCTGTATCTCCACGGCCGATAGGAACGTCGCCCGTTTGGGAAAGGCGGCATGCGATCCCTGGGGCGGCCGAAAGCTTAGCCTCGGCATCCGACTACGCTTCCTTTGTCCACCTGAAGGAGGCAGTCGATCTCGAAGACATGACTTGAGCGTACATGTACAGAATTATCACTATGAACTTAGTGTGTGATACGCATCAACTATGTATGTGTAGAGTTGAAAAGCAAGGCCTTCCCTCTTTCCCATTACCCATAACCGGAAGAGAAACCCTTCAGTTAACGTCCTTTATGCCCGAACCTGCCATATCCTTGCATCTTTTCCACCGTTTCTTCACCACATTCAAATCAAATTTCCCCCTCTACTGCATGTCCATGTCGGCGGATGAGTTATGGTACTGGCGTAATAGTGATGGTACCTGTGAAGCGGACTCTGCGTCCCTGGTAGAGGAGATTGTGTAGTGTGCCTGTCCAGGTTGTTCCAGCCCAGTACTCGCGGACGACGCGATCCAGGGCTTTCTGTTTCTCGCTCATTTCTCCGAACACCAGAGATCGAACTTCCTCGCAGTTGCCCTTCGTTCTGTAATCATCCGCCTCAATCATCAAGACACTCTCTACATCGTGTTCACCGTAACGCCTAATGGGATGTTCCCCAGGTGGGTTGACGTTCTTGAGGATGATCCCATGTGCGTCCTTGAGCAGGAATCCGAGACTGGTTCTGAAGCGGGCCGCTGAACGTGTTTCACGCTTGGACATCAATGCCGCCTTGGTAACGCTCTGCTTGACCGCGGATGCAATTGCGTCGACTTCGGCGATGAAGGTAGTGTGGATTTGGTAGTAATGGGTATGCACGTCTCCGTCACCGTTCAAGTGAAGTTCGAAGGCAAAGCAGCCGGGATGCTTGTCGTGTGTGAAGACGAAGGCGATACGACGGATTGCCTGAGCCGCTGAATCGCTCAGGAGAGTAAGAAAGTCTTTTATCACAATCTTTGTGTTGCGGTCTTCCAACTTGTAACCATCCTTGACGCCTTGGCTAATCTCGATGGCGAGGGTAGTGCTAGCATAGTACAGAAGCAGGGACTCGGCACGAATCTGTTTGTTGACGCGGGTGATAGCCGGCTGAGGAGACTTGCGAACACCGACAAGGACGGTGTACTTGTGGTCTTCAAGTACCTCTCGGTAGATCTTGTTGCGGAGTTCTGCTGGCAGTGTGTTGAAGTGGCATTTGCCAGGCGCCTTTTCGACTGCGGCTGCGGAATCAGAAGGCGCACGAGTAGCAGCAAGCTTAAGCTTCTTGTGGTTCGGAGCCATGGCGACTGAAGAGGACTGGTTTTCTGAGGTGATCCTCGAGGACTAGTCAGTCAGGATACTCCAACCATGTATGCTTGCGAATTACTCGTTGTTTGAACGTGATCAGCTGAGTGTAACTTGCTATGCGAGATGAAGATGAGGTTTGTGACTTGCAATCTTCTTCGTGCGGCAAATTTGAGAAGATGGCAGACTTCCAGGCATCTACGTGAAATGCGCTGGGGCGGAGCGCGTGTTGTGGGCAGAGCATGTGACTCAAGTGAACGAGGGTGAATGGAGACTCGGTCGAGATCTAGAGACTGGCTCGTAGTGTAGCAGAACCTCAACACTGTTTCGTATGGGTTCTACTTGAGGGTACCAGAGATTGACCTGTAAAAGATAGGACATCATAGGACGCGCATAGGAGCGAGTCATCGGAAGATAGCTTGTTATCCTTCGCTTGCTCATATAGACTTAGTAAGTGGCGCCCGAGTCCCGGAGGGGATCTGCCACCAAAGGACGCGACAAAGAAGCAAAGCATCTGTGGCTTCATTGTCGTATCCTTTAGCCCTACTGCTCGAGCGGGCCGCCTTTGTGTTCCATGTGGGCTGTTATTGCTATGATCATGTTAAGTAGCGATTGGGAAACCGACGGGGGACAGCCGGCGGAGGCTACATATTGTGGTGCTCAAAGACCTCATCTTTGCTACGGGGCATTCATTGGACTGGGACGATGTAATTGAATTGGCATGATCTAACGTGTACAAGAGGCCAACCGCAGATATGAATCCCCTTGCTTTGTACATGCCCATAACCCCATCAAAGAAAGCCAAGTCGAATATACCTGGCTAGCCACCTCTTATTCGCTTCTTCTCAAACTGACAACATGATCTCGATGCCCACCATAGATCCATAATTGCCATGCCCTACCCTGCCTCAGTCCCAGTCCGAGTTGCACAATGTCCTGACTCAATCCGTATCTCACTCAAAGGTGTGCATCTCGACAAGAGCCAGGTACAAGCTGGCGAGGAAAGCTCTGAACTTGTGGTTAAACTCGCTCTTGATCCTCTTGTTACCGGACTTGCCAAACGTTCCGATAAGCTTTTCGAGTCTCCACTCAGCCCAGTCGCACCTCATGAGGTATACGAGGTCAACACCATCGCGATTGTACCTCTCCACCAAGTTTCCGAAATCCAGATTGGTGAGAAACATTTCCTTGAAGGACTCGCTCACCAGGAGGGTGGCGATGAGGCGAAGACCGGAGGTTTGACCGATGCAGTTGAAATAGCCTATAGACAGACAAAACTCTCTTACTACGAGTCTGCGTGTGCACAAATCCGGTGAATGAGGCCCCGAGAAACAAGTGGGCACGAAGAATTCGAAGCGAGGCCTAGCATAGAACAAGTCAAAAGACTCGTCGCGAATCTCTTTGTTGACCCTCGTGATGGCGGCGTAGTGACTTTTCGGTTGGCCCAAGACGGCAAAGTCCAAAGTGTCGAAGATATGTTTGTATACCATGTTACGTAGCTCGGGAGGTAGCACCATGAAGGAGTCTCTGGGCGGGCTTGAGCGTTCCTCTTCACGGCCGTGGCTCGCACTGCCCAAGCTTACGGAAGCTGCAGCGATCGTGCGGGAGGTGGAAGGAGACGCCATTGCGGTTGCAGGGTGGTGATTATGGCGAAGGGCAGGTCAGTAGGATCTGGAGCAATGTCAGCAAGGAAGTAGCTTGCTGAATACACACGAAAACGCACGCGCACCTCGAGGCTAGGCTACCTTAGTCATACGGTCGCAGAAGAGGCGATGCACAAGCCTGTCGAGGCCAAACTAACGATTCGCTCGCAGAGCTACAGTTTGTAGGAGATGTCAGCTCTGATAGCGAAGTGGCGATGATACTCGACGACGGATCAAGTTACAACTCCACGTAGAGCTGTAGGGTTGCACAGAGCCACAAGTTCCATACGCAGTAGACAGGGTTAGGGAAGCCTGACTACAGGCGCTGGTGAATTGTGTAGATTCGAAAAGCGGCGCCTAGACGTATTCGGAAGGATGCATGTGACATCGAAAGATCGAAAACAAGGCAAAAGAGTGAACGTAGCTTCGATCTAGATTGCCTACTGAAAATGCTCCTACTCGTAGATTCCCTGCTCGAACTTATCCGCGTCCCAAAATGCGGACGTTGCAACTCTTCCGTTCCCAAGGAAGTCTTGACCGTTACTCGCTTGTATAGCCTGAGACGATCGTTAGCATGTATCCCTGCAAGTTCTCCTTGTGGCACGACTCACTCTGAAAGCACTAAGCGGGCTGGTAAACTTAACAAAGACCCCATCCCCGCCCTCCCTCCAAATAAACAACCTCTCAACCTGGCCAAACTCTCCCATCCGATCACCAATCTGCTGCATCAAATCGCCCTCCGCCATCAACTGGCCCACATCCAAGCCCTCAAGCATGCCCTCAAACCTCGCCACAATACTCCACCCCTCGCCCCCCTCCTCATCCGTCTTCCTTTTCTTGCCACCGACAATCTTGCCCATGGCAGCCGGCTGCGCCCACCCGCCACCCTCAGAATCAGGCCGCTTCTTGCGCTTCTCGGTCTGGTGGCGCAGGATGGTTGTGATACCGGTGCCCTGAGCTCCCAGACCTTGGCCCTCTTGCCAGCCGTACTTTTGCAGGAGGCGCTTTGCGAAGCCTTTCTGGCCGGGGCGGTTGGAGCGTGGCGCGTCGGAGTCGTCGCCGGGGGTGCCGGGACCTGGTTCTTCCATTTCTTGGTCCAAGTCCGCAGTGTTGGACCCGAGACCGAGACCGCCGTGCTGCTGCTCGTCGTCGTAGTCTTGGCCTGGCGCGGGCGATGGCTCGGCCGCTGGAGCTTCGTAACGGACTGGCGCGCGTGAGATAGTTGCGGCAGGGGCGGCTGGTGGAGTAGGTGCAGCAGGTTCTTCGGACGGTGCATGTGCTGCGGAGACGAAGGTGGGCGGAATTCTCGACGACGCGCCAGATGCCTGTGTAAATGGTTGCGACGGAACGTTGGCGAATTGAGGAGGAGCTGCTGCTGGCGGGTATACCTGTGAAGGAGGAGATGGAGGGCGCTGTGATTGTGCTTCGTTCGGTTGCGTACCACTCAGGCGCATACGTCTCGCATAAGCATCGTCGCCAGTAGCGTCGTCGGGTATCATTGCAGCAAGGGGTTCGTAATCATCGTCTTCTTCGAAGGCAGGATGTGGGGCTTGTCCATTGGCAGACGCCGAAACGAATTCTGTTGGCGGTGCAAAGTTGTAGTTAGACGGCGGCGCGAAACCACCACCTGGCAAGGTTAATATACAATACGCAGACGACCGAGGTGAGATCGTACCGAATCTTGGCCTGTACTCTTCTTCATCTACTTCCATTTCACTCGCAGGTCGCCTCTTGAGTTGATGTGCATGGAGCCGTTGTTTCCAGTCGCTCTCCGCTTGCGCTTGCTCTTCGCTACCCTTGTAGTCATCTAATCTCACAGGGCGCTCAGGATCGTAGATGGCGTCCCAGTCAACATAGTGTTCCTCGCCCCTCTCTTTGTTCTTCCTTTTCCGCTTCTTGTTGGCTTGCTTCCTCCTCTCTTTCTCCTCTTCCTGTCTCCTCATGTACTCGGCAGCCCATGGATCTTCGTCGTAGTCATCATCTGCCTTCCACTTGTCGATAGACCCCGCATTACCGGTGCCGGCTGCTGATGGCGGAGGCTTGCGCACTTCCGGAAGCTTGTCGGGCGAGATTGACGATGGCGGTATAGCCCTTGGTTTCGGTTTCTGTGCAACTTGTGGTCTCTTGATTGGTTGAAAGCGGAGAGCGGCTACAGGAGCAGAGCGCAGAACAAGTGAGCCAACATGCTTTATACGGAGGGGTACGCCTTATTTCGGCATCTTTTAGGTACCGTCTGCAGCTTTCTTCTTTTGTTCTTCTTGCGCAGCTTCGGCTTGCGCTTTGAAGTCGTACTTCACCGGCGCACTCGAGATGGTGGCCGATGATGCATTTGCGTCTAGGAGGTTGCCGTAGAGCGACGGCATGATGGCAATGGCGTGTTCTGGAGAATGAAGAATGAAGGATGTATTGGTCTCTTTAGGAACGTAGCATGGCGAGTTCGGCAGTAACTGGCGACAATAGTGAGTTGACGTGGTGTAGCGGTATGCTTGGCGACTGACTGGAGTAGGTCTGTAGCTGACACTCGGATGGGGTCGAGGGACGCCAAGCCCACTCAAACCGTTCAAACATCCATCGGAGTCTCTCCACCCGGAGTCTCTCCACCCGGAGTCTCTCCACCCGGAGTCTCTGCCTGCTCCCATCTCCCACGTGTTGCTGCTCAACCTCATTCCGGCTATTCATTCACTTTCGTACTCGGATGTCCACATGCACATGCATCATCTCGAGAGACACACGTCTGCCGCGAGCTTCCTATTATGGCAAAATTGAAGCATCTAGGAACTTTACTTCCGTCTTGATCGCGATATTGCAGGCCTAGTCAAGCCATCAGCCAATGACAACCTACATTGATCGCACGCTGCTGTAGGCACATTTGTTCCCGCATTGTCTCACTTCTACTCTATATACTGCCTCTCAGGCCATGCAATTGCAGCATGTCTTTCAATTCTTTACATCCTACAAGATCTTGCTCCTCTCTTTGTTCCTCATATATACTGCCCAGCAGGGTATATCTGTAGCCATGCGCTTCTCCAATCCAATCCCCCTCCTTTTCACACTCTCGTCTATCAAATCATTCGTCGCCTCACAAAGTACAAACGGCTCTGTAGATCTGTCCTGGTATGCCCCAGCGGCTTCTCAGATCGACAATCTCAACACCGTGATCAATGGCTCAGGAGTTTACGGTTTCATCTTCAATTCCTCTGTACTTCCTCGAGGAACTTCCTATGGCACCTACGACTGGTGCAACATGCCACATGTGCGGGCTCAGGAGTATCCGCGCGTGAACGCATCCTTCTCGCTGCAGTATGTCGAAGTGATCCACCGCCACCACAAGCGGACACCCTATGCCGCCAACACTTTCCCGATCGAGTCTTACCCGTGGTACTGCGATGATGAAGGTCTATTCTACTACGGAAAGCCACTTCCGAGTGGCAATGGGTCTGCGGACACCTACTGGTCGGTTTACACCTCCAGTTCCAACCCTCTGGCACCTCAGGGCTTCAACGGAACTTGCCAATTTCCGCAGATTACTCGCGGCGGACTCGACGACAGTTGGCAGCATGGCAAGGATCTGTACGGCGTCTACCACGATCTCTTGGATTTCATCCCTAAGCACTATGACTCCAAAGCTGTCTCCTACCGCGTCACGAACAATGTGATTACCTCTCAGGTAGCGGGAATGCTGATCTCTGGCATGTACCCTCAGACATCTGGCAGAGACATCCCTCTCTTGATCCAACCCGACAGCATCGACTCTCTGGAGCCCGCTTACACCTGCACCACTGCCTCAAATCTCTACTCTGCGTACGGCTCTGGCTCAAACGCCACGGGCTGGCTTCTGCACTTGAACGCATCCGCACCCCTCTACGCCTCTCTGGACGCCCTTTCCGGCGTCTCCCCAACAGACGAGGGCTTCCACATGTCCTGGGACCACTACTTCGACAACCTCTCCTCCCGTCTCTGCCACGCCAAGCCTCTCCCCTGCAACATCACCAACACCACTCTCTGCGTCACCGAAGCGCAAGCAGAAGAGGTTTTCCGCCTCGGCGAGTACGAGTACAGCTACATCTACCGCGCTGCCGGGCCCGAGACGCTGCAGGCCGCTGTCGGCAGCTACGGTATCTGGGTTGCTGAGTTGGCGGAGAATCTCAGGCATGCGGTCAATGCTAGCGAGCCTTCTAGCGTCGGTAATGCGACGAGCGAGAGGGTCAGGTATAGGCATAATGTTGCGCATGATGGGAGTTTGTCGAGGCTGTTGGCTATCTTGCAGGTCGAGACTATGGTTTGGCCGGGCATGGGGTCTGAGGTTGTATTTGAATTGTATGAAGGCAAGGATCACATGCAGGGGTGGTACTTGAGGGTACTTTGGGGTGGGCAGGTGCTCAGAAGCAGTAATCCGAGTCTAGGCGTTATGGATTTGGTGCCTGTTCAGACCGTGTTGGATTACTTCGACGGGCTTGTTGGTGTCAATGCGACGAAGATTCCTGGGATATGCAATGGAGGCTAGACACACTCGTATCTAGGCGGCGGAACCACCAGACACCATCTCACAAGTCCTCGAAGATATTGCAATTCTGCTCCTGACATACAATATGAATGGTTACGAAGAATTTGATTACTTGTTACGCTAGCTTGATCTCGACGGGCATCTGCAATGAATGTCCGAGCCCACAATCACCACAAGCGCCTCCTCTCCTATCCTGCAGCAAAGCCTCGCTGTTGTTCTTCCCTAAGTCGCCACACTCTTTCCTGCCCCTGAACACCCCCAAGCTCTCGCTATCCAGAAGCGCGCACCCTAACCCCAAGTTGCAGAAACGCGAACGCCCCTATCAAACACATGAAGCAAACACATGCGATGGCTCTTAATCCGCGTCATCGGCCTGTGAAACTCGTCCATATTGAACTCCACCATCTGCCGCATATTCTGCACCATCCTCGACACCGCCAGCGTCAGAACCTCGCCCGCGACACTATGCGCCACCCATTTCCTGCGCCTGATCCCCGAAGCCAGAAACATCTCACTTCTGACGTTGGGGTTCGGGTCGCGCATGTCAAAGCTAAGCCAGCGGTGTTCTGGGAAGGAGGTCCCCTCGTAGTCGCGATCGCGCGGGACCACGTAGCCGCGGATCGCACGGATGGCGAGCAGATCCGCTTGTCTGAGGCTGTTCTTCCACTCGACCAGCAAGCGCCGCTGCTGGAGCTTGGTCCGCTGATCCCAGCTGCGATGGACGCAGATCTCGAACACCGTTGCCTCGTAATACAACCCCAGACACTCGTCCCTGATCCACGCCGCGGTCCCGGTAAGCGCATGCTGCGGCGTCCTCTTCTTCCCAGTCCCAGCACCAGTAACCCTGGCTGGCCCACTTGCAGCGAAGACGAGGGCGTAGATCTCGTTACGGAGTTCGGGGGGCAGGGTACCGATGCGTCCGCGGTCGAATCCAGGGCGTGGGACGTAGATCCAGTCGCTGCCGGGAGGCGTGGTGGGCGAGGTGTAGATGTCGAGATCGGGGATGGCGCGGCCGAAGGGGGTGGACCAGGTGCTGCGAGAGGGATCGCGGGGCGTGGTTCTGGCTAGGAGCGCGGTGTGGCGGTTGTTGCTGGGTGGAGTGCTGCTGCTGCGTGGGCGTGTTGTGGATCCGGTGGGTGTAGAAGGGGAGGGGTTGTGGTTGGGTCCGCTCATGATGGGGTACGATGTCCTTTACGTCTTGCGGAGGGTACGCGAGGTGGCGACTTAGAAGTTTGGAGAGAGGCGAAAGGTTTGGGTGGTGGAATATGTTGCTGGCTGAGTATAGGTTTCCTACCTAAGCAAAAGGCACAGTTGCGAGGTTGCCTTCACGTGAACTTGTGAGAAGCGATGCCATGTGACGCCATTGAGTGTTGCTAAAGGACACATGGCAAGGCACGCTCAAGGAGTGAATGCACCATTTCTCGAGAACGGGTAGACTCGGTCAAAGAATCTGGTACTCGGAGCCGAGTTCACAGAAGATGGATTGTTGTGTGGATACGAAACGGACTTCAACTTACGTTGTCGCCCTCCGAGCCGCTCTCCGGCGATATACGAATACAATCATCAACCTCAGCACATTGTGCGCGATCTTGCCTTGCTGCAGGACAAGGGGGGACAGCAAATTCACCGAATCAGCGACAACAGAAGATGACAAGAAGACTTTTCCGATATACTGACCGACGAGCAGACTGGTGTCCATGCCCACTATACATACGTACACACTGCACCTACATGTCAGGGCATGTGGCTACGAAATACAACCATAGAAAGAATTTTATACCAGACGTCTCACAGTACGATAGCATGATAGTCCGCAGCCACAAAGCGCCACCTCAAAAAACATCACCAGCAAAAATTTCCTCCCTCGTCCCCAAATGAAACAGCGGAATATGCTCAATCGGCGTCGGCACCCTGACACTCTGGCCGCCCGCAAACGTCTCATTAGTCCACCAATACGTCCACGGCCTACTCCCATTCCCATTCTGCCCCGTCAACGGCAAGTAAACCTCCCACTCCGTCACATTCGGCGTCGTGACGGGCGTGACCAACAGCCTCGGGCCGAACATATACTGCTGCGTCGTCACATTACTATTCACCATCGTCATCGCACCGATGGCCGGATCCGAGACGCCGAAATCCATAAACAGCGGACGCATAATCATGCGGCCCGACTCATGGAACTGCGCGAAAACGGCGCGCAGGTAGGGCGCAAGCCGGTACCTTAGGTTGATGTAGCTCGCGATGATAGGCGTATTCTCCGCGCCATAGCTCCACGGCTCGTTGTTGCAGGTGAAGGCGTCCTTGGTGTAGCAATTGCGGGAGCCATGGTTGCGCATGAAGGGGAGGAAAGTTGTCCACTGCAGCCAGCGGACATACAGCTGCTGATACTGGGGCTCGTCGATGTTGGCGCTCCAGTAGACGGTCGGGTCGGCCTGGAAGCCGCCTGCGTCGAGCGTCCACCAGCCCCAGCCCGTGCTGGCGGCCGAGAGCCCGCTGGCGACTTGCGCGGAGAGGGTCGACCAGACGGAGGTCGTGTCGCCGGACCAGATCATGCTGCAGAAGCGCTGGGAGCCGATGTAGCCGGATCGGCTGAGCGAGAGGTACGAGCATGCTGAGCCTTGGCTTGTGGAGGTTGCGTTGCGGAGGCCTTCTTCGATGGCTTGCTGGTGCGCCCATGGGTACAGTTTCCCCACGTTCTTCTGGGTCCCGGCATGGTACATGACATTGGGGAGGGCGTAGGGGATGGACTCGATGTAGCTGCTCTGGCCATTATTCTCGTACGCCTCGCCAATAGCGCCGCCGTCCGCTTGGTCGATCCAGAAGTTATGGATGCCTTTGTCGTAGTAGTTGCGCTTGAGGGTGTCCCAGAGGAACTGGCGTGCGCCGGGGTTTGTCGAGTCGTAGTTGCGGATGTAGGTGCCGTTCCAGGAGTCCGTGGTTCCTGGTCCGTCGCGTGTGGCAGAGAGGTAGCCGTTGGCTTGCAAAGCCAGGTAATTCACGCTGGCGTCTTCGACGCTGGGCCAGAGAGAGGCCATCATCTCGGCGCCGGTCAGATTCTTCACGTAGGCTGCCATGGATGCGACGTTAGGCCAAAGAGCAGAATCAAGGCCCCAATCTCCTTGATGAGCCCAGGATTGGTAGTCTATAACGATCATCGATACCGGAATCTTGTACTTGACAAAGTTCTGCGCCAGTAGCATCACTTCAGTCTGGTTTTCATATCTCAGCTTTGAGTGAAGGTAGCCGAGAGAGAAGTCAGGTGGAGTCGGTGCCCTGCCAGTCATTGCCGACAACCGCTGCTGAAGGGTGTCGTAGTCACCTTGTGGGGCACTGACAATGGCGTAGTCGACAACAGTGGTCGAGTCGGCTCTGAATCTATTGCGCAGGGCACCAAATTCCATCCTTCCTTCTGAAGGTGAGTTCCAGACGAAAGCATAGCCCCTGTTGCTCATGAAAACTGGTGTTGGGATATGCGTATTGAAATTGACCAAGTCAATGACTTGACCCTTCTTATTAACCATATGATCCTGCTGCGTGCCTGTGCCGAAGATCTGCTCGTCTGGGGAAGTGCTGAATGAGAACTCCGCCTCAAACTCATAGCCGGGCCCGTTCCAGTAGTAGTACCGAGGGTTAATCGACTTCAGCGGAGCGTATTCGTTAGTCAGAAGCGTCTTCGAGCCATTCGCTTCCACTCGGTAGAACGCGAGACGGTAACCGCCAGGGTTGCCAGCCCAGCCATAGGTTTGGACAATGGTGTTACCGTTGCGAATCGCGATTGACCGCTTGCCATTAAAAGCGGTATCGAAGCTCATTCCATGTGCTGTTCCGTTCTCCGGTCCTTCGAGTGGAGGGTCGTAGAGGAAGCTGATCTCGTTACCATTTGGGGGACGGAATGGCCAGGCTCGAACACGGAAACCATCGTATCCGTATGGCTGGACAAGCACTGTCTCGAAGCCATGTTGCATGCGGAAACCGGTCGAATTTGGCGCGAAATAGGTCGAGCTCACGTTCTGCGCGGATATGGCCTGCCATAGGCAGAATAGAATGGCACAGAGCCGGTGGAGGCTGTTCTGAGTCATGGTAATCGTGACCATCGAATTGCTAAGGAGATGATTTGATGGCGAGCTAGAGGAAAGCGTACCAAATATAACCAAAGCTGAAACGACTTGCCTTCTCGTTCACCTACCTTTACAGATGCGAAGTATTTATCTGCATGAGGATTATTGTACTTAGCCTAAATGTGTGAAACAGACTTCGATAGATGGTTCTGAGGATTGCGATGAGTGGATGCTCCGGCGCGGAGATGTGATGATCCTCGACTTGAAAAGCAGCGTATGGTGGAGTGAGGTGGAGTGCATACAAGTCAGGTACCTTGGAGGAAGGAAGGCGGGGATATGAGCGACGAAGGGAATTGTTTCTGGTCCGGCTTGGCGCTCATCATTTCCCCTTCCTCGCTCTGCTCTACGCAAAGCTAACCCGAGTATGAATGTTTCTCCGTCTGCATGATGGAGAAACAGGACGATGCTCGCCGCAGGCCAGGTGATGTGCTCGAGAGCAATTCCTTTTCAGGGCGTCGGCCGTCCTGTCCGGCTCTTCGGGCAGCTTGACCGACGGCGCCAGAACTCGAACTTTGATGAGCATTCATGTACAACGCACTTCACACAAACGGACGGTCGTAGATAAGCTGGCAATCGTGAATCTTATTGGACTTCTATGCAATCCAGCATATAGCTATCCTCCATTGAAGCGAAACAAAAGGTTTCTACATCCAGAAGTAGATCATCAAAATGTTGACCGTTTCAGAAACAAAAAGCGCCATTCATGTATATGTACTGCATTCGCAAGGCTCCGCCTTGATCCTTTTCCGTTTTTGATTTGTGCCGATTCCCGTATCGTGTGAGTTCGTGAATGAACACCGACTAGCGGTGCTTGAAAGAGTGTGCGGACAGCGTACGCGTCGAGCGTCTTGTCCATGCCTGCAAGTGTTCGCACCTCCATCGCCGTCGCCTCTAGCGACGAGTCTAGTTCCAGACCCACTCAAGGGTAAGTGGGGCATTGGTGTCGCTGTTGGTCACCTTGTTGTAAAGGGGAAGAGGCAGATCCAAGCCAGCCTGGCCCTCGCAACCAGGGCAGGTGTCGACGACCTTGGCGGTGTAAGGGCTACCATCAGCGCCAGTGATGGTGATGTAACGACCACACAGTGGGTTGTTGTTTGGATTGTTCTGTGGGTTGTATGAGGTCATGATAGTGTGGGAGACAGCCACAATGTCCTCGGAGTCAGTGTTGGTCCAGCCGCAAGAGCCTAGGCCCGGAGTGTAGTTGGTGATTTGGCCGGAGTACTCAGCACCAGATGATGTGTCGGGAAGACCGGAGGTCGAAGCGTAGCTGCTACTTGCGGCTGGAGCGGCACTGGTGCTGGTTGCGACCTCTGAGGTAGTTGGAGCGACGCTGGTGGAAGTAGTGGGGGCGACATAGATTGAAGAAGTGCTGGTGGTAGGCGCAACGTATACGGAGGAAGTGGTCGGCGTGGTAGGAGCGACGTAGACAGAGGTGCTGGTCGTGGATGGGACAGCAGCCTCAGTGGTAGCCTCAGTGGTAGCCTCGCTAGTAGGCGCAACGTAGACAGAAGAGGTCGAAGCGACAGAAGTAGCCGAGCTGACAGTGGCAGTGACAGTCTGGGTGGCCCGGTGGCGGTAGTCTTCTTTAGCGGAGACAATATCCGTGGAGCCAGGCTCCATCCAAACAGTCTTGGTGACTGGGACAGTAACAACGTCGACTGCAGTCTCGGTGACCCAGACAACGTCACGCTTGACGAGGGGAGCGGCGGTGGCAAGGGCGCCGAAAAGCGCAAGAATTCCGATGTTCTTCATATTTGAGATGGGGATTGCTTGAGTGATGGAGTTCAAAGGCTACGTGTATTTCGTATGGAAAGAATGGATGAACTGGCTAGCAATTCGTAATTGTAGTAGTGATGATATTCGAGGTTCGTCGTTGGGGTGACTTTCACGAGTATCAGTGCAGGTGGAAGTAAGTAGAAAAAGATCGTGGGCAAGGAATGCTAGATTCCTGTAACGAGACAAGGAGTGAATTGGGGGATTGAATGAATGGATGCGAACTACGCGATAGACGTCAAGCCTGTGAGTGAAGAAGGAAATTGAAGAGCGCAGGTGGCCCGGCCTACTTGTAGGTTGTGAGTAGGAGGAGGTGAGTGCAAACAGAGATCTACCGGTGAGCCGTGCTAGTGGCCGCGACCCGTCTACTCCACGTCGTATTCGCGAAAGGCACCCCTGGCGTTGCGGGAGCATGTTCCCGCGTCCAATCGGCAAGCCAAGACGTCTTTTGCAGCGGCCATACATGGTAGGCCTTGAAGGGGCGCTTCGACCTAGGATCACTCTGTTGCGCGTGTGTTCCGAAGTGCGACCTGTCTTTCAGCTCAGTGTCCGACAGCAACGCCTACAGTCTGCCACATGCTGGTTCTGTCCGCGGTGGTGCTCGCGATATGCAAGCTCAATGCAAAGTTCAGACTCCGAAGTCGCTGAACGCCGGTGCTCTGATGGGCTTGTAAGCCAACGTTTCAAACATGCCTGTTTAAGTTAGCACCATAAAGGCGATCTCAGCCGCGTCTGAGTTGCGCGTCTCTGATTGGTGGGCGGAGTCAGGAACGGGTGTATAGCGTCAGGGGGGTGCTCGGAAAAGCCGTTGGGCTTAGATCAGGAGGAAAGCGTTACCGGGCTTCCAGGCTTGCGATGCGGCATCTAGTCGTTCACTTGTCGCAAAGCGCGACGTGACAAGAGAGTCGCACAACATGAGCACAAGTAAGCGCCTGAATCGTAAGACTGTTCCATTGAGCGAGGATGAACTGGCACACTCGCCACAGCGCTTGGTGGAGGTTGAAGAGTCGTTGAGTCTGCAGCCAAGCCACCGAACTTACAAGAGGTTTTCACGCTGCATTTTGCCTGCCAATAATGGCGCTCTGCCCTGTGGAGCTGTGTTAAAGCGGAAGCGTACGCCTGGAGAGCCCTGAGCCTTGCGGAACATGAACCCTGTACATTCTGGAAGGCGATGACACCACGTTCCTGCAGGCCGGAAATTGCAATGGCGCCTTTAAGGTTGGAAAGGTTGTCAAGTCGTCCCGCCTTCCCCGAGTCTGTTGCAATCAGAGTTATCGCCAATCGATATCTTCCCATCCCCACAACCTGGGAAGGAGCGATCATGGACCTGGAAGTATCTTGCACGGGTGACAATTATTTTCTCACTCCTATATGCATGTCACAGGGATTACAGGACTGATTTCGAATGCATGGAGTAAGATCAGAAAACATACATGTAAGTTATCAGAATGCTGCAAGGTTACCTTTCCCGGATCCAACAAGCCAAACCCTGCAAGCTCATACATACAACTTGATCCTATCAACGTCTCGCACGTGTTTTCCTTCTGCAGCAAAAGCAACATGGCCAACATCATCCTCCCCTCTAACATCTCCGATCTTCACTCTCATGTCTCTCAGTAGCCTTGTACGCTCCATCCCATCCAGGGTGCCTCCTCCATCTGGCAGCGGCACGTGTGTATTATCATAGGTCAAGCTGCTAACAAAGCCTAACATGTCTGGCGCATGCGTTCGCATCTTAAGCAAGACTCCTGTCAGCCCGAGCAGAAGCAGAATCGTTGACGCTGTCAACAGCACGGCTAACCAAACGAAGTTGCATGCCCAAACTGCCTCCGTCTGCGTGATCTGCGCGGTTGTAGCCTTCGATATGAATGGTGCCGCTTCTACCGTGTCGAAGTCCGCCGATGACAACTGGCTCATGATAACCGGAATGACTGCAGGGCCATATACACTCGGATCTTGTGGCAGGTCTCCGGTATATGCAAGCGGCGCAAGAGAGATCTGGTAGTATGTGTTCAGGACAAGAGATAACCTTGCTGAAAACGTTGCAGGATCGAGGGTAATTAGATCTGCGTAGATGCCTTGCTCCTTGCTGGCAGGTGCAAATGGGGACGACATGGTGTCGTTCATGAAGATCTCCGTTGGCGTTGCGCCGTTCAGATTTTGATGTGTCGCATATGGCAGAAGGGTAAGCAAATTGAACGCCACAGTTGTCTGGTCCAGCGGGGATAAGTTGGAAGGGGTTTTGTTTGTCTGCGAGCGTCGTGTCATGCTAACCGCGCAAGACTCGGATGATGAATCGGTGCAGTTGATGGCGGATTCGATGTGAGTCTGTGCTAATGAGCAATTGACCAGCATGGCACCCTCAGGAAGGACTGAACCCCATAGTATGTTCCTAGTCGCGTTGAGGAGAGGGTCACTGGCTTGCTCATCGCTTATCGGTAACGCTTCGCTGGTCCGAACGCGAGCATCATCATTGAAGACAAGGTTAGTGTCCATGAAGAAGGACGTGAAAGTATCCTCCGCGTCGTTGGATACTGGCGTCAATCCTGCTGTTTCGTTCACCCTGCCCTGCCAAATCAGTCCCAAAGAAGAAAAGGTACCGCTTATGCTGTCAAGACTTTGCGGCGCACCGCAACTGACGGTCAAATACGATGACTCCAGATTGAAGCTCGCAGATCCCGGCGAAATCTTTCCGGCCACCGGAAGGCCCACCATGGCAACATATTGTTCTGGCGCCGTTATTTCTGGAGTCGGGATCCATCCTTCGGCATCTGCGGTGCCGTTCAACAGCTCCAAGCGCGGCAGACGGACATTATTCCAGACATCTTGAGGACTGAGTTTCGTTTCCGGTGGCGCAAGAAGTGATGCTACGTAGATCGAGTCGAGGGCTGCCGTGTTACCTGCGGACATGTCCAACACTCCGTGTGCAACTCCCGGTGGACCAGTGTCTAGATATCGCAGCGTCGAGTTACTTGGTATGGATTTTGACGACGGGCTGAGCAGATGAAGCGAAGCTTGACCCCCAAGCGGAGAAAAACACCACAAAATGAGGAGGTGAGCACCAACCAGGGTCAACCGCCTCAAGAGTAGCTGACTCTCGAACGTACCCCATACAGTCTGGCTTGCCATGAGTAGTTCTAGACTCTATATTGGATTAGTATAATTCATTACGACGTTTACTGATATGCCATACCCCGAGCTTTGCTCCCTTCTCTGCTTTGAAGCGTGCAATCGTCTTGAGGGTTCGACCTGCCACGGCGGCAAATAGTACCGGAAAGATGGTCGGACCCTGCATGGTCAGTCAATATGTTTCCAGGCATAGAAAGTACGATACCCTACCAGCTGCATGGCTTGGTCCACAGTGGCTTCTAGCTGACTGCCAGTGATGGGTGTGTGGTGCATCTTTCCGGCGATGATGCCCAATGCTGGTAGTGTGAGCAAGTCACAAAAAAGGGAAGTACCTCAAGGCGGTACATACCCATGAATGCGAGAGGACCCAACGCCATCAGGAGATCTCCTAAGCTCAAGGACTTCTCAAGCCAACCACGATCCTTCAGCCTCCGCGGCTTCTCCGGCCACCCTTTGATATGGATGTCGGTATCAACAGCCGTAACTGTCACACCTGGTAGCTTCTTGCTCATTGTCACATCCTCTATATCAGCACCATCTTCGCTCGCGCGGCTCCCATAGTCTGGATTCGGTGGCGGAGCCAGATTGAGTCTCACTGAGTTCGCGCCATGACCGTGGAGCCCTCTATCCCCCTGGTCTGCTCCGATGTCTCCGCAATCATGTTCTCCATGGGCGCTTGTGTTGCTGGTCGAGGGGCGGGCATCCGCATCACGGAGATTGGTGCGATGATGGGTTGAAGAAGGAGGACTATGGGATGGTGATTCGTATGGTGGGAGGGCTGGCAAGGGGCGATCTGTTCTTGCCTGCAAGAACCGTTCGAATGGTGTCTGAATGGCACTCATGAGATACGAGTGATAAAGCTATGGTGAGATGAGACGAGTAGCTCTACTCTATATGCTCCCTATATAGCCCAGCGCTCAATGCGGCACAGCAGACTGCGTATTCTTGCAACAATTTCCCCTTCGTCTCAGACTGAACTTTGCCTCTCTGAGCCACAGTACAAGCCGGGCTCCGCCCAACTATGACGGCAGCAGCTGTCTGTCTACCGAAAGCTTCTGCGAACCAAGTTTCCAGGGGCATCTTCTGCTCGTTTTAGAGCGAGGTATGCATAAGAGCAGTTTCAAAAGGTTCGCTTATAGGAGACCAACATGGCTGAGGTACGAATGGAACAAGTTGAGCCAACACTTAGACGCCTATGCTATCTTCCAATCAGAGATGCTTGTAGCTACTAAGCGCCCACCTATCACGGGCGCAGGCGCGCACGTAGCACGGCGGCAGCGAGGTCCTCTGATTGGAGACTCTTCCCGCGTGTTCCTATACTTGTCTTACATGTTGTTCTTGAACAGGGGTCTTTGTATAGCCAGGAGGAAGGGGGTGCTGGGAGGCAGACTCGACAGAGGATGGAGAAGGAGATGGAGATGGGGCCGGGGTGGGAGTCGCTTCAACTTTCCCATTCAAGCGACGACAATCCGGGGGCGGCCAACATCACCCCAGACACCTTCTCGTTACGGGATAAGCGCCCGATAGATAGACAACATGCATATCAACTGTTGCAGAGCAATGATGTCTTCTCACGTTGTTTTAGCACCTGTGGCCTTACTGGACCATATTGCTGAGAAGTGGCCGCCATAACGAGCGCTCTCTCTGCCAGTCTAACGCGCCATGTCTTATCTCGGCATTGAAGGCTTGCATGCCTTCGTGACTGGTGCAGCTGGTGGAATTGGCTCGGCAATCGTCAATGAACTGCTCGGTGAGACTCTCCAAGTTCCCAGTACCAGGCAGCGGCTAATTGACCCTGCCATATAGCCCAGGGATGCAAAGTCACGGCGCACGATCTCCGCCCATCTCCACTCCCAGCATCCACCAACCTATTCACCCTAAGCGGAGATATCTCAGATGAAGCATCTATCTCTTCATGTATCGCAAAAGCGCGGGAGCACTTTGGACCCATCAACATCCTCGCCGCCAATGCAGGCATCACGAATGAGTCGGAGCACCCCAACATTTGGGAGATGCCGGTGGAGACTTGGGACAATGTATACCGGGTGAACGTCAGAGGTACATTTCTGACTATCAAGCACTTCCTTCTTTCCGCGAAACAGAGTCAAGAGATGCTCGGCCAGGAGCTAGACAACCTCGCTATCGTGGTCACGGGCAGCGAATGCGGCAAGTTCGGTCAAGCGGGCCACTCTGAATACGCTTCTGGGAAGGCTGGCTTGCAGTACGGACTAGTCATGACCGTCAAGAACGAGATGGTCCGCCTGAACGCGAAGGGAAGGATCAACGCTGTAGCTCCAGGCTGGGTAAATACATCGTTGATCGGGGATCGGCTCGATGACCCGCACGAGATGTATATCGAAGCCCAGGGCACTGTACCCCTTAGGAAGATCGCTCAGCCAAAAGACGTGGCAAAAATGGTCGCATTTCTGGCAAGTCACGAAGCCGCTGGGCACACGTCCGGACAATGCATGAGTGTTGACGGCGGCATGGAAGGGCGCATTGTCTGGAAGGAAGAAGAGATCACGGAAAACAAGGGGACTGCGCAAAGCACTACCTCATCTGCACCGTCTCTACCAATGCAGATCTCGAAGCCGAAAGTCAAGATGCCAATCAAGATTGCCCTGTCCATCGACTTTGACGCCGTCTCTGGTTGGCTTGGAACGGGCTGCCACCCCGACAACAACATGTCCGACTTCTCTGCTGGCTACTTCTCAGCCAATGTAGGGGTATACCGTCTGCTCAAAGTGTTCCAGAAGCTCGGTATAGCTGACAAGACGACATGGTGCATTCCTGGCCACTCCATGGAGACATTTCCCAAGCAAACAAAGGCTATCGTGGACTCAGGATGCGAAATCGCACTGCACGGATACAGCCACGAGAGCTCAAGCCAGCTAAGCGCCGAACAAGAACGCGACGTTCTCGACAAATGCATCGCTCTCGCCACCAAGCTGACAGGCAAGAAGCCCGTGGGTTACCGTGCCCCACTGTACATGCTAAAAGAGCGCACCATTTCCCTCCTCCAAGAAAAGGGTTTCCTCTGGGACTCCTCACTTTCCCACTACGACTGCGAGCCGTACTTCCTCCCCAAAGACCCTGCCCCGATCGAGCCAATCGACTTCTCCCCCTCCAACAAAGCGAGCTCCTGGATGCACCCCTCCCCAACCTTCGACCAACTCCCCCGCTCCGACCTCGTCGAGATCCCGTGTAACTGGTACATGGAAGACATGACGCCGATGCAGTTCTGGCCGCACACTGACAATTCGGTCGGCTACGTGGACGCCAGACTCATCGAGCGCATGTGGATGGATCGGTACCACTGGTTGCGAGAGGAGATTGAGGATGGGAGAACGGATATGACGGTCTTCAGCCTCGTGATTCATCCCGATACGAGTGGTATGGCGCATATTGTGGGCATGATACGGCGGTTTTTGACGTGGTTGCGGAATAAGGGGGACGAGGTGGAGTGGTGCACTTATGAGGAAATTGCGAAGGAGTATAGGAAGGTGAAAGCGGGGGAGTAGATTGCATGAGGCGGTCCATGTCACAGGGGCTTTGAACGTTACATCTTGTGTTGTGGTGTCGAAGTGCCATTTGGACATTGTTCGATATCTCTCTGAAAACTTACAACCCGAGATTTTGCATCCACTCTTCGAACTATCGAGCTACTCCTTCACAGGGCGTTCTCGAGTCCTGCGTGGCATCGGTTCCTAGCTTCGCCTACGTTCGGCCTCATCTCTTCCTAGTATGAGAGTACATAGTGAATAGTCTCGTTGATATGACGCAGCCTCTAATAGTTTGTGCCATACCATTACATCTATGCAAATATGTTGTCTGACGATGGATTTTGAGTTACCTATCTAGGTATCTGCTTCGGTAATAGATGCTACGAACCAGGACCAGCGCCAAGGCCGTTCCAACCGAGACGAGTCTACCTTCTCCCGCCTCCTCCTTCCACGGCAACCCAGGTACCTACCTTATCTATAAGACAACTGCTCATTGCATTTCTTACAATACACGCAAATGGTTCCCCTCCAGCAGTGCACCTGCTCTCACCCGCATTCAAGGAACGAGTCTCTCACCTTGCCGTTCAATCCGGGTTTTGATGAGTAGTATGCAGAGCTGAGAAGCCTTCGCTTGATGCGGATCGCCATTGCGCTCCCCCAACATCGGGTGACGATCAGTGGTGCTACTTAGTGTCCATAGAAGCGGGGTCGCCCCGCGGCCACTTGCTTGGACGGGATGATGATATACAGATGGGACTGCCTGAGGTGGAAGACGGTAGAGTATGGTAGGTATAAATCGAGGCTTGTGGCTCTCATGGGTCGTTGAAGCGTAAGAAGCATCCCACCATACCTGCGCGAACACATTTCAAAATGAAGACTCCTGATTTGCCACTTGCATTGCTTCTGGCAAGGCTTACGTTTAGTGCCGCTCAGACACTTTCACCAGCCGAGCCTCAGAATACCACCTGGAATGCCACCTTTGCAGACCCACCTCTCTCTCAGGTGCTGGCAAAGATCCGTAGCATTGACCTAGACAATGATACCGCTTCCGCCGTGGAAGTAGCTATCGGTTTCGAACGAAGCAACTGGGCAGGCTACTCGGTACTGTCCGATTCATTCTACACCGTAGTGCCAGAGAACGCCTCCTCGGCGACTCCAGGCTCGATCCTGAAAGTGGAGAACTACATGAACTCGTCGTTATACACACTAGCTCCGAACGTTGCCCTCTCACGCATTCTGTTTCAATCAGCTAATGCCAATGAGTCTGCTGTGCCGGCTTCGGCGTTCATCCTCTGGCCTTGGAATCCAAGGAAGTTCAAAGGAATCGAAGGCTTTCCCGTCGTCAGCTGGGCCCACGGCACGAGCGGCTGGTCAGGAGAATGTGGACCAAGTCATATTCGCAACCTGTGGTATCAGTTCAGTGCACCATTTGCTCTGGCGTTGCAAGGCTACGTTGTCGTGGCACCGGATTACGCTGGCCTCGGGCTCGACCATGACGCCAAAGGGAACCGTATTCCGCACCAGTATTTAGCGAACAACGCTGCAGGTTATGATCTTATTTACGCGGCAAAAGCAGCCCAGGAAGCGTATCCACAACTCAGCAAGGAGTTTGTTGTTATGGGCCATTCTCAGGGCGGTGGTGCAGCTTGGGGTGCAGCGCAAATACAGGCCGAGAAACACTTCTCAGGGTACTTGGGAACTATTGCTGGGTCTCCTACTTCAGCAGCGCAGATTGATGGACTGAAAGCAGCCCCAGTGTCTACCTTTTCCGCTGGACTGCTGCCCACCATTGGCCAGGCCCTGTCTTCAATCTTTCCCAGCTTTCGCCTTAGCGACTGGTTGACTGCTAAAGGAGTGGCAAGGACGAATCTGTTACAAGAGCTGCAAGGATGCCAATCGACCAGACTGGAACTCTTGTCCTCGGCACCCGCTGCTGATCTGATCGTTCCGGACTGGACATCCACTTGGTACCTGGACGCCTTCAACAATCTTACAGGTACCGGTGGAAAACCCATCTCAGAGCCAATGCTGGTTCTCCAAGGCACCGCAGATCCATCAGTAAACGTGACCTTCACAGACACCGCCGTCAACGAGACGTGCAGCGCCTACCCAGAAAGCCAGATCGAGTATGTCAAATGGACGGGCGTTTCTCACGTGCCGGTACTGTTCGCTGCGCAGACTTACTGGCTGGATTGGATTGCAGATAGGTTCAGTGGGAAGGGTTGTCAGCGCGGCTGTACGGAGCAGACGATGAGTCCGGCGCTCCCTGTTGGTGCTTATCAGAAGGAGCTGGCTTACTTCCTCGAGTACCCACTATATGGCTACGAGACAGCTTGAGAGATACCTTATCGCATGCCAGTTGCTGTTATATGAGAGCCGAGAGATACTTCGGTACATATATCTTGATATAGGCCCCACTAATGTACCCCGCGTCCGGCGAACGGTTCAACAACAACCACTTTACGTCACACCTCATACAACACATAGATGTACCTGCAGTCATTGTGATGGAAGCGGAAACTATTACCGCCTTTCGTCCGAATTACGACCAGCTGCAATACAAATGATTCTCGCTATTAATGACTGCCCACATTTAGATATAGACGCCTTGTGTTATAGTATACCTTTCCTGTAACTCATCATACCAGTGGCCGTAGCCCGTAGCATCAATCTAATAGACATATACGATCGAAAAACATCATGGACTCGAAACACCTCGTCGGTCGCGACTCCAAACGTGAAGAGTCCCAGATAGGTACGAATAACACGCGCCTCTATTGGGTTCAGCATTTGGATTGCAATACTTACAGCACGGTACAGAGGCCCTCGCAACACTCCCGCCGGAACTGGAGGAGGAGATTGGGAAACTAGATAAAGACTTTTGGGTAAGCAAGGAGAAGCTGAAAGAGATCAGTGAGCGCTTCGGCGAGGAGCTGGCGGAAGGTAAGGTCACTTGTCCTCTAAGAGTACATAGGTCGCATCTCGAGCGTGCCACCACTCCTGCCTGAAGCGTGGGCTACGCTGACCGGTGAACAGGACTCGAAGAGAATGGCAAGAACATAGTAGGTAATACGAACAGTGTCGGGACCTCCTTACTCTGATGAACGTCACAGCCAATGAACATCACATGGGTCCTGGGCTTCCCCACCGGACGCGAAAATGGTTCTTTCCTGACGTTGGACCTGGGCGGGACGAACCTGCGAGTCTGCTGGATCACGCTCAAAGACTCAAAACGTGGCGATCTCGACGTCAAGCAGCACCAGTACAAGCTCCCCAGCGAGCTCAAGACAGGGGAGGCTGAGGCCTTGTGGAACTACATCGCGGAGTTTTTGGAGAAGTTCATCACCGATCTCGACCTCAAGGGAACCAAGGATGACCCGCTTCCGCTTGGCTTTACCTTTTCTTATCCGGCTACTCAGGACTATATCGACCATGGTATCCTCCAGACCTGGACCAAAGGCTTCGACATCAAGGGCGTCGAAGGCGAGGATGCCGCGCAGCAGTTACGCGACGCAATGGCGAAGAAGGTACGTTTACCAGCCCCTGACCGAATGCCTCTTGACAACCACTAAGCGGATGTATACAGAATCTTCCAATCCGGCTAGTAGCCCTAATCAACGACACAACCGGCGCAATGATCGCCTCCGCCTACCACGACCCCTCCACCATCATCGGCGCCATCTTCGGCACAGGCTGCAACGCAGCCTACATGGAAGACTGCGGCTCGATCCCAAAGGTGGCAAAGACGGCCGGCATCACCCCGGACACGCCCATGGCCATCAACTGCGAATACGGCGCCTTCGACAACGCCCACCGCGTGCTCCCGCTGACCAAATACGACACCGCCATCGACGCCGAGTCCCCCCGGCCCGGCGAGCAAGCCTTCGAGAAAATGAGCGCGGGCCTCTATCTCGGCGAGATCTTCCGGCAGGTGCTGGTCGACGTGCACAGTCGCGGCTTGATCTTCAAGCACCAGGATGTGTCTAAACTGAAGCAGCCCTATATCCTCGACACGGGCTTCCTGTCCGCGATCGAGGACGACGAGTCCGAGAAACTGTCTAAGACTGGTGATGCGTTCAAGGAGACGCTGAATATTGCCCCCACGGAGCCTGAACTCGAGTTCATCCGCCGCCTGGCCGAACTCATCGCCGTGCGCGGCGCCCGCCTCTGCGTCTGCGGCGTCGCCGCCATCTGCCGGAAAAAGCGCCTCTCATCTGGCCATGTTGCTGCCGACGGGAGCGTCGCGAATAAGCATCCCAAGTTCAAGAAGAGGTGGGCGGGCGCGATGGCGGAGATTTTGGAGTGGCCGGAGGATAGGGAGGAGGATCCGATCGTGCTGACGTCTGCGGAGGATGGGAGTGGGGTGGGGGCGGCGGTTATTGTGGCGATGACGTTGGAGCGGGCGAAGAGGGGGAAGATGGTGGGGATTAAGGAACAAGGATAGATGGCCCTCGGGGGGTTGGGGTGAGGGGGTGGGGTTGCATGGAGAAGGGTGGGTGCTGCGGCAGATGTACAGGTGACTGTTATCTGTTACAACAATGTCTTCTTATTCCGCTACTACGAGTAGTGTAGTCAGATCCTGGGGTATAGATTAGGGAAAGCCGTACCTAAGCCGTACCTCAACCCCCCATCCCATACTCATACGCATCCGAGCCGAGCCTCTGTCCCTGAAATCCCGATCCCACCTGCCCACTCTCCTGCTCCGGGAACCCATATATCCACCCCACAAACCACGTCCGCACCCTCTCATCCCTCGACGCCTGCCACGCAACCGCCATGACCGCAACCAAAAGAGCATAAAATACCCACCTCACATATCTACCAAACCCAAACCCCCTTGCCCCTGCCCCTGCCTCGGCCCCTCTCACGCCGCGTGCCCCCCGCCCACCCTCCCGGGGCACCCGCACCCTCCCCTCAACACCCTCATCCCCAAGCTCATCCCCCAGCTCATCCCCAAGCTTAAAACTACTCGCAAACACATCCTCGAGCCCCGTCCCGCGGGCCGCCGCAGCGAGATCACTCTGCAGCGTCCACCGGGCCGGCGCGAACTCGAAGTTCCTGCCCCTGTTTCTATCCTCTGGGTCGTTCACGCTCTCGACGCGCTCGCCTGGCCGGTGTAATTCTCTTCGCCGCTGGGACCCATACCCTAACCCATGGGCGCTGAAGTCGGAGTCGACGGTTGTGATTGATGTGGTTGAGGTGGTCGAGGGGCGCGGATGAGCGTTGGAGGTGGTTGGGAAGCTGTTGGTGTTGGTGTTGGTGTTGGTGTTGGTGTTGGTGTTGGTGTTGTTGTTGTTGTTGTTGGTGAAGCCAAGACGCATCTGCTTGAAGAAATCGGCCTGTTTGGACACCGGCGTGGGTTTGAAGCTGGGTTGGGGCTGCGGGTTCAGGAGTCTGTGGGCCGGGGAGACGGGGGCGGGTGGGATGCGGCCGCGGAAGGGTGATGGCGAGGGTTGAGACGCGGCTTGGGGTGGTGAGTGCGCCCAAGACGCGCTGAGGGTGTTGGTGCTGCTGAGGTTGTGGGATGGGAGGGTTTGGCTGTTGAAAGTTGAAGGGCCCGGTTGCGCGGAGGGCTCCCAGTCCATGCTCATGTCTGCTTCGTAGGGGTCTGGCTCGGAGACGGGTGGGGTAGGTAGGGCGTCGTTGGCGGATTGAGTCTGGAAGAGACGGGAGTTGTTCGAGCGGGCTGGCGCCAGATTCGCTATTGGGAAGTGCTTCGGTACGCTGCGGTCGTTCTCGTCGAAGAGCGAGGTTGCTGGTCGGGATGATGGCTGGCTCGTGAACGTCTCGCTTGGGTATTGAAAGCCGTCGGCGTCTACAAGCGAGGTCTCGTTCTCCTTGAGAGAGATACGTGGGGCCAGTACAAGCGTGACAGTGCGCTGTGAGGCGAATGCGAACAAAGCCATGTAGAAGGCCATGAATGCGTGTATGCCCCTTTGTGGAACGGCTGCTGGCAGTATGTTTGCGGTTAGAGACCACCAGGCTGCTGCCCTCAAGGCAATAGATATCAGCTGCAGCTTGATGTACTCATCTCGTCTAACAGCGCGGCTTCGTTGACCCCTCGTGGTGAGCACCTTTTCTTTCAATGCAGGATACCACCATAGGAGAAGCACGCTGGCAACGATTGCTTTCCTCACGAGGTCCGCAAATAGACTGTTGCATCCAAACGGCAACTCTTCAGCCTTGATCCCAGCCACTGTGCATCCTACAATCTTCAGTGTGCCCAACTCATCCTGTCCTATCTCAGCCCTCAGCTTCCCCAAAGCTCCAAAGCCATGCCACAGCAACTCGAGCAACGTGCTACTCCACCAAGCCAACGCAGCCAACGTGAGTAGCACAGACAACCAGGGTTTGTCGCTACTGATCCAGACCGCTCCCGATTGTTTCGACAGCTCGATATTCTTCTTCAGCATATCCGCCTTGGCCACATAGTTCGTCTTCTTCATCCGTTCCTGCACCCTTGGCGCACATCTGGCACAGACCTGCGGGTACTTGCGCTCCAGCTCTTTCTTGTATTGCGGCATGGCGGCCACATACTTGTCGTAGTCCGGATGCGATTCGTCCGGCAGGTACTCCGCTAGGATCGTGGTGAAGAGGTGCTGGTTCTTGAGACATGTTGCGCAGAAGAGGTTGTTATCGTTCAGGTGTGCGGTAGGAGATATTTCTTTGGCGCGTGCGAAGGCGAAAGACTCGTTCTTGGAGATCTTGGGTGTCGATGGTGGATCCGTGATGTCGCCGTTCTTGTCTAGCCAGTTGATTGCGTCGCATTGCTTGCAGAGGAAGGATTTCAGCTTCCCACCCTGCGCGTCTGATTTGGCGTATTGAGAACGGCTGCCGCAATAGAAGCAGGACAGTCGTGGCCGCAGTAGGGGAGGCATAGTTGTGCAGCCGGAGTTAAGATGGTTTTAGAGGCGGATTGGAAGAGGTAAACAAGCGGACTCTCTTGTAGTGCAGCCGCATCAAATAGCTGCCTGCGATACGAGAAGCGGTTCTGTGGTCATCGAATACCACAAAGGAGATGTTCGTCAAGTCATTAAGCAGCAAAGAGTCGTTGAAGGTGAATAGATATTCTTTGTACATCCCATATATCTACAAACACCCTTGGAAGCAGCATTCATCACCTCCAGCCAATCAGCAGTCTCGCACTCCGCGGCCAACGCACGAGCCACCCAGCTTGCCAATTCACTTCTCCATCTCAGCCTGGCTAGTGAGAGAGTGCTCAGCAACACACCCTCCACAACAATGCAGAGAATAATACAACGAACCAAAGCCGCCGAAAAGCACGTAGCCCAGCGCTCCGCCACCAAGCACAAGAAGCGCCACGCGGAGCAGCGCTGGGTGAACGCGCAGCGCGCCAACGACCACCGGAAGTCCCTCCTCAACACCATTAAAGCCGAGCGGGCGGCGAGGCGAGAAGACTGGGAAGCGGGACGGTTGGCGCCGAGACGGGATGTGGGCGAGCTCAAGGACAGATATGGCGCCGTGGACCAGAGCCTGCTGATGAGCCAGGAGGTGAATTGGGAGAAGAGGCTGCGGGCGTGGCCGATTGCTGAGGGCGATAGAGTCGTCATGGTTGAAGGACGGGATAAGGGACGGATTGGAAAAGTCACGATGATCAACTACGAGGCCGAGACGGTCCAGGTCGACGGTTTGAACAAGGTACGTTGGGCACGAGAGAGCAGTGTGCGTGGTATGCGGGTTTTGCTGACGCGAGGAAGGTCGACGCCTACGTCCCCGAATACATGCGCAGCGAAAACAACTTCGATCAAAACATCCAAACCTTCACCAAGCCCGTGCCGAGGACCTGGGTCAAGCTCGTCTACCCGCTTCGCGACCCCGAAACCAACATCCCCAAGGACGTCGTGATCAACGAGCTCCGGGTCGAGGGCCGGAACTTCAACCCGCGCAAGGGCCGCTACATGAGTGCCGCGCGCATCGTCCCGGGCCTCAACATCAGCATCCCGTTCCCCAAAAAGGCGGCGCCGGAGCACGAGACGCACGACGCTGATACGCACCGGTTGACGGTGGACGAGGTGACGGAGCGACCGGTGCTGCTGCAGCCGCCGATGCCGCCGAGCGTGATTGACGAGCTGAGGAACAAATACAGCATCTTCAGGAAGAGGCACGATCCGGAGTATGTTGCGCGCAAGGAGTTTGAGGCCGAGGATGGCGAGCTCAGGCAGGCGTTGTTGGCCAAGACGGTCAGCACGCCGTTGCAGGAGTTGCGGGAGTTGAGGAATAGGCAGAGTGAGGAGAAGAGCCGGGAGTTGAGCGTGGAACAGTTGGCGAGGATAGGTGAGGTTATTGCGGCGGAGAGGGCGAAGGCGACGGGTGCGGTCGCTAAGGCCAGTGCGTAGGTGATTGCTGCTGCCGGTGCGAGAGACATACCCACAGCCCTGCACCTACATGTAAATTGTACAATATCTCAAAATGGACGAAATTATACCACACAACACAACGCAGAAGACTTCCACTGTACAACATCGGCCAAGTTTCTTCCTCTGTCATACCAAGACCCCTAAATACTCCCCCCGTCCCCCAACCCCATCCAACTGCTCCCACTGCACCAGAAACCGATCCACAACTCTGCACAGCAGTCGCCCACTGAGACTCAGCCGCCGAACCCGGGCCCAGCTCTCCACGTACACGGTGCGCATCTTGCCCTTCGTGTGACATCCCCCAACGTCAAAGAAGCGCAGGACCACGGACGCTAGAATCACTATCGTCGCTGTTGCGGGCCCGTTCGTGAGGATCAGGTCCGGGAACCCCGGGCCAGGTCCTGTGGATACTCCAGCTCCAGCCCCGCTCTGACCCCGACTGCGTCCCACCAGCAGCGACAGACACTCCCACAGACAGCGCAAAGCAGACACCGGCGTCGTGTACAGCGGCTGATGTATCCTGCGCGCCCTGCTCACGGTCTCGATCCTCCACTGCCCCTCCGTCCACGTCCCCTGCCCAGCTCCATTCGCGGCAGCAGCCATCTCGGCCTCGAACTCCCTCGCCCGCGCCGCGCTGAAGCTGTCGCCGGAACTCACGACCCAGGTGCGGTATGCGTAGTCGCTCCATCTCAGAAACTTATGCGTCCGGGCCTGGTTCGAGCCGCCCAATGCCTGCTGTAGATCCCCATTCCCCTTCCCGTTTATCTTTTCTCCACCCCCTCGTTCCTCGACAGCTCGTGGGGACGGGAGTGCCGCTTTCCGTAGCATAGCAACCATCTCAGCCGTATGGCCCCCACTGCCCAGTACGATAAGGAGGTGCGTCTGCGCCTGTATGCTGTCGCCGTGTCTTCGGTTCCGACGCTGGGGTCCGGGCCGGTAGGGCGGCAGGATCGCGATCAGGCGGAGCGTGGCGAGGAGGAGGAGGGTCAGGATGCCGAGGGCTAGGGTTGCGAGGAGGGCGAGGGGCATTCTTGGTGTCTGTGCCTGTGGTGTTGCTGTTTCGTGCGGAGGCGTGGAGGGTTTGGTGGTGTGCGCGGAGGTTGTGGGCGTTTGGAGAAACGGGTTCAGGGTTGGTTGTGGTTAAGCTAGTTCAGCCAGTGCGGAGAGGGCACTGGCGACCGACAATCCATCACGGCAAGAGGAGATTGGGCATGGTGGGTGTTTTGTGAGAGTATTTGGGAGGTTTTTGGTGGGTTTCGCGGAGGGGAGGTGGTGGCATGTGAAACGTGGAGAGCGTGGCTTGGCATTGGGTTGGGTTAGATCGTCCATCACCACAGGTATGCAACTCAACTTCGTGGACGAACAACATAATACAATTGAGTCTAATGATACTGCACAAGCTGTCGAGGCTGCTTAATCGTAACGAAATTATTCATCATATACTCTCGTACTACATGTAGGGAGAGGTGAGCTGGAACGCAGGCGAAGCCAGTGACGGACGCCACTCCGCACCATCTCGTCGCGTCGCGTCTTCTACAAGGTCTATAACAAGTCTGCGATCAACATTCCATTCTATGGCCGTATGGCTAGAACGACTCATTCAATATCTTTCTATCAGTTCTCAAGACGAGACTTCCGCTTTGTTGTCCCTTGACATCGTCCCGCGGCAACTTAGCTTGGTAGACTCCTGTCGCTCAGCAGACCTGCCTGAGATATTAAAGGTCTAGACCTAAGACACCCCCTGTGTGGAAACGACATGAGCTTAAAATCGTTCAATTCGTCACTGCAAAGATGGCAGCTGTCAAACTTGTGTCTCCTCTCAGGCATAGCGTCTTCAGGTACCAAAGCTGTTATGCAATCTCAACTGCAGACCGCCCTCCTGCGGCCCCGTCTGCCCAGCAAACAGTCGCGGATACTCAGCATTGATATGGGGATCAAGAACCTGGCGTTCTGTGTACTCGATGTTGACCACCAAGGCTGGGATGCGGGCAATTCCAAGCCGAGAAGTGTCAAGAGCACCGCGAAAACCACGCCTTTGAGGCTATCGGCGTGGAAGCGCATGGACCTGACTGCCATACTAATTGAGCAACATGGGAAGCAGCAA
The DNA here is from genome assembly GCA_024184665.2 of Zalaria obscura. Lineage (NCBI taxonomy): Eukaryota > Fungi > Ascomycota > Dothideomycetes > Dothideales > Zalariaceae > Zalaria > Zalaria obscura. The sequence continues at coordinate 463,439 of JAMKPW020000009.1, read as the reverse complement.
GCAGTTCCGAAGGAAGAACAACAAAATAGTAGTGACGCAGATGCATCTACACCAGTAGACACGAAGAATCTATTCTCTCCTTCCTCGCTGTGCAAAGCCGCATACACACTAGCTTCCACCTTGATCTCATATCAGCCAACAACGATTATAATTGAGCGACAACGCTTCCGATCGGGTGGTGCAGCTGCCATCCAGGAATGGACAGTCCGAGTCAACATGCTCGAGAGCATGCTTTGGGCCATTCTAGAGACGATGAGACACCACCTCGATCCTCAGAAACTGCCAGGAGGCTTCCCAGAAATGTACGAAGTCAGCCCGCGCATGGTGGGCTTGTACTGGCTTGGTAGGCCCAATGGATCTCAGAGCCTCGGACCCGCCTCTGGATCCGAGTTGATGCCCGAAACGCGCCCCGAAGCTGAAGATGTGAACGTCGTCAAGAAGCGCGCGTTCGAGAAGAAGGACAAGATTGCGCTTGCGAAACAGTGGATCAAGGCCGCCGAGATCGAGTCGGATCCTCAGCTCGCGAACCTGCTCGAAGCGGTCGTCTCGAGAGGGTCGAAGGCTGCAAAGCTAGTCCGGCAGAAAGACATTGGCAGCGAGGTCCAGGCCAACGAGAAAGATGCTTCTCTTACTGGGAAGCTGGATGATCTTGCCGATTGCTTGGTGCAGGCTGTCACTTTCACGCTTTGGGAGGAGAATAGGCGGCGACTGTTGAAGATCATCAACCAAACTCAGACTTGAGAGCAGTGTTCACAGCGCGATTTTACCGCCGAAATACCGTTTATGGGGACGGTGTTTTGAGCTCTTTGGTTACTCGGGGTGCGCGCCTCAAACATCGATCCTCCGATTCCTGTCCTGAGTCGGCCGCGGCTGCTTTGAGGGAGCCAATATGCGAACGCGCTACCACGTCTTCCTCACGGCACGTATTATCCTTGCGCCGATTGTCATACGCGTGAATACCGTATTCCCAATACGACGAAGTACGGTATGGAATCCCCACAAAGAGTCGGTAAAGGTATGCGTCTGTACCCCAAATTTCCCCGCATGGGGGAGCCCGACTGCAACCATGCCCTCGGTGTGGTTCCGCGCGAACGTTGACAGGATTGGTTACGCTGCATCTGTCTCTTGCATGGATAGGCAATCTGACGACTTCTGACTCGCTTTCTATTCTATGCTGTTCCACTTGAGGTGGGGCTCTATGCTGCGGGACGGAAATGCGCGGTTATAGATATTGCGCGACATGGTCAAGATCGGACCCAGATTCTAGTCCTTCTGGATCTAGCTTTCTCTTCCTTAACCACGTCCACCAGACACAGGTGTCGCCCTCTGCATCTCGAAGTACTTCGCACTGCAGAACATAGATAACCATGTCGACCAACCCCTCCCCCGTCTCAATCCCAGAGACGTCCCTCTGGGCGAACCGAAAATGCCTCCTCATCTGCTGCGCCGTCGCAACAGCAAACATGCAATACGGCTTCGACAGCGCCGCAGTCGGTGCCCTGCAAGCCATGCCCGGCTTCCTCAAGGTCTTCGGCTACCCCGACCCCACCGCCGCTCTGGGCTACGGCATCGACAGCACCGTGCAACAACTAATCACGTCGCTCTTGACACTCGGCTCGTTCCTCTCGTCCCTCTTCGCCGGCGCCTTCGCGACCTGGCTCGGTCGCCGACAGGGCCTGTGGGTCGCGTGCGCTCTCAACGCCGTCGCGTGCGCGATCCAGATCGCGACCACGAACAAGGGGGTTCTGTACTTTGGGCGTCTGCTGCTGGGCTTCGCGAACGGCTTCCTGGTGACCTTCTCCAACGTGTACACGGCCGAAGCCAGTCCCGCGCACTTGCGGGGCGTGATGGTGGCGCTGTTCGCCTACTGGGTCAATATCGGCAGCATCGTCGGCTCTGTCGTTGACAATTACACCGCCACCAGGCTGGATAGGGGCAGCTATCAGATCCCGATCGGGTGTCTGTATATCGTCCCCGCCTTCCTCGGCGTCGCGCTCTTCTTCGTGCCCGAATCTCCAAGGTCAGTACCTCCCACTACCCCCCACCATCACCCCTAACGCACCCAGATGGCTCCTCCACCGCGGCCGCGAGACCGCCGCCCGCGCCGCCCTCGAGACCCTCCGCGGCGCCAGCACCGAGCCGCAATACATCGCCCTCGAATGGGCAGAGATGCTGCGCGGCGTTGAAGAAGAAAAGGCAACTGCCAAATCCGTCGGCTTCCTGGACATGTTCCGCGGCGTGGACCGGCGGCGCACACTCCTCTGCTACGGCATGATCGGGTGCCAGACGGCGTCCGGGGTCTGGTTCCTGATCGCGTACCAGACGTACTTCATGTCGGTCGCGGGCGTCGCGCAGCCGTTCAAGTTCAGCATCATGAACACGTGCATCGGCTTCCTCGGCGTCAACTGCGGCATGTACGCGATCAGGCGGCTATTCGGGCGCCGTAGCATCCTCATTCTCGGTGCGGGGGTCTGCGGGCTGTGTCAGTTGGCTACCGCCATCAGTTGGAGCATTGTGCCCAATAGCAAGATGAGCGGGAACATCATCTTGGGGTTCCTGGCCGTGTTCTACTTTTTCTATAACGGGTGTGTGGGCGCGGCGAGTTATCCTGTGGCGACGGAGTTGGTGAGTTCGAGGCTGAGGGCTTGGACGGTCGGGACGGCGACGAGTTTGGGGTATATACTGGCGTGGTTGTGTAGTTTTTGCACGCCGTATTTTATCAATCCGGAGAAGTTGAACTGGGTGAGTTTCTTCTTTCTTTCTTGTTTTCTTTTTTTTCTTCTTTCGCGGTCGGCATAACGTACCTAGGTCTCTGTTCATGTCTTGCTGACAGGTTCTCAGGGCGCCCAATACGGCTACATCTGGGCCGCGTCGAACGGCCTCTGCGTGCTGTTCTTCTGGTTCTTCATGCCGGAGATGAAGGGCCGGTCTTTGGAAGAGCTGGATGAGATTTTCATGGCCAAGACGCCGGCGAGGAAGTTCAAGGGTTACCAGTGCGTGATCCTCGAGGAGGCGGCGCATGATGTGGAGACGCATAAGGGTGGGTTCGCGGAGAAAGTCGAGAGAGTTGACACGGCGGAGACTGCGGATTAGATAACTTGTGTGTTGTAGATTGATAAGGAAAAGAATGTCTGGGTATCGATAGCAGTATGAGCAAATCCAGCCTTTGCGCCAGTCCGGTCCCAAGATCCACGTCTCCCATGCCGTCGTAAGAAGCAAAGCAAGCACAAAGCGCAAATTTCCGGATCCTCGCGCTTCCTTAATCATACCAAAACTCCTCCTCCGCCCCATCTCCATCCACAATCCGACCAGCCCTCATCTCCCGCCTAACCCAAAAGCCATGATACGTCGAGTAATCCCTCCTCCCACTCAACCCCAGCTCACCAGCAACATTAACATATCCCTCTCTGCCCACCTTTCCAGCCTTAGCCAGCTTACTAAGGTCCTGGCCATCAGCCTGCCATTGCGCACGACAATACGGACACGTGACGCCTCCATTCGGCTTCGTAGCCGCCCACTGCTCAAAACACGTCTTGTGCAGGTTATTGCCACACGCGGCTCTGCACCACACAATCTGCTCGGCCGACTCCGACTCCGACTCCGCATCCATCTCGCAGCAGCAGATCGGACAATCGCCCTCGACCGGCTTGCGTTTTCCATCCTTCTCGGCCCCATCCCCCACATCCGTCGGCAGGGGACCCGCGTTCTCAAAAATCTCGAGCAGCTCGGCCGTCAGGAACGCGAGCTGGTACTGCAGGTGGCTCGGCGCTTTGAGGATCTTGATGAGGGTGTAGAGGATGTGCTTGCATTGGGGGTTGCCTTTCTGAAAATTGGGGCAGGTGCAGGATGGCACGTGCGTGATGGTTACTTGGTAAACGTTGCCGGTGGTTCCGGCTAGGTCGATTGTTTCTTGCGGGCAGAGGGTGTTGGAGTGTGGGCAGTGGGTGTTGTTGGTGCGGGTGCGGGAGAGGGCGTACATGCGCTGGGTTAGGGCGCGCTCGAGGGTCGCCGTGTAGGACTGGGGCGGTTTGGGTCGGTATCTGGGGGTGGTGTTAGTGTCTTGCGTATAATGGGAATGTAATGATATTATCCAATGTTGGATAATCGATGTGATATTGCGTACCTTTTGAGACGCTTCTCCTCGTCCTTGTTCTTCGCCTTTCCCTTTTTGCCACCAACACCTTGCGGCTCTTTATCGTCCGCAGTAAGATCTACTGTTTTCGAATCCTTTCGGGTACTCTTTGCTGTGCCTACTTCCGCCATATGCTCATCCGTTTCCTCGCCGGTAAGATCGACGACTTGTACTCGCTTGGATCGTGCTGAAGCTGGGAGTGCGAGCGCATCGTCCTCGTCCTCTGCATATGTGACGAGCTTGCGTTTCCCGCCGAATCGACGAGATGACTTTGACCTGGGTGGAATCGATTGACCAGAAAGATATCTTGCTTCCACAGCCATGCTCAAGGTATGCTGGAAAGGTAGAGATGAAGGTGATGCAACTTGTAGGTGTGGCAAAGCGTGGGGAAGTGGCTACCAAACATGTGGTCTGTGCTCGGATGTATACTCTGATCTGACATCGTTTGTATTGAGCCTTGTCTAGGAATGTTATTGACGGTCAATATCGAGACTCATTGGCTCACTAATGACAGAAGTGGGAGCTTTTTCTCCATGTCTCAATATACTTGAAGTGTGTGACAGCACGCCATCGGAAGGACGATGATGATGAGCTTCACTTAATCACTATTTCAAGCTACGGCGGGTTATATCACCATACTTTACAGTGAGCCAAGATCATTGCGACGTATCCGACTCATATTATGCACTAGTGCATGTTTGCCTTTGCATCGCGGATTATATATGCCACGTGGTGGGGTTACAACGTCTTGTCCGACCACTGTACCCAAACGAGGTGAATAGACCTGAGAACAGGTACCTACGGCTGATAGCTTCCAAAACCGAGCAGCGCCAACCATGTTCTCGATCATGGTGCTACATCTAATAGTGACGAGCGATCGATAGTGATGCAACCTATAACAGGAAGCGCATGCAGCACTCGGTAGATACCTGTTCAAGGGCTCTGCTTGTGGCTCGAGTCCGACCCTCAAGTTTTGACTTTGATGTCCTCGAGTTTGGTCCATGCCACATGATATCTGCGATCTTCGAGGAGAAGGACCTCGAGCGATGCGATCAGCCTTTTTCTTCTCCAGCAGCCTCCGACCTAGATCAAGAAAGTTGCCATGTCGACGAGAAAGCACTTCTGCGCAAGATAGACTGACCGAAATCACAAATCTTGAGCTCACGGGCTGCATTCACCAGAAGATTACCTCGCTTGTCGAGTGGTATGATCTCCATCGTAAACACATCATTCACGTCGTTCCAGATTCTTGTGTCACACCCATATCTTCACACTCGGAAGCAGCAGATCATTAACACGCTAATGCCTTCTATTCCAATCACTGCCGATGTCCGCGGCTTCTGTGACATTACAATCCACGGCTGACTCCTAGGGTGTGTCTCGAAAACCACACTTACGCAACATCATCGTGCGAGGCACGTTGACGCAGAAGTAGCTTCGCTCTGTAAGTGACGCATAGCTCAAAGCTATCCATCCACGCATTTGCGAAAACCACTGACACATGAATAGAGCATCCTGTGGGCAGCGAAGCAGGGCCTGCAGACACAGGATCAGCAGCCTCGCACATTCTTCAAGTCTGCACATAATACCGGCGCAAAATCATCAGACGCGCCGATCCTCAAGGGAGTTTGAAGAGATCTGGACCCACGAGACCTCCCCACCGGTACTACACCTGGTTGTGTGTCTCTAACAAGTCAAAATGGCGCCCAAGTTCCGTTTCATGGATCTACCTACTGAGCTAAGACTTCGCATCATCGACTTCACGACATTGATGGGGAATCCAATCGCCATGCCGGTGTTCCCCAAATCCGCCACCACTTGCCGAGAGTTTTATGACCAATCATTCTCCACGTACTATGGAAACAACCGGTTCGATTTCCTGCTCGTTCAGGGTGATTCCGGCGGGTTTGCATTTCACGAGGGTGACAAGGATTTTCTCGTTTTCACACCTACGGGCATCTCGCGAATCCGACACTGGCAACTACGCGTGGGTTTGAATAACACCGACCGGGACGTACTCTATGTTTATGCAGAGCTCTCCCTGAGCGATGCCACCATTCTCTACACTCAGAACATCAAATATGGTCCTATCAGGGCTCGTGCATCTCCGACGCTCCTCACGTTTGCAAAGGAAAAGATCTCGCCTATCTTTCAGAGCTCTGAAGAAGGTGACATATGTGTGGATCCTCCATGTGCGACTCTCCAGCGCATAGAGGAACTCTTTGACGAGCATTGGGAGGATTGGTTGGCTGCCGCAAATGGCGTGTTCTGAGGTGGTCAGAGGTGATACCAATTAGCTATGCTGGGATGTATAAGAGGCTGTAGTATGGCTTCGACAGATCGAGAAGTGGACTAGCGGGGTCATGATACTGGGTCGAAACAAGAACTGTGCAGCTCAGATTTCATGTACATGTATATCACCCTGTCCGTGAGCTAGATACCGTAGACTCTCGGAACTCTGACTTCTTCCGTCATCGAACCGGCGTAAAGCTGTTCTTTCATGAGATCATGTATAGCTGAATGAGGATTTTTGGACATATGCACACGTTTACTTCCAAACGCCCACACCTTCTTGCTCGGAACTTGACTTCCGACATTAAAGCTTGTAGCAGGTTTGAAAAGTACTGCGCACCCTAGGCCAGTTCTGGTCGCGCTAACGATCACGGACTCGACGAACAGGCAGACGCGTGACTTAGACCTCACCTACAGTCACGTCCCTACCTTACATGTACAACCACTCGACACTCTGTCTAACAGCTCATTATCTCAGTCTCAGCCTTTCTGACGACCAGCCACCCTCCAGCCAAGTGAGCAATTTCTTAAGACAGATCAAACCCACCTTCTGCCTCACCAACCATCTACCGAAGTCATGGTTACCACGGCAGGAAGTAATAACAGAGGCCAAGAACGCACACCATGCTCCTCAGAGCTTTACGAGCGCTGTACAACCAGCGAGCTGGTTGGTTTCTTGCAAGGCCGCAAAGATGAACTGGAAGACCTACGTCCATACACCCTGAGAATACTTAAACGCTCAGACAAAAGGCGGCGTTTCCGTTTCCTGGACTTGCCTCTGGAGATTCGTACGATGATCTATGGTCTATTGGTCAAAGAGGACCGCGTGGTAGAGCGAATCAGACTACCTGAGATTCTCTTCACCTGTCACCAGATATACACCGAGGCCGCTGGAACATACTTCTCGGTCAACGGCTTCTTGTTCATAATCGACGATGATCTTAAGGATAGGCGCTTTCGGAACCATTATCACATGCACAAGCCAGCCGCTATAAGTGCGATGTGCCACCTAGTGTTTGCGGTGCTCGGTTGGTATTGTGGCTACAGGAACGCCTCCAGGAGCTACGGCTACACGTCTTTTGTCATTAGTCTCGACACAGCATATCACACGCCTTCCCGGAAACCCAGACTCATTGGTTACAGGATACATGACAAGTTGGCTCTGGAAGATGTGGAACGTGTCGGCCGGTATCGGCGCCGCGACAGGTCCCAGCCGATGCTGCATTATATTCGTGAGAGTGCATCACCGGTGTTGGATGAGATAATCAGTCCGGAGGGTCCAGGTTTGCTTTCTCTGAATGCAATCAAACAAATCTGTGCACCGCTCTGTGAGCAGGGAACGAAACTGAGGTATGGTCCGGATCGAAGGTATGTTTCCCGAAACGCACGCGGTGTGACAGAACAACAGTTAACGATGAGACTAGGAGATAACCAGACCTTGATGAATCTCGGCTCATCACAGTACCGGCTCTTGACAGTGCATGCTTATCCACAATCAGTTCGCTTATATGGTAATGGTGATCGGCGAGGGCGCAGGCCCTCATCTTGAGCTTCCCCCAACATTCGACCTTGTCATATGGGGACCAGACTTTAGCACGCAAGCACAGCGAAAATCGACAGGAAAAACAGGCCGCAACTCACAACCTTAAGCACGATCGAAGATGTTGTGTATTCTCTGCACTAGGGGCCAAAGGAGGAGAGATTGCTAATAAGTAAAGGGGTGGAACGAGATTATGCTGCAATATTTCAAGCTATTTTGCCACCTCAGGGAGGGCACGGTTTCCGACGGCCTAATTCCATGCCTTCACCACCACGGTGATTCCTCCTTATGACGCCTCGAATAACCCAGTAATTAGGGCATCACGCCTGCGCATATGCACGTCCTGCGAATGTTAGTCGGCCGTTCAAAAAGGTGAGTGTGGAAGAAAGCTTACCACATGGATCATTTCGAGCCAACCAACCCGCGTCCCAGAGCAGTGAATCCTTCGGCGATGCTGAGAATATCTGCGGCAGAAATGCCCCTGCCCCCACGGCCAGCGTGTTCGACCATTGCGTCAACAGTGGGTTGGAGTTGCGCCCGTGCCCAGTTCTGCATGCGCTCTTTCAAGTGCGGTAGACCCATGGAAGTCGTGACGGATATTTCCTGACCTTTTGGCAGGTCGCCTCTCCAACAGATGAAGATCTCCTGAGCGTAAAAAAGGTGAATGGAAAGGCTCTTGAGACTCGCCAGCTCCTCCGGCTTGAGGTTAGAGACCCATTCAAGTTGGTCCTTGCGTACCGCCCAGGTTCGTCCTGTTCGGGTTGTCTCTGATTTGACGCTCAGAGTGGTCGGATACCTGGTGAACAGCGTCGAAAGAAACTCCTGGCGGACAGAGCGACAAACACCTGCCAAAGGCGGAATAGGGGTGTGGCAGAGTATGTCTCGTACTTCGTCTACGACATAGCCGTAGATTTGGTTGCGGATCTCTGGAGGTAGATCGAGAAAAGGAAAGCGGTGTTTGCCATCATCTTCCTCCAGGGCGTGAATGAAGTGATGCTTGAGAGATAGACCTTCAGTGGGAATCTTGCGAACTGTGCACAAGAGCCGTAAACGTTTGACTGTGAATGTGTCGTATCCTTCCAAGGGTATTTGGCTCGGACCCGAAATCTGGCGGTTGCTCATGATGGTTGATGGAATATGGAAGACCAGCCAGAGTTTTTGGGAGGCGTAGACATGTAAGTGACGATGCCTCCCAGACCTGAAGATTTCTTTCACTTATAGCCGAACGCAACGCAGCATGTGAAAGCTTCACGTGTCACTACATTCACCCTACTCTTTACCTCGCCGTCCCATAGCAGCCCTCAGCCTCTCCTCCTCCTCACTCCTCTCATCACTGCCCTTCTTCTGCGCACCCCCACCCTTCCCAATCAGCGCTCTCCCAAGCTCGCCTATAGTCCCACCCTTCGTATCCTCCACCTGCTCCGCTCTCCCATGCCGCCTCCGACTCTCCTTCAGCAAGTTCAACCCTTCTCCTCCACTATCCGCGTCCCGATGTCTCTTCGCATTCTCCTTGGCGGCTTTGATGCTGGTGCGCGTGTATACGAAGAGAAGGCATGCCATGGTGAATGCTGCCATTGGCGCCATGAGCTGGCGGCTGGTGAAGGGGACCCGGCGGAGAGGATGGCGCGGAGAAGGGTTGGCGGGTGAGCGAGCTAGGTGGGACGATTCTGTTGTGCCGCCTGGGCCACGAGGCATTGAGAGACGTGAACCCATGCCGATGGTGTGACCCTGGTGTTATATTCCTATACCGAATGCAATAAGGCGACGTGAAGAGGAGCTCGACGCGGGAGCACTGGAGAGCTCGACTACGATGATGTCACGGGCGTGAGACCTTGAGATAAAACCAGAGGGCACCCGTAGAAAGTATGGAGCAAGGTGATGGATGACTATATGAATTTCAGAAGGTCTCGAACTAAGATATGTGTTTTATGTTCTACGTCGAATCGAATCAGGAGACCTCGCGCGTGCTTGTAGAGCTACTTTACCTTAGGGCATGGATCTGTGGAGCTACCGACGTCGGATCTGATCCCGCGGCGGGATGACAAAAGCTCATACAGGCACGGATCTGATTACAAAACAATCCCGGTCTCGAGCACGCAACACTGCCTACTTCTTATTGTATATCTCCCACATCAGCATCCAAAGCTCGACGGTAGAGAGGATAGTCTTCATTCGCTAGAAAAGACACCTCCGTAGCTTCCGCGGCCGAAACCCTACCTGTAACTTCAAGAAGCAACCCATACTTTCCGCCGATCATCTACGACGTCAACACCCCTCCTACCTACCTTCTCCACCGCCACCAATATCCCGCTCCTAGCACCTTCGCGGAGCACTCTATACCGACAAACTGTCTCCCCTAGCCCTTTTCCGTATCACCGCTCCCGCAAGGACGGCTGTAAATAGACTCGGCACAGTTTCGCGACACTTCTCGTCCAGTTCAACAGTCATGGCGCCAGTACCAAAGGAATGCGATTTCCTGGTCATAGGAGGTGGAAGTGGTGGTTTGGCTTCTGCGAGGAGAGCAAGTGGCATGTATGGTGTCAAGACCATTGCTATTGAGAACAAGCGCTTGGGTGGTACCTGTGTCAATGTTGGGTAAGGAGACCCTACAGCTATACCAATGGCCTCGGCGCATTGAGAGAGAATGGGTTCAGGCTGACAGATACACAGGTGCGTGCCAAAGAAGGTAACCTGGAACGCCGCCGCCATCGCCGAGACCATCCACGACTCCAAAGCCTACGGTTTCAGCGTCGAACAAACCGCGCCCTTCGACTGGACCACCTTCAAGCACAAGCGCGACGCCTACGTGAAGCGTCTAAACGGCATCTACGAGAAGAACCTCGGCAACGACAAAGTGGAATACATCCACGGGACGGCCAAATTCACGTCCAAGAACTCCGTCTCCGTGACCCTCGACGACGGCAGCACGCAAGAAGTGCACGCCAAGAAGATCCTGATCGCCGTCGGCGGCCGGCCCGCAAAGATCAACATGCCCGGCGAGGAGCTAGGCATCAACAGCGACGGCTTCTTCGACCTAGACAAGCAGCCCAAGAAAGTCGCCGTGGTAGGCGCTGGCTACATCGCCGTCGAAATGGCCGGCATGTTCCACGCCCTGGGCACCGAGACGCACCTCTTCATCCGCCACGACACCTTCCTCCGGACCTTCGACCCCATGGTGCAGGAGAAGGTCACCGCAGAGTACGAGCGCCAGGGCCTGCACCTGCACAAGAACAGCTCGCAGAGCAAAGTCGAAGACCTCGGCAACGGGCTGAAGCGCGTCCACTACAAGGACTCAGCCGGCGAAGGCACCCTCGACGTCGACACCGTGCTCTGGGCCATCGGCCGCACGCCGGAGACCGACACGCTGGGCCTGGACGCCACGGGCGTGGCCCTCAACGACAAGGGACACATTCCCGTGGACCAGTACCAAAACACCAACATCGACAACATCTTCGCGCTTGGCGACGTGTGCGACCGCGGCTTCGAACTGACACCCGTCGCGATTGCGGCAGGCCGTAGACTCGCGGATCGCCTGTTCGGCGGCAAGAACGACGCCCATCTCGACTACAGCAACATCCCATCTGTCGTATTTTCGCACCCCGAGGTCGGCAGCATCGGCATGACGGAGCCCGAAGCGAGGGAGAAGTTCGGCGATACCGTTAAGGTGTACTCGTCCTCGTTCACGGCGATGTACTACGCGATGATGGAGCCGGAGGACAAGGGGCCTACGAGCTACAAACTGATCTGCGAGGGCCCGAATGAGAGGGTTGTGGGTCTGCATATTTTGGGACAGGGGAGTGCGGAGATTTTGCAGGGGTTTGGGGTGGCGATTAAGATGGGGGCGACGAAGGCGGATTTTGATAGCTGTGTTGCTATTCACCCTACTAGTGCGGAGGAGTTGGTTACGATGAAGTAGACGGTGTAGAGTAGATTTGGTTCGGGTATGGGGAATGTTGTACAGGATGTATTAGACCTTTGGAACTTCTAACGAAGAATTACTCGCCTTGTTGAAATGGATCATTCCCTGTATTACGGCTGGTCTTGGCCATGAATAGACCGATGTCGGTCTTGGTCCCGTGCTTGTCTCAGCTACTGAATGAATGAACGACTGGCGACACGTATAGGAGCTCCATGATCAATCACTCTTTGCGCGTACATGTCTTGTCAGCGAAAGAGAGCTGAAGAGTGAGAGACGCCAGACGGACAACATCAAATCGCGAGTGCCGTCCTCCGATGACTGAGGACGTAGATCGAGAGAGTGAGTAACCAGTTCGCTTCGCGTCGGATGATGCGTGAAACATAGTCAACGTTAAATGTGTTCCTGATTCTGTGCAGGTGTTAGACAGGTGCTGCAGGCTCGAACGATGGAGCGTGAAGCTGTACATGAATCTCTGCAGCCCCGTCACAGACGATCATCGCATAGAAAAAGGACGACCAGCCCATTGATGTCGAGCAGCGTTGGCGGATTAGTTCCTTACAATTCCCTATCCAAGCAGCCAGCAATTGCGGTTAGATCCCATTTACGCAGCTTCGAAGGTCCTGAGCGAGCTGCAATCCCGGCGATCACTCCGTGTACTGCTTTGTACATTTCAAAGCTCAATTCGTAATTGCGACGCGCTGCGAATATACAAAATGTCTCAATTGTGTAGTCGTTTGTCGAGGGAGAGATCGTTATGTTGATGCGAATGCCATCATCTACTAAAGGTAGGTTTCGGTCTACGACGCTGAGCTGTAGCTTGTTGATACCGCCAAACTCCCTCGCAGTAAGTCTCGCAAAGGAGATCAGTGCTGCACTTGCAGGGTGGCATACAACTTTGGCTTTACCGAGATCTATGCCGACTTCCAAAATAATTGTGAAGCGGCACGTGCGAAAGAACACTGGTAGAATTTCCTGTCGAACTTGATGGGAAACCAGGGCAAGGGAAGGCAGTAAAGGGCTAACGAAAGCGGGATCGGCGTCGAAGTAATAGGCATAGATACCCGCCCTGATCTCCAGCGGAAGTTGCATGAACTTCGGGAAGGCTACAGTATCGTCCGCGTGTTCCAGAGCCTTGACAAACGCCCACTTCTTCCTGTAGTGCAAAGTATCGATGCCCCTAGCCTCGGCGAAGGACTTGAGTTCCTCAAAGTCATACTTCTCGTAGACGAGATGACCACACTTGATCCGAACCGCCAGATCCAGAAGTCGGGTGCGTTGAGGCCTCCTCAGAAGCGTGAGACATTCATCCGCTGACCAGTCGAGGTGGCTGGTCTCTTGAATGTACTTGATGAGCTTGCCACTGCCGTACGAAGACAAGAACGCGAATGAGTCGGGCGTGGACCAGTAATTGACGACAGCCATAGTGTTTGGTGGTACGCGTGAGGTTGTGAATGTGATATGGTTGAGCTGTAAGAGGTGAATGCGCGTCGAAGGCGTTTCCAGCGATGAATTTGACAAGGACCATGCAAACTTGTGCACAGCTGTAATAGTGACACTTGTAGGTGGTCGATGCCACCTTCGTTGCGCAAGGAATGATTATACGGAGTAATTGACAGGTGCGATAAGGTGGAAGATACCTTGATTTATGAAGTGAAAGTGAGGAAGGAGAAGCTAGAGGTGCGTAGATGCACGTGGTCCGACCACCGTGAAACCATCCATCCGCCAAATTGGGAAGGTACGCTACTCGGGCGGCATAATCCCCTAGGAACCTCCTCGGCCGTGAACACTTACATTCTGCTCTAACGGGAACATACGATACATGGCTCATGGATTGTCACCAAGCTCATGATGATGCTGGGAGGATGCAGAGTCAACTTGTGTCATTCGTTAGCAATCTACAAAGGCTTCCTAACCGCGCACTTAAATGGGTATATCTGGACCTGTTCAATCGTTAGCAGTACTCCTTGAGTTTTATCGACTCCCAGCGTCGCAACCACCACCTTCGCAACCACCACCCCACCAGCACCGTATCAAGACGCGAACCTTGTCGCAACATCTCTCCCCTGCTTTCGCCAACCCCTCGCTAGGTACCTACGAATATGTTACAACTCACCTTATCCATATCCCAAACCCCACTCTCAGCATAAACATCCTTCCTTATCGCCTCCATAACCTCCTCCTTACTCTCCGCCACGGCCAGCATAACAGAGCCATTGATCTTCATGCCCTCGCCCTCCTTGGGCACTTCATCCAGCGTCGCGCCGCCAAAGACCCAGAAGCCTTCGTCGACTTTGGGGAGGAGGTTCTTCAAGTGGTCGCTAAGGTAAGGTTTGAATGTCAGCTCTGGCGCTGGTTAGATTACCGCAGCGTGGGGAGGGTGATGGTGGGGGTTTCAAGGAAGGAAGGAGGATGTTTGTATGGCCTGGGCGTACATACCCACGAACTTTCATCCTGCGGTCGAGAGCACCCTCCTGGTCTGGCAGGATGACGATGAATTCAGACTTGGCCATTGTGGGCGTTGTGGAGAAAGATCTCAGAGGCGTTGACGTTGGCGTTTGAAGCTGTCGTGCGAGGTTGCTGAGTCGGGCTGGTGCGCGGGACAGGGTCATAAGATTGCTGCTCGGAAAGCGAGGGAAGAAAGCTAGGATACTTGTAGGAGAGAAGGCTGAAGGATCGCCTGATTGGTTTGGTGGAATGGGGCGGGATTTTGAAGGGCCAATTGGGATGGGAGGGGGCTGGAGCAGGGAAGAGGAGTGTCTGGCAGTGGAGCGTGGTGCTGCTTCTCCGATTGCGGGAATAAACAGTCGATGAGGGGCAGTCGGCCCCATGTGGGGTGAAGCTGAACTGCCGTCGGACGAGGCTTGGCGAGCTTCTCGCTCTACAATACTATCTGATCATCCATCGGACGAGTGGTCTCCATTTCAAACAGATTGCCTCTACTCATGTAAGACAATGCTTGTGGACAAGCTACCGTGAGATAGTTGAATGATTCTTCCATTTGGAGTACAGTTGACTGACGTTACCACCCCTTCCCTCCCGCTTACCCATCGAACCCATCACAGTTTAAGTTACATATTTCGTTATGATACGCCAGCCAGCTGATAAAACGCCACCATTCCATATCGATCCACTTGCCCGCAAGTATCTTGTCATCACTTCTTCTCCATATGCATATCCTCCTCGTCAATACTGCCCATGCCGGAGCTAGAGCCGGTACTGGCTTTCTCGAGGTCATAGCCGGAATCGGCCATGTCAGGAGTGCCAAAGTCGGCGGCAGAGGGGCCGTGGATCTCTTCCTCGAAGACGGGCTCGGGCTCGACGGTCTCGAACTTGGTCTTCAGGGCGGAGTGGCCGGCTGCGAGGGAGAAGGAGTTGCTGCGGCGGCGAGGCTTGGCCATGTTGTAGTCGTAGTCCTCGAGCTCGTCACCTTGGCGGCCCCTATGGATTATGTTGGTCAGTCAAGGCTAGATAGCGTGTATAGGTTGGAGTCGCTTGGCTTTTGAGAGACCTTTGAGTATTCTAGGGACTGATCGATATGATCACGTGGACGGAAAGGCCGCGGATGTGCATGGAAGACAGATATCGAGAACTTACCAATTGCCTTTTCCGCTGCCCATCTTTTTGGTGCTTTTTGGGTCGACATCAGAATAGCCGGCCTTTGCGAAGTAACGAGGGAGGTGTTCCTCCGGGGAAGCGGTGCCGTTGGCGAGACCAACGTGGTCACGATCATTTTGCTTGTGAGAGCGAGTCACTGTTGATGTGGATTAGCTTCTTCGGTTTATGAAGTATAGGTCGTGTGCTTCGTCTGAATGAACTCGAAGACATGAGTCACGTAGAGGTATAGGGAGCGGTCTCTGCTTTTTGTGGAGGGATGAAACTTACTATCGAATGAGGTATGAACGATGGAGAGTAGTAGATGTAAGGGATGGTGTTTGAGAGCTCAGTCACGATTGGTTATAGATCAGGAGATGAAGAAGGGATGAAGTGAGGTGAAGTGAAGTGATGCAGGTCAAGACAAGGTTAGGTCCAGCTATAGGGTTATGCTGAGAGCTACTCGCGTGATCACGCCGCTTTGACCCAAACAATGGAAGTCGCTCCACAATCATTCGATAGGCGTGTCTTTCTCTCTTTCGGGGTCGTACAATTTCAATGCTTGAACTGGGACTTATATGATATTCTGTAATGTTTTGAACAGCAAGCGTAACTCTTATTGAGATATCAAGGCTGAGATGGCATGTAGGGGGCGGTAGTCAGCAGCACGCGAGGTCCTCCCTCGATTGGCGGGGCACTTGAAGCTATGGCTGAAGATCGACCAGGAGCTTCCACGCGCCTGCATCTGTACTTCCAGGTACATCGGCACAGCATTCGGGTCATTGATATATGCTGGCTATAGGAGGTGCATTGTTTGTATCTCTTTCCGAGCACATTATCGAGCCGTACAGTGTCCCATCCCTATTGTAGCTCCTCTTCCATGCACATACGGAGAGTCGCGGGAAGCATGCTGTTTGACGTCATCTTGCTCAAGGCCAAACGGCCTGGAATGACGGGAGTGTTGCTAAGATCTGGGAGGTTATTGACGCCCAGGTACCTCGCTGAATGGACAGTTGTGGACTGGCTATCGCGGCATTGCGAAGTACCTGGTGCGTCCTCGTGACCACTTTGCTAATGAGATGTTTCTGGAAAGTAGTTGCAGGGTACCTGCGGCTAGTGTCCCTTTAGCGTCTTACCCCAGAGCGCCTCCCACATCTGTGTGGGGGAAGTGGACCCGGCCGCGCAACTTGAACAATGCGTTAGGAAATCATTGTGTTACATGAAGACCGAAAGACTGTATCATATGGCAGATGGTCAGACTTGTTTCATGCAAACATGTCATCTCGGAACTGGAGATGTTGTTCTCAAGGTAGTTCACCTCGCTATGCGGCTCTAATATAAGCTACTTGTTCCGCTGTCTCCTGATGATCACGTGCGTGTAGAGGCAATCAATCGGGTTAAGTCTTGAGACGCCGGGAAACACAATGTGCATTACGAAACGTACTTGTAGGTCCATCGTGTGGTAGAAATGATTAGCCCGCCTTGAAATCAAGGGCTCATGATCCTCTCCATGCAGAGACTGCCAGAGAGATAGTGGCACTATGAGTCTGTTGTATTGCCCGCCAGCATATCACATACTCCCGGTCTGCAAATTCGTTCTGAGGTGGATTCCAGAAGGTAAGCACATATATGGCAGCCGTGCTCGTGCGATATTAGGATGATTACGGAGGCGTGGGTATCGTGAGCGTGGACGAATGTGCTCCCTATGCACTGAGCTTACGATAAGCCATGTCTGCTGATCGACGGAGCATCTTGACGAAGATCAAGGGCGGGTTTACAATGTTTTGTTGTTTACCTACCCCCAGGTCTTAGACATCGGACTAAAACAAGTAACGTTATACTGAAGGTATACAAACTGTAATCATAGATGCATGCAATTGTACCTGTAGGAGTTGGACCGCGGAAATCACGCGCGCCTGGACTGAGGTGGCTTCGGGGTCCTTTGTCGGAGTGGGGCTGGCCCGGTCATCGGAACCTCAACCCTCGTCACCTCATTCGCCGACTTTGAATTATTCAGCCGTCAAACAGCCCTATCTCTTAGTTGCAAACAACCACCACTCTTCTGCGCAAACACATTCTTCAGTCATTTTACTTTTATTCTGCTGTTCGACCTTGGCCGGAGTCCCTAGACATCATGGCGCCCTCTTTTACGATCGACAACTCTTCCGACTTCGCCATGCCTGATTATGCGCCTGCTCAACCCACTTCCCGCACACTTCTTATCGCGCCACCTTCGATCTCTTCGCATCCCGAAGCCTTGAACAACATCTTCGAGGCACACGATCGCAATGCGACTGATATACAGATGCTCGACCGCCTAGCGATGGGATTGGTCGCCCTGCCTCCTGCGACATATGATGTCGTTCTCCTTCTTTCAGACGTTGATGGCAGCCGGACGGAGAGCACAAACCTTCTTGATAGGAACGCAATGAGCAAGCTTGTGGATGCGCTGAAGGCTGGTGGAAGGTTTAGGAGCCAGGACGGTCAATTTGCATCTGCGCCAGGTTCTGAACAAACAGAGGCTATCTTGGCAGGGCTCGTGAACGATGGCGGAGAAGGAATGATAAAGCCAAACAACACTGCGCCTCAGACAGTGAAGCTCAGCTTTGGAAAGAAGAAGGCAAATGCAGCGGCTGTGCCTGCAAACGCTGTCGAGGCCGCCAACACGAACGCAGTACCTTTGAACGACCTTAAGAGAAAGAGCATGGGAGACGGACCCGTCGCACCGGCTGGCGTAGGCTTTGTGGACTTCAGCGATGACTTTGGCGCCGGCTACGATGACGAATACGATGATGATGAGCCCTACATCCCTAGCAATGAGGAGCTTATGAATGGTGACACTATCGATCCCGACACATTGCTCACAGAAGAGGACCGGAAGAAGCCCATCATCATCCGTAAGTTACCTCTAACTCCCACCATACTGAAGTATTCTAACATATCGACAGCGGAAGCATGCAAGCCCAACGGAAAGAGACGGCGAGCCTGCAAGGACTGCAGTTGCGGTTTGAAGGAAAAGATCGAGGCTGAGGATGCCGCGAAGCGCGCCACTGCAGATGCAGACTTGCAGACGATGAAACTCGGTGCGGACGATCTCACTGAGGTCGACTTCACCGTTCAAGGCAAGGTTGGCAGCTGCGGCAACTGCGCGCTCGGTGATGCATTCCGTTGTGACGGATGCCCATACATTGGTTTGCCGGCGTTCAAGCCTGGCGAGGAGGTCAGGTTGTTGAACAATGACATCCAGCTGTAAAGTTTGACATTGATTGCTTCATTGGTTGCAGGGAATGCATTGGTTACACGGGTTGCATCGGACTTGACGATGACTTCGGAATTTGGGGCATAGCGATGGCGAAAGGGTGAATTGATAGACCTGGGTTAGACGCAGCGATGCGCATAAATGATATCCTGATGATTTTCCGTTACACCAAAATCACTACTCTAATGCGCTCTACCTGTTTCAACACATTCACAAGTGAATACGTGAAGGTGTCACGCGTGCAGGCACGTAGGGCTGAAGGCCCGTTTCCCGATCGGGGAAAGTCTAGCCGGATCTGTGTACATGGAGGAGCTTCAAACGCTCTCCAGCGTCCGGAGAGAAGCATCTTAAACAACCATTTCCGAAACCCTTCACCGCACCACTCTATCTCCTTCTCCTCTCTCGCACTTCTGGGCGCCCACTGTCGATCATGTCGCAGCCCACATCGGCGCCGGAAGGTACGCGACGATCGACGCGTAACCCAAGGCGCAGACAGCGACACGATTCATCGGAGGCCGCAGTGCAACCACGTCGGAAGCGGAGCAAGCTCACAGAAGACACATTCGCGCCTGTACAAAGTATAGAAGTTCAGACCAATGGCGAACATAGCATGAACGGTCACGCAGACAAGCATGGAAGAAAGAGTTCGATGTCTGTAGAAACAACACTGGATATTCCTCTGAGAGGGAAGAAAGCTGCACCGAAACGCGCAGTCAAGGCAGATGGAAGCATCATTATGGTATGAGAAGGCACATCGTGATGATATGCACAATGTTGACAAGCTGGCAGACCCAGAACGCTTTTTATTCGGTTAAGCAGCTACCAAGCATGCCTGACCGACTCCGTAACAGTGCTAGTGGTATGCTTGCTTCCAGGCCTGACATCCTGCAGTACTAATCTCTATCAGATTTCCGCGCTTCATTACTCACTTCACCCCCTTGTGCGCTCGCGCTCACTCATGATCACGCATACATCTGGGATTACACCTCTCCAGTCCCAGTCACTCATCCTAGAATCTTCGACGTTCCACGCTCCTCTCAACCTACAGAGTCACTCCCGCTCGGGGCTCTTGTCATCAACGGTGCAAGTCCGTCAGTTGGCCTTGTAGTTGTCAGCGCAACTGGCAAGGTGACGTTCTGGGAGAACATCGACGTCGCAGAATCCCTCAGTCTGTTCCAAAAGAAGAATATCGGAGTAGAAGGATCGGTTGGCACTTTGTTTTCAGGCGAAACAGTCACGGACATTACGAGCGCGGATCATGCGGGCTTCATTCTTACCCTTAGCTCCGGCCGCATCGCGCAAATCAGTCTACGAGATACGCAAGGAAAACCAAAGGTCACTGCCCAATTCCTGCGCTCCAACGATGCAGCAAATAGCAGCGGTCTGTTCGGCGGCATCAAGAGCGTATTGGGTGTAGGAGCTTGGAAGCGTGATGTTGTGGGTGTAAGAACAAGAACACTTGGATCAAGAGGACAGATGCAGGTCATCGCTGGTACAGAGAGCGCCCAACTACAAGTCTGGGATCTGGCCTGGTCGGGACAAAGCACATTCAAAGGTTCCATCGACTTCAAGCCCTTGCTTCAGGATCAGCTTGCGACGCTTGGAAGTGCAGAGAAACAGGTTCAGGTGCAACTTCTGGACCTTGCAATCCTACCTGATAGGGTTCAAGGTGACGAGGTCACTATTGTGGGCCAAGCACCGCCGATGGACCTTCTCTTGCTCGCTCAAATTGGCAGTCAGACGACTCCTGACTACGTCCTTGTTGAGGTGGCGCTGGTCGGTAAAGAGGCTCGTCTTGAGCGTGTAACCCCCGCGAGACGCGACTCGAATGCAGAGGTCCATCAGATGGATGAGCGGAGACCACGACTGATGCTGCCGAACCCCGGTCACACTGCTTTCATCGTCTTCGAGCAAAAGATCATGGTCGTGGCTATTCCACCCGAAGATACGAGCCCTGAAGCGCAGTTGCTTATGGAGTCTAGTCGTCTTCAAGAAGCTTTCCAGGATACCATCCACCTTCGTCGTGGTAAACACCTGACCATCGAAGGTCTGGGTGAGGAAGATCCTCACGATAAGAGCGGTACTGCTTCCGGTGCTATTTTCATCAAAGGTTTCGGTCTTGTCAGGATGACAGCAAATCAGCCAAACCCGAGTCATTCCAAGATCCCAATCAAGAGCAAGCTGGAGCAAGCGATCTACTATGGAACCATGCCGGACAACATCTTCGACTTCTCGAACAGGATCGGCACCGAACTGTATTCTCAAGAGGAAGTAGAAGAGGCGGCTATTAGCATCAGCGATGAGATCCTACGTTCGCAGTCCCCATTCATCCCTACCGTCACCTCCTCCACGGAGGATCAACTCAGCATTCGCCAAAAGGCTTTAGCCGCGCTGATCAACTACATTAAGAAAAATTACGCTCCTATTTCTCGACCAACCGCTTGGAGGCTATTGCAAGATGCCGAGAAGGTGGCCGCGGCTCTCGCTCTTTGGAGGCAGTACGACAGTGGACTTCAGCAAGCCAGTCGAGGTGGTGCAGCGCCAACTTGGGTCCGTGATACCATCATGGTGCTCGGCATCCAGGCCAAACGCATCTCTCCAGGCGCCCAGAAGGACATTGACACAATCAGAGAATGGTTCACTTTCCATGTCGATGAAATTGATCATCTGCGTAACTCTGCCATGAATCTTGTCTCGCACTACTATGAGGATGGTCGGTACAGGGATCTCATGCGCCAAATGAGCGAGGCGGATGATATCGTCTTTACCTGCTATGACTCTGTATACGAGTTCCGCAAAGACAATGCGGAAGCTTATGGTTTCGATCAGACCATGTTTACCGATGGCATCCTCGAAGAAGGCCAATACACTGGCCTCGTGGAGCCCTGGACCTCGTACCAAAGAACCTTCAACGCCTTCCACAAGTTCATCGACGTCGTACGCGACTTCTGTGTATCCTACTATGACAAGCTCGGCAGCGAGAATACTGCTGACGCTGTCGCCCGCGATGAAGCCTACCTCAGCAAGTGTGTCCGGGAGAACGCAAAGCTTGTGGATATCATGTGTCTGTGCTATCGTGAGCGCATTGCATGGATGGCCCAGCATGAGAGAGAGGAGACAAGGCGGACTGGAGAGATTGCTAAGACTCACTTCAAGCAAGGCCGCCATCATCACCTTACCAGACTGTCCGACATCGGTCAAGCGGGTGCTGGAATTGCTATCGCGGAAAAGTACAGGGATCTTGGTACATTGTGCAGGCTGGTGGTCGATGAGTCTAACTTCTTGATTGAAGCTATGAACAATGCAGAGACCGATGAGGTTGAGAACCGTGTCATTCAGGAGAAGATGGATGAGCTTCAGCATAATGTTGACCGCTACTTCAAGATATTTGGCGATGAGTGGGCTACTGTTTTCTTTGACAGCCATCTTACAAGCCATCGCAGCTTTGGTCTGCTGAATGAGGCTGACAGCTACCGGGAGCCTCTCACCCGCTATCTCAGGGCGGATCCGGCGCGTGCAAGATTGGGATGGATCAATGAAGTGTTGACAGAGCATAGCTTTGAGAAAGCAGACAAGGCCCTCACTCAACTGGCAAGGGAACAAGAGAACAACCTCTGGAGCAAAAAGGTCGAGCTCAGTCTCGGAAAACTAGCCGCAATAGCCGTGGCGGAAGAAAACAGCTCCTCCAATAACCCCGTAGCCCTGGATGAAGCAGTCCAGCCCCAAAACGCCGAGCTAACCATCACCAACATCCAACAAGACCTCTACTCGCACCTCCTACCCATCATCATCAGCGCCGTCGACCACGACGCCGAACTCCAACTCGTGTCCGACACACATGCCAAGCACCTCCGCCGCACCCACCCCGCCCTACACCAACTCCTCGAAATCGCCTTCGAAGACCTACTCGCCCACAAGGTCCTCCCCGTCGAGCAACTCCTCGACGTCCTCACCCTCATGGCCCCCGTCTCCAACGACGGCAGCACCGACATCGCCGGCCGCGAGTTCCACCTCGCCTTCCGCGTCCTGGCCGCCGCAAGACCAAATATGGATGACGCAAGATGGCACACTGCCCTCCGCATCGTGTGGAAACGCCTCTTCCTCCGCGACTCCTGGGACGCTATCAACGGCACCGCCCGCAAGACCGACGCCCTGCTCCGCGCGACGCTCAGGGATACAGCGCTGTGCCAGACGCTGGCCGCAGGCCGCACCGACGTGTTCGCGGCTGCGAAGGCGCAGATCCCAATCCTCAGTCCGACGGAGGTCCTGGGTGCGGGCTCAGACGAAGCCGATCTAGCGGCCCGCTTCCCGAGCCCGGATCTGCGCGATCCGATCGTGCATGATAATGGCGTGCAGGACGCGGCGTTGCAGGCGTTTGTGGACGGTGCGCGCTTGGCTCATTGGGTGGGTGTCTGTGAGGAGGAGGCGAAGAAGATGGCGTGGGAGGAGGTGGAGAGGGAGGGGCGGGAGGAGGCACGGTTGGCGGAGTTGGGCACGGAGATGAGGGAGGGGGTTGAGAAGAGTCCTGTGCAGAGTCCCTTCACAGAGGGGAAGGGGAGGGGGAAGGGGGAGCTGAGACAAGGCAGTTGGGGTGGGAGTAGGAGTGCTGGGGAGGTGGGGGAGAAGGAGGTTGATGGTATAGACGGTGGGGAGGATATCGATGGCGATGGCGATGTCGAGATGGAATAGCGGATGTGGGAAGATTTTGGGTTTCAAGGTGGGAGTTGGGTTCGCGATATGCAGCCGTTCCGGACTGGTTTTGTGGCCCAACTGAGATGCATGGTGCATTATGTGAAAAGGGATCACTGGCGTTTTGGGTCACGGGACAAAACAGCATATCGCGGTTTTAGGCGAAGTTATGGACACCGTGAAAAGCCGCCTCCTGTACAGCATCGGCGGCCCTCGCATTCTCTTAACGGCATGAAAACTTCAATTTGCATCACCTTGATCGTGTGTCCCACACGTTTGTTATATCACCCAAACTGGCAGAGACGCTAGAGCTTTCAGAGAACATGTTGATTACAACGCCGGACTTGCTACAAGTAACCCCAGCATTTAGACAGGCGGGAGGAATGCGGCCCAAGGATCAATGTTTCTGTGTCATTAGTGAAGAATAATTCGAGATGGCACATCGAAGCTGCACGCGCTACGTAGAGACTCTGCAAAGTCGCCAAGGCGGTCGTAGTCGATTACGGCACGCCACTGGATGAGGTTCTGTTCACGACGTGCAAGTCTGTGCGTAATCATGGCGAAGCTTTGAGGGCATGCATTAGTAAGTTATAGGGGGATACACTTGCGCTTGGGAGAAGAGAGGCGTGGGTAGCCATTTGGGAGATCTTTATCTTTCATACATGCGAGTTTAGGTAAAGAGGAAAAAATCACTATCTACAAGAAAGTTGCTCATACAAACAAGATCCGTTGAAATGGTAAGAAAAATAAAAAAGAGTAAATCGTAGAAGCTGGTTTTGGTCCTTCCATGATAGGCAACCCATGACACCATGCTTTGATAGATACAAAGGAAAGAACGACACAGCCCGAATCCATCCCCCAATCGGCCGTGAAAACGTCATATGCAATTCGAGGACCTTATCGGGAGTCCTTTCCCCTTATATCATCTTGACCTTATCCTCCTCATCAGCCGTCCTATTCCCCGCCTCTTCCTTCTCCTTTTCTTCAACCTCAACCAACATATCCCTCACCTGCACGCCTTCTTTCTCTTTCGTACTCCTGGCCCTATTCATCCCACCCCTAGTACTCCTAACACTTCTCCCACTGGGTCCTCTATCCAGCCTAGAGCCCAAAGTCCTGACACTTCCGCTCCTCCCCACGCCGCTTGTCCCCGTCAAGCTCATCCCGCCATCGCTCAGACTGCGGATACTATCGCGATCAGACTCGGACGCGTTGACGACGCGCAACCGCGCTTTAGGCACCGTGAACATGACCTGGACGTCACGTTTCGCAGCCTCCATCTCAACGTCCCAGTCCTCATCTTCGTCACCCGCCTTATCAGGTGCGGTGTCCTCGTTGGGCCCAGGGGTATCGGAGTAAGGTTGGTGCAGATCTGAAAAGGGGTTAGGATGTTCCGTAACAGGCGTATCGCCCCAATCGCCCGCATCCAGTTCGGGCGAGTCACGGTACGGTTTCCAGATCCGTTCGCCGTCCGCGATATCGCCGTCCCAGTCGCTCTTGCCGCGTTTATGTCTTAATAACGCCGAGCCATCCGATACCGTTCTTCTCGGTCCATTCAATCTTTCTCCCGCGCCACCCATAGATAAGCCGGTGTATCCACTGTTCTTGATCGGGCTACTCGACGCGCTGCGGTCGTAGACGGTGACACCTTCGTCTCCGGGGCGGTGGAGAGACATACTCCTCTCGCTGCCAACAGAGACATTAAGCGCGCGCCGCAAACTGCCCATCCAGCCCAACCGTCTCCGTGGCGGGATGGCGGGCGCGGGTCCCGCATTAGCCAACAACTCCGCCGTCGACGCGTCAGAGGGCTGGTGTCTGTGCCCATACCCGGGCCTTGTCCTGTTGACTCTGACACTTTGGGACGCGCCGAGAAGGGTGTCGGATTCGTGCTGCAGGCCCAAGAAACTGGTACGGTTGGCGCCTCCACCGTGGGTCGGGGACTCAGGACCGTAGCCATAGCCCGTGTGGTTGGCGATGGTGTTGGAACGCCTGGCACTGGGACCGGACCCGAAGAAGGGGCTGCGGCGACCATGCTGGACGCTGGGCGTGCGGCGACCTACGCCCCCCACATCGCCACCGAACATAGCTCTCGTGGGACTAGTCTCAGGCGAGATAACCGGTGCTCCTGACGCGCCGAACACGGTGCCTGAGTGCGTAGACCCGGTTCTCGCGAGCGAGGCGGAGATGGAGAGGCCGGAGCGGGTCGATTGCTCGGAGAGTGTGGATGAGGTGCGCTCGTCTGTTTTGGAGGGGCTGAGGCGACCGGAGGAGTGTAGGTCTGCTATACCATTGCCACTACCGCTACCGCTGCCGCTGCTACTCGCCGCGCTCCACGAACTGACCCAATTGAGCATGTTATCGCGCGTCGACATGCGATAGACATTCGGTCTCGCGTTGCGCGAGTTCGTGGGCACTCTACGCACGCCATCCGAATACTCCGTGATCGGCGAGACCGGCTGCTCCGGGTCGAGGAAGGGGTTATGCTGCTCCTCACCCCCGGCCTGGCCCTGTGTCAAGATTTTCTCAATCCCCTTCAGTTTGCGCTCCGCGTCCGAGGCGTGCTCGTCAATCGGCGAGACCTCCTCCTCACACTCGACGATCGGGTGAATCGTCCCGCTAGCACGACTCAGCCTTCCACTGACAAGACCGTCCTCATACCTCGGCGCAGCGTGGTAGTTATAGCTCTGGCTGGTGCTAGTGCTAGCGCGACCCGTCACACTCCTCCTCAGCCCGCGCGTCGGACTGGGTATGTTAACGAACAGCCCCGTCCGCTCGACCTCCCGCGCCTTCGCCGCGTCAGTCTTCCAGCCCGGCAGGTTGGTCGGAGGTGGGAGCCAGGGGTGGGCGGCGCGGTCGCGGTCGTCCCAGAGGTCGGGGCCGTAGGGGTCGTCGCCATCGCCATCGCCGTTATGGCCGAGACCGTGTCCGGTTTCGATTTCGTTCTTGCCGTGCGCGCCGTGGTACGAGGTGTCGAGGTCTTGGGATGGGTGGACGAGTTGCTTCATGTCGCTCTCGCGGACGGCGCGGCGACGGCCGAGCTTGCGCGTGTACCAGAAGTAGAAGAGGATGAGGCAGAGGATGATGAAGAAGCCGAGGATCAGGCCGACTGCCAGGCCGGCCTTTTGCGACGAGGAGGCGAGCGCGCCGGATTTTTCCTTTTGCGCTGTTGTGGTGCCGCTGGTGGTGCTGCTGGAAGAGGAGGGCGTGTAGGTCGAGAGCCAGGTGTTGGAGCTGACGTTGTAGAAGAGCGTCTGCGTGCTCGAGGTCTGACTGGCCCTTCTGAACATCCTCGACGTCGACGACGCGGAGATCGAGTAGCCGCCATAGACCATCATGATGCCACCTGGAAGCATCACAGCGCCGTGACCATACAATCCCGCCCCAGCCAAGAAATTCACACTTGACTGATCCGGGATCGTCCAGGCCCAATCCCCATCCCCACCGTAGCCGGACCCCAGCTCCAGAATCGCCAACTGCGGCGTAGCAGCCGTAGTCACATCGCCAACCCAGCCACCGAGCACAACAACCGTTTTTCCATCCTCACTCAGCACAGCCGTATGACCGGACCTAGGCTCAACCTCCTGCTCACTTGGCTGATCGATGCCCATGAACGTCCAACTCTCCTGCGGCAGCGAGAACAGCGCCACCTGGGACATATTAATAAACGCCGTCTGGGTGTGGCCACCCACGAGCAGGAACGTCTGCTGCTGGCTCTGCGTGCCGGACGAATTAGACCCATATGCCGCCGGCAGCGGCACGACACCGAACCCAGCCTCAGCGATCGGTGGGCCCCGACTCGACGTCAGTCCCAGCTGGTAATCCGTCGGCGCCTCGGACGCATCCTCAGGCGTCATGGTGACCAGCAGGCGGCTGTAGTTCGCCGCCGAAGTCCACGTGCTGCTCGTCGCGTCCTCGGTCGGACACATGCCGCCAAAGATGTACATGCTTGTGTCCTCCAGGCCGCCGCCTACTGTTTCTGAAAACGCGAGGCCCGCCGCTAGCCAATTCGCGCCGGCGGACTGTGAGTCGGAGCCCAGGTTGTGCGGCTCCAGGGTCTCTTGCGTCCATGTTCCGTTGCCGGTTTGCGAGTGGGCGGAGGGCTGGAAACGCCAGAATGCGGCGCCGGTCGCGCCGGTTGAGCAGTCGCCTACGAGCGCTGTTATATTGCCGCTTTCGTCCAGGAGTGGGGTGTATGCTCGTGAGCTGGCGGAGTCCAGGAATGGGAGTGAGGGATACAGTGTCGTTGGTGAGATGGACGAGGAGTCTAGGTCGGAGGACAGGTCGAGGGAGAGGAGTTTGGCTTGGGTGGTTGAGTCGGAGTCCGGGGTGAAGATGTAGACGAGGTTGCGGTCGTCGGTTTGAGAGAGGAAGAGCTGGGTCGGGTTGTAGGGGAGTGTGTCTGCTGCTGCTCGGGCGGTCAAGAGAGCCAGCAGGCTCAGAGCCTGTGTCGGGTATCGGCGTCGGGCCATTGTCATTGAGTAAGGATGTGGCGTGGATGCGCTTCAGATGTCATGTATGCCCGGTGTTCAAAGATGGTCGTATATCCCAGTATAGTATCCAAAGATGGCCGTGTATTCGTATATGCCATCAAGGCGCCATAGCCATATCCGCAATCTCCCAATGCCTTCCAGTATATGTCCAGTCCCGTACCAAAGGTGATTCCGGTACCGAAAACAAGAAATAGAGTCAAAAGAACGACAGCAAGCAGACTCGAGCAGCGCAAATGTCTCGGGGGATCCCTGAAAGGTGTTTGTTGTAGGCGGGGCACCTGCACTGTATCAGACGCAGATGCAGATGGCGGGAACCAGGAACAAGGGCTTGCGTGCAAACCGCAACAATGGGATGTCTTATTCAAGGAACAGAAAAGTAGCACCCGGCCCAGCAGAATAGAAGCAGGCCAGCTGCTATGCGATGCGATTGCGGCTTGGGCTTGGGCGCACCCACAGTGGGTGCAGGGATGCGAGCGTTGGTAAACAGAGACGTTGCATGGGTGGGTGCTTGGGCAGGCCCACACCAGCCACAGTTACAGCGGGCGGTTTAGGGTAAACGGGCGCAGGCTAAGAATCCCGAGTAGGCCTGTCAGCTTGCACTTGTGGAGGTGTGGCGGGTAAGCGAATTTGAAGCAGGGACTAGCAATACTAGTAGCGACTACTTACCAAGGTTACTAGTATTAGAGTAGAGTAGGGGGAACAGCTAGAGCCGGGTTGTGCGGTGGGCAGGGCAGGGAATAATCCACATGCATATTGCGACATCCCACTATCTTGGTACATACCACGATGCCGCAGGGCTGAATGGGCGCGACGCTGGGCTGTTTCCCGTTGCGTTGACACGGCAACACAGAGGTACAGATTGGCTTGGCTTCAAAGTGCTGGCCGCTACCATCACGCGTTGCACTTATATTAGGTCTACATGTAAGTAATGTAACGGCTCTGATGGGTGTCGTAAGGTACATGTAATATTCGCATCAGCCTATTCAGATCTCTTCAATCCCGTCCATTCAAATCGTCGAAAAGAGTATGCATACGGAAGGATCGTTGAGACGCTGGGTGAGAAAGCGAAGAGGTTGGCGGTGATTGTTTGCGCGAAGAGTAAAAGGCTGGGCAGGGTCGGGTGGCTTTGCCCTTTCGCTTCCCGTGCCTTTCCGCCTCCACTCCCGCAGCTCGCGTGAACACGTCACACAAACCTCCTCCGGTTTCCCCACCCAGGGACTAGGATCGTCAATCTTCTGGAACCAGGAGCGTACCTTAGGTAAGCATGGGCATGAGGCTGAAGACGCAAGGGGTTCCTACCTACCTACCTTAGCTACCTAGGTAGTCAATACCGGCATTCAGCATCACCAGACATACCATTCACGACGTGCCCATGTGCGGTGCGCTTGAATGTTCTTGATGCCTCATTTAGCTATAACGATCCCGTCATTGCCTCGCGGGCGCTGAATAAGACCAAGAAAAAACGGGCTGCCACCCTCATGCCTCGGAGGCTTCCTTCATGTTCCATCTCCAAACCGCTCAAATGATGCTAAACAAAAGATTTCAACCCATCCCTGAACCCGTCCACCCATAGAAAGCCCATTCATTCATTCCCTTCCCAAGAAAAAGACCCCAAACGCCATGATTGCCCCCATTGGTATCGAAAACGAACTTCGCATTTTGCTTGTATTGGCTCATCCGCGCTAAACGTCCAGTTGATTGATGTGCTTTTTGATCATCTCGAAGTTGGAGAAGAACAGCATGTTAATGATGCAGGAACGCAGGACCGAAACGCCGAGACCTGTTCATTCACAAAATAACATCAGCTTTAGTTCCCCATTAAATAAAGAAAAAGGTCATGGATGAGGAAGTCTACGGGCTCAATCTCACCTCTGTATGATCCGGCCTGCCAGAAAGATATGTCGGGTCGGACCGTGTGATGACCACCCGAGGCTAATAGGGCCTTTTGGTAGACTGTCTTTGTGACGTCGATCGGGTAGATCTGGTGCGGGTCAGAACGTGATCACACGTACCTCAGCAGACGGGGTGAAAGGAGGTTGACGTACACATGCCCAGGATACAATGCCACAGAGTCCGCCAGCGGCAGCGACTGCCGCCGGGTGGGTAGGAGAGTTGCCCCGCCCATTGGCAAGCATCTGCTTTGCACTTTCGTATGTCATGAAGTATATCGCTGTTCCGAGCGTATCGCGAACTGTGGCATAGTGTCAGCCAGGCAAGAATATGTCATAAGGTGCAATCATCCACCTACCGAGATGCAATTGATATCCACAGTACAGTCCACGCCATCCACGCTCAGCAATCAGCTGCCGAGCCGTACGCCATGCGCCCGTCTTAAGGTCCGCAACGGAGCTGGGCTTATCCGCAGGATTGTGCTCTCTCGCCATCTTTCCGGCCAACTGAGCGTGGAGCTTCGTCAACTCAAACGGACCTGCTTAGAAATTAGCCACGATTCAAGTGTACATCACGCCTGACTCTGCATATACGTACATGCTATGAACGTTATGAGAGCGCCCGAGGTCGCGCCAGAAAGCCCGAAACATGAGATTGTGGAGAGTGTGGGATATCTGTCCCTCGCGTTT
Source organism: Zalaria obscura (assembly GCA_024184665.2). Taxonomy (NCBI): domain Eukaryota; kingdom Fungi; phylum Ascomycota; class Dothideomycetes; order Dothideales; family Zalariaceae; genus Zalaria; species Zalaria obscura. The sequence goes on along the minus strand of JAMKPW020000009.1, from coordinate 432,948 downwards.
GCGATAGACAGAGGCGATTCGCCCGTGACGTTCTGTATCCAGCGGTCGAAGGTGTACTTGGTCCTCTGGTAGATGGAGAAGGAGATGGTGCGCACGACAGTAACGCTCACAAGTGGTGGGCCGACGCCTGGACAAACGCTTCCGTCAGTGTCCGAATCAATCCACCCAAAATGTGAGGAACATACCACGCCAGAAGCCGCGCAATCCCTCAGCGCGATATGCGTCCTTCAATGTGAATAGGAACTTGGTGTCGTACGACTGCATGCGACTCTTCGCAAAGTCCAGCGGGAACTGTACGCGACATCAGCGTCCGTCATATCCAGCAGCAATAACCCAGACTGAACCCACAGCAATGAAGGTGGAGAAGACGCTCGCAGTACTCGCCGCAATCTCCGTGCGGTATTTCTTCATCCACCTCTTCGCATCATCACTCGTCTGAAAGTCCCAGATATTATTCGTGAGCGTCTTCCTCGGTTTCTCGCGCGTCGTATCCTTGGAAGAAGAAGAAGGGTTTCCTGTAAGCGACTCCTCCGCCTTCCCGTCGTCCTCAGGCTTGGGCATACTGGCTACCGCTGGTCTTGGAGACGCTTTGAAACGTCCTCAAGGCGTATGCGGCAAGGCCAGTAGCCAAGTCTGCTCCATGTAGAAGGGTCTTGCTTCAATCAATGGCTGTCCGCAAGCACGATTGCAAGGGCAGCAGCGGAGTGAGCTGGAGGGATGTGCTTCCTTCCCGTGAGTCTGAGTCAGGTCTAGGACACAGGAGTTAGTAAGAGCGATAACTTGACAGTTAGTTCCGGGGATCCAGAAAGCAGAGGCGGGCAGACAGCGAGAGTGGTATTTCGACGTTTCGTGGGGTGTGGAGAGGTGGACTGGGGTGCGAATAGGAATCTGTGGTGGAAGAGTTGACGATCCATTTAGTCTCCCGCATCATGCAGCTAGATACAGACCCCTGCCAGAGCTATGACCTCATCGCGGGGCAGGCGCGTTCCACTTACAATGAAAGTACCTAACCTGGAAGGTACCTTCTACTTGCCTAGGTATCGCATCCATGTGTTTGCATCTGACCTGATATAACTAACGAGAGCATACAACATCAATACATAGAGACAAATCCTTTGTCAAGAAATAAAAGACACAATCGTGTCCACCGCGCCTTCGAAAGGGCAGAACGGAGCGAGCAACGGCCCTCCCATTGGCATACAACGTTCCCAGAAGCTACCTTTAGGTACATGTGTTCATATTACCTTATGCAGTATATATGTATGCATGCGGACAATGCTAGCCCTAGTAGGGCTAATCACCGGCGCTGACAGGCACCTTAAACAGGCTCATGGCTTAGCTAGAGCAGCTGGAGCCCTCAGAGCATACAAGCCACAGGTACAAGGCAAATCCACGAGCTTTAGCTTTCGCTTACTTTAGCGATGTAGTCCAGCATGACATGTGAAATCGCCCGGCACAAGCCAGTCATGAGCCGATTGGGCCAGCGTCGCGGCAATGGGGAGCAATCCCCCTTTACTGTTGGTAAGGCAAGCAATTCATCTTGGACAAGTCGGCCCGAAATGGCAAGCGTAGGGAAAGCAGAGAGTATAGAGTAGGTAGTAGAGAATTGCTGTACGTCGTGGTATCACATAGCCCTAAAAAGTCAAGATCCGAACGCCTATTCCATTCCCTCCCAACCCAAATTTCGCGCAACTGATCTCCGATAGATCTAGCCAGTATTGCTGCGACTGATTGACAACCTCTTCTTCCTCCCTCTTGCGACACAATACCTAGTTTGCACAAGCGCAAACATTTGGTACTTTCCCCGCGACCTTCACCCCGCCATCTAGCTCTCCAACCAGTCCAAAAAGTCCGGCACGAAATAAGACACAACTATACTAGCTCCAGCCCTCAGAATGCCCTCGGTAGATTCAAAAGCCATAGTCTTCAAATCGAAAACGCCAGCCTTCGCAGCAGCGCAGATCATAGCATACTCGCCGCTGACCTGGTACGCGGCGACCGGCATATCCTTCCCGATACTCTTAGCGTCGCTGATAATATCCAGATACTGGCTTGCAGGCTTGACCATGATGATATCCGCACCCTCGTTGATATCGCGAACGATAGCACGGCGCGCCAGACCCCTGCCGCCGGGCGGGAGCTGGTAGCATCTCCGGTCGCCAAACGACGGTGCTGAGCCAGCAGCATCGCGGAAAGGACCGTAGAGACAGCCGGAGAACTTGGCGGAGTAGGACATCAGAACGACCTTGTGCGCGATACCGGCTTCGATGAGCTTGAGCTTGATCGCGCGGATGCGGCCGTCGTTCATGTCGGAGGGAGCGACGCAGTGAGCGCCAGCCTCAGCGTAGGCCATCGCCACATCGCTCACCCGGTCTACGGAGAGAGCGTTGTTGAGGGAGCCGTCTTCACGGAGAATACCGCAGTGGCCGTGGGAGGTGTACTCGCAAAGACATACGTCAGCGACGATGAAGAGTTGTGGGAAGTTCTTGCGGAGGAGCTTGATGGAGGCGATGACGGGGCCGGTCGGGTCATCAGCGGAGGTTCCGAGGGCGTCTTTGGCGGCGGGGTTGAGAGGTACGCCAAAGAGGATCACAGACTTGAGGCCCTTGGCGACGAGAGGCTTGAGGAAGGGGACGAGTTTGTTGAGACCGCGGCGGTATTGGCCAGGGAGGGATGGAATGAGGGATTCCTCGTTCGGGTCATCGGTAATGAAGAGTGGGTAGATAAGCATAGACTGTGTAACGTGTCAATGGTTGCTTCTTGTGGTCAATTTTAGGGGCTCTGGCAATGCGCCAGAGAGCTGATTGCGACGCACCTTTGTCAATTGCTTCTCCGCTTGCCATGCTCTTGCCAATGGGTGGCTGTATCCGCCGTGTAATTGTGAGGCGATGTCGCCGCTTATACTGACACTGGTGGCTGCTGTGCTGGCGTAGGATCTGGCTCTCGAGATCTGAGAGCGCCTGTCGTCGCCATTGCGTTCGCGGTAGGTCAAATCAGAGACGAGGGAGGAGAAAGACATCGTGGATCGTTTATGGTCGTATGGTCGCGTGAATGCGTGTGATTGTTGTGAAGGTTGGTTTTGGAGCAGAGGGTCTGGCTCGCGGGTTTTAAAGAAGGGTGGGGGGCGACGGGAGGCTTTCGAGCTGAGGGAGACGTGAAACGTGAAGAGAGCGACCTGAGACGGATCTCGCCCGAGTCTGCGACAAGCAGGAGCTGATATAAAAAGGCGGAGGCGGTAATTGGGAAGAAGTGTCTTTAAAGGGAGAGGCGATACCGGCGTGGTGGTCAGCGTTCTGGGCTGCGTTCGCATGTTCTTTCGTCCTAGCCGGGTATCATGTCATTCTTCGGCAAGACCCTCAGCCTCGGACCAATCGGAGATGTTTCGTTGACCAACCATGCCGAAGTCGCCGCGTGAGCTTGAATTCACTTCACCTCATGCGTCCGGCCGCATCTATAATAGGATCTCGGGAGGAAAGTGAAGTCTGCAAGTCCTTGAGTTGCTATAGGGCGTGGCGAATCTCGTGCCTACAAACGAGGAGTCTTGGCTTACTTCGCGTCAATCCTGAGTGCTATTACCGCTCTAACCCGAGGCAGACCATTATTTCCGCGCGTCATGCGTATTGCTTTCTCCTCGTGCATTTCGATAGTATGATTTGGCAGCGAATGCACATTTTGAATACTGAGCCGCTTCGACCTTTTGCGTTCAATCGTACACTTCTTGACTTTCGAATCTCATCAAGAAATCATGACTGATCATCAACTCTGCCTTCGTATCTGATTGTCTGTCTTCACTATGAACTTTTGAAAGGGACCAGTGTGCCACGCTTCGTAGTTGCTTCTACCCGCTTTTCTTTTCACTTCTCCCAGTCAAGGCTCCTACACTTTGAGCTCCATAGCGGGCTATGAGCAGTCCATACCATTTGTATCCGGGAGAAAGTCTCGTGTTGGCAGAAGATGAGACTTTCCCGCTGCATGTCTATCACCTGATTTTTCCACCATATGCATAGTACTCTCTCCATTCCATAAACACATTTTGATGCCGGACTTACTACAAGTACCCTAGTGACCAAGAAGGTCGGAGAATCGATCAAAGGCTCACCGGGTCCCTATGGTCAGCAAGAAACAATCGAGATGCGCATCGAGTCCTGGATATGAAGGAAGCTATTTTCTACTAGGACGCCATTGAATGGGCTACCATCTGTCAGTCATACCAAGCCTTGATTGTGTTTCGTACTATTGTTTCTCTATGGTCCATTGGTGTGTAGCCGGGGTTCATATCAAATGATGAGTGCAGTGAATACCCTCCTTCTGTACGTGAATTTAATTCTTTTCGAGTGAATAGAGATCCAGCATCAATAAGCAGCATCAATCCGGCACCGACGCCGAGATCGAGATAAGCAAACTTCCGGCAGTCGAAGAGCTAAGGCCTGCCAAACGGCCAGGCCAAAAGAAGGTCCGGTTTGGGGAGAGTGCTTGCGTAGATAGCGGTCTGCCAGACCATGACGATAAGTCGAATCGCTGATGATGGTGGTATCCGTGTGTCGGGCGAGGAAGTCGTCCATATTGCACAGATGCTTAATAGCACGTCTGTGGCTATTGTCTGTCCCTCTCAAAAAAACGTTCGATAGAGACACGTAAAGAGTCATGAATACGAGCCAGGCCACACAATGTGAAAGAGAAGCCTCAGTAGCAGTGAATGGGAAGCCGTTGTATTGACCCGTTTCCCCATATAGACCTCTCGTGAGCCGCTGTTGTTCTTCTCCTCTGTCCGAACATCTACGAGCTGGACTCGCTACGACTGCCCGCTGCTGCTATCTGGACTCTGGAGAACTGACTTGACACCAAGAATAAAAGCTAATTTTCACAAGTGTAGTCATGCCCTTCTTCACCTCCACTACCTCCAAACTCCGCCGCATCCGCCGCCAAGTCGAAGAACTCCGACCTGAAAGCGAACGTCTGCGGCACCTAACCACAATGTCGTCCTTCGACTTCGGCTTCCCTCCCTCCTCTCCCCCCACCATCACCATGGCGCCTCAAGACCAGGCCACCCCACCGTGCCCCCAACACCACGCCTCCGAAGAAGAGGAAGAGAGCGACAGCAGCCAGGAACCCGGCGACCGTCGCAGCATCGACTCACGCATTCTAAACATCCAATCCCGCCTCGCCGGTCTTCGGACCACCACGCCTTCACCTCCGCGTGCCAGCGGCCTGGCCACAATCACCGAGGGCGCCACCACACCTTCGACCTCGATCGTGGACTCCGCAACCGCCACTAGCACCGCTCCAATAGCGACGAACGGACCTAATCCACCACCAGTCACCGTCACCGCGGGTCCCAGCAACCCACCGCACAATCGCACGAACGGCAGCACTGCCCACCGCGGCCACGACCAAGTGAATGCTCACCCACCCCCAAGACCAGGTGAAACCCGCTCCAACCCCCCACACCCAAACCCACTAGCCATGCACCCACACCTCTGGGCCTTCGCGCGCAACACGCCCGAATTCCGGGCCGCGAGCCAGGCCCACTTCGACGCGGTCTACGAGGCCGAAACCGCCGCGCGCGAGCGCAGAGAGGCGGAGGATGCGGCCTGGGTTGCTGCTATGACGGCTGAACGGGGGCGGAGGGGCCGGGCTGGGGTGGAGGATGCTGGGAGTGGGAGTGGGAGTGGGAGTGAGGTGGGTGGGGAGGATGGGGGGAGTGAGATGAGTGAGCAGAGCCCGAGCCCACAGAGCCCGCAGAGAGATGGGCATGGGGTTGATAGAAGGAGGAGCCAGGGGAGGTATATGTCCGGGGCTGCGCGCCAGGCTAGGTTCGGGAGGGTCGCTGGGGGAAGGGGTGGTGGTGCGCGTGGTGAGCGTGGCGGCCGTGGCGGTCATGGCGGTCATGGCGGTCGTAGCGGAAGGGGTGGCAACTGGATCTGAGATGGTCTCTTCATTAGCAAGAGAACCAAAGGGGCTATTGTAACTAAGGCGTCTAATGACTATGGGAAAGGGTACCGGCGTTTGGCGTTTCTAGAAGGGCCTCGGAAATGGATATCAGTTGATAAGAATGAGAGGGGTTAATGACGGAAGCTTATTTCTGTCGATTCACGGAGGGAAGGGAATAAGGATGATGCATGGAATTTTGATCTTCAACGAAATTTTTGTCTCACAGGGTGCGTTCCGAGTGGCATTTATACCGCATATTGATCTGGCGCCTGTTATGGAGACAGCCACCCTCGGCGCGAACACCACTGCGTGATTAGTTGGGCATGTCATGGGCGTGGGATAGCGACAACTAGGCTGCTATAGTAAGTGACGTCCCGTTCCGCAGTCCTGCGCTCCAAAAGCGAAGGCTATCCAAAGCGGGTGTAGGAGCTTCAGTGTTTGTACTGGGTATCAAGTCAACCTCGACCTCGACCAACAAATTCAGCTTCCGGCCAGCAACTCCTCTTCAGCTTCCCTCTCCCTCCTCTCATCATCCTCAGCCTCTCTCTCTAACACATGCGTCGCCTCCACCAAACCCGCACCCTCCAATCCCATTGTTCGCCCCTCCTGATCGCCCTCTTCCGCCCCATTCCCCACAGCTATGGGCTCTTTCCTCTTCGCCACCTGTGCACCCTGTATCCTCTCTCTCACCAACCTCGCAATCGCATTCTCCGTCCTGACATTCAACACATCGAGCTTGGCCTGCAAGTCGCGCTTGAGATCCCAGTTCGGCTTCTTCGGTTGCAACTTAAACAGATCGAGCGGCTTCTCCTCCTTCTCCTCCTCAGCGGCCTGTTTCCGTGCCTCGGCGGCGAGCTCCTCGGCCTTCTTTTCGAGAGTCGTTTGGTTTGCGGATGGAGCGGTTTCGAAGCCGAGTTTGGGCCCGCGGGTTACGGGGTCGTAGTTGCGGCCGGAGAGGTAGGCATCGGTAGACTTTGTGGGCTGGTCATCAATGCGAGGCGACTTGGGTGATCTTGGCGCGACGTTGTCCTCGTCTGGCTCTTGGTAGGTGTCTGGTTGTTTGCGCTTGAGTGATTTGAGTTGCGCGAGGCGGGCTTTGCGGTCCTGGGTGGCCGCTGAGAGAGCGGACGTCGACATGACTTCTTGGTTCACTGTAGAGAATGAAAAGCGCGATTCGAATAGACACAGATCGGGAGCAATTGCTAACTGAGATATGTGTAGCGTGAGGAAGTAGAGGTGGTATAGTACGTGGTTCCATGAAAGCTGCGGCGGTTTGCGGAGGTGAACGCCGCAGATGGATGCAAACAGAGCAAACACTCCAGAAAGTCTTCAGAAGCCCATCACTACTCGTAGCTACATTGGCAGCTCTACCCGTCTTGCCATGTCGCGGTGAATATCCTGTCGATGCCACGATGCCTCTCTTCCACTGCCAGGCTTGTGGCCGAAGCTGACCTACCTATACTCCCTTTTCTAGCGCCAGGAATCTTCTACCCATGGCTATACTCTCCCAAACCGCGATCCCGACCGAGGCGGACCTACAGCGCCGTTGCGGGCGGAAGGCACACGTCTGGAGACCTCGAGGGATCAGATCATAGTACTACGACCGAGAAATGCCAAAGTCGTCAAGATCGACGTCATCTTGCTCGAGAATGGTACGAGAATACAGTCGCAGGGAAACGGACAACCCCGAGAGCCCGAGCGGAGGTCATTGAGGAAGAGGATCCACCACTTAGAGGACTTGGACAACCGCTCCCGAAAGATGAGATACCCACGGCGGACACTAAAAGGTCCAAGATTGAGGCTCTGAAGACGTCTTTGAAGCCACATTGGAATGGAGACGTTGAGAGGGAGTCGAATCCGAAACCACCATCTGAAAAGAGAAGGAATGTAACAGTCCGCCGTCCGCTGTTGACAGCTCAGATCGGACGCAAGGAGTCTTTTGTTCGAGCTGCTGCAAACGAGAAGAAAGCGCAGCGATCTGGAGACGATCGCAAACAGCCGTCACCTGCGAACACTCAGCGCATTCCAAAGGCGAAGGAGTTCGGGCGTGATCGACCTAGTCGAACTGGATCGAAGAACTCTAGCAAGCTTCGTGCTTTCTCAGAAACCCCACATGGAGTTCGCATCATGGGGAACAGCAACAAACCTATAGAGCCAAAATCTCATGTTAGATTGGGGACTGCGCGCTCGAAATTCGTCAGTCTAGGATATCCTGTGAGGAGGCCCACAACAGACACAAGGGGCCGCAACCCCGGATCAGTTGCGGAGCAAGGGGAGAATGAAGAGGCGGAAACTGAAGAAGTGGTGTATATGGGTGGAGACTACTCTTCAAGATGGAACCGGAACTTTGCGTACCTGCATTCGAAATACGACGAAGGGCTGAAAGGTGCGACATCCGACATGAAAGGCCCATCTTTGGATCCTAGGGCTGCCCAATGGGCCGCGTTCATCTTTCGCGATGCTACCGCTGGCATTCTCGACACAGAGGCCTTTGAGAAAGGGGAAGAGTTTCCGTGGAAGGCAATCTGGAGAGACGCAATGATATGGACATTGCACAACAATGTGGATCACGCACTGCGGTTTCTGAGGGTCACGCATGGTGTACCGTACCTTCCGATTTCATGGGTTGAAGATGTTATACAGTATCTCGCGTCGCATTGGCTCAAATTTGGAGAGGAGAGAAACAAGGAAGCATACGCATCGGACTTGTTGGAAACATTCCGCACGATTTCCCATCGGCCTAACGGTCAACCTCTCCGTATTGAGGGAAGTGCACTCCGCCTAATGCTACCATACCTCGACGCAGATCAAGTCTCCGGCCTCCTAGCCATCATCCGCTACCACCGCGTAGAAGTGCACTGGAACACCCTCCTCCACTTCGTCACACGCCTAGCGTCATTAAACCACTTCAACGCAGCCCTGGAAGCCCTCCTCTCCACCGCCTCCGCCGGCGCCGACATCAACTCCCCCCAATTCAAATCCAACTGCGCCACCATCCTCCTCAAAGCCATCTCGGAACCCGACTCGATGCGTGTCAGCCTGCGCATAATCTCGAACCTGGTCGCGCTCGGCGTAAAACTCAACGTCCAACTCTGCAACATCGTCCTCCTGTCCGCCGTGCGCCTCGGCGATCTCAAAACCGCCTTCTCCATCTTCAACTCCCTGCTCGAGCACGGCGTAGAGGCCGATCGCTACACCTACGCGATCCTGCTCAAGGGCTGCAAAGGCGCCGTCGACGACAGCGTCACGTTGAACTCGGCCATCCGCCAAGCCGTCACCGCCATCAACGTCCGCTCCCAGCCCCTCCTCGCGACGGAAATCCTGCACGCGCTTTACCTCCACCACAGCCATCACTACCAGCCCCGCGCCTGGCCGATGCTGCTCGACGCTTACCTGAACCTCTTCTCCGCACAGCCGCTGATCCAACTCGGGATGCTACCCTCCGATACCGCGCAGCCAGAGGGCCTGCAAGAGCCCACCGAGGCAGGGCTGGGCATCGTCATCACCGCCTACCTGCGCTCGCAGGACCGGCAGGCGCGCCTGGACCTGTGGACGCGCTTCCAGACGCTCGTCAAGGCGGGCGTGCCACAGTTCGTCCGGCTGCGCACGACGGACTACGTGGCCAACGCTTTCGTCGCGGCCTTCGTCGCCGCGGAGCAAACCGCTCCGCTCGCGTTCCACGTCCTCGACGCTATGGCCGAGCCGCTTCCGTCAAACTTGAATCTGAATCTGCAACCCGCCCCGCCATCCCCCCAAACCTGGAATATCCTCCACGCCGGCCTGTCGCGGCTGCGGCTGCGCGAAGCGGCGGCGCGGGTGGGCGCGGAGATGGGGAAGAGGGGCGTTGAAATTGAGGGGGAGGGCGGGAGGGTTGGGTGGACGGGAATTGTGGGAGCACATGTTGGGGAGGGGATGAGGGGGGCTGTGGGGGCTTTGGGGGAGATGGAGAGGGAGGGACGGTTTTCCCCGCTTGTTGGCCCCCTTGTTGGGGGGGATGTGGAGGAGGGGTGGGTGAGGAGGGAGAGGGAGAGGGAGATGGGGATGCGGATGCGGGATGCTGGTGCTGGGAGCGTGGAAGCGAGGGCGTGATGGTTTGGTAGGATGGGTTTGTGAGAGTTGCAGTTGCCTAAGGGGGCGGGGGCATACGAATGCGAAGATCTAGGAAATGTGGTTTTTCGATACTGCTCCATCATTGTATTCACGACTCTGAACCCCTCCCCCGCTTTTCCCTCCCCTTGCAGTCAGCGCGCAAAGAAAGCCGTATGGGCTACCCGATTGGAAGATCGAAGTTACGACATGCGCTACGGTGGGCACGGAGAAGAAAAAAAGATGCCCTATCTCCCCCCCTTCCACAACCACCCACCCACTTGCCAGATTCAACGCCCATGACGCCGTCGCTCAGCACATGGACCCTCACCTCACTTTTCGCCCCGTCCATTCCGCCCTAAACGCCTTGCTCCTCAATTCCCTGCACCAGAACCCCTCTACCTATCCCTTCACCCAGTTACCCCTCCCTTTGTGCCCCACCCTCCACAGCATCACCTCCCCTCCGCCCTACCCCTCTCCGCACGCGTCACTCAAACCCCCCACCATAAGCCCCAAACTCAGTCTTCTTAAGCCCAAGTTCCTGCTGCAAGTGATGAATGCGGTCACGCTCTTGCTTCGTCAGCTGCGTGATGATCCTCGTGTCTAGCCAGGCGGATTGGTAGACCATTTTCATTTGGAGGGGTTGTTTGCCCTTGTCTTTGGATTTGTCTTTGGTGGTGGATTTGGAGCTGGCCTTTTCCTTTCCTTTGTCCCTGTTCTTCTCCTTCTTACGGAGGAATTTGAGGGCGTGGAGAGGTTTGGATGAGCTGGCCAAGGACGAAAAGATTGAGGGAGGTGGTGAGGTTGGCGGAGAGGTGGGGTGGGTGGCCGTGTGGGTTTGGGTTGGTTCGGAGGTTGGGAAGGGGGTTGATGTTGAGTGCGGGACTGGGAAGGAGGGGAGCTGGGACTGCGTGGACATCGGGGCTGAGGCGGCCGACACGGCGGAGTTGTACAGCGTGAGCTTGCTGTAATCAAGCTCGAAATCATCCTCCTCAGGATGCAGTTTCAGCTGCGCATCCAGGGCCTTGATATCCTTCGCCAGCTCCGCGTTTCCCGCCGCCATGTGTACGACGCCCCTCAAGTGAGTCAGCACATCCTGCACCCACTGCCTGGCGATCTTTCCATCTCTCGCCTTAGTCGTAAGCCGCGACAGCCACACCAGATGGCAGAACTTCTGCGCCGTAGGCCCGGTCAGGGGGTAGTTGAGGCCCTGCGTGCGCAAGCCGCGGGTGCGGCTGACGAACTCATAGGGGACTTTGAGGGCGAGCCTGATGACGCCGCACGCGGTGATAGCTTCCTGTGCTAGGATCGCGATTTCCTCCATGCTGCGGATGAGATGCAGGTCGACGCTTGAGTCCGCGATCTCGGTCAGGTCTTGCACGTGGTCCCACCAGTCGGCGCCTTTGGACACGGACTCGTATTGCATGACTGCGTTCCAGAGCTCGCCTTTGGCGGCAGATGTGTCGGCGAGGGCTTTGACGGCGAGCATGGTCGTGAGCATGCTTTTGACCACGGCGTGGGTGGAGATGATGGTTGGGGCCATGGATGCGGCGACTGCCTTTTTCAGGATCCTGGGGATTTTGTCACCGGCGACTTCGACGACTTGGCCGGGCGTCACGAAGTCGCGGAACGGGGTGAGGATGTTTCGCATGGTTCTGGTTGGCTGGGCGAATTCAGTCGTGCGGAAGTCGAAGTGAGTCTCTAGAGTCTGTGGGACTTTCTCAGTCACATGAGTTTCCAGGGGGCGGCCTGGTGTGGAGGTGATCCATAGTGCTCTTGGTGCTGATTCGAAGTAGTAGATCTGGAGAGCGTGGCAGATCAGAGGCAGGTCCTCTCCTAATACCAAAAATTGTTCTTGTGGATAAGTCGCGCGATAAGTTGCGCTCTTCCCCACTTTCATACAGCGGATCTCTGCGGCATGATAGCTGAACTTGGCCGGATCAGCGCCCAGAATAGGGGCGATGCCACTGACATGCTCAAAGAGATGAGGTTCAAAGAGGTTGTGGGTGAAGACAGCAAATGTGTGATGGCTGTAGAGATATTGGGAAGCTTGATGTCTGAGAGTCCGGTTGACTTTCAAGATATCGGTATGGAAAAAGCGGCGCTTGATTGATCCTTCTTCCTTGTGGATACTGATAGTTTCCGGTGCGAGGAGGAAGGAAAGGATGTTGTCAATCAGCTCCCGCGGAAGGGGGAAGTTTTGAAATTGTGTTCCCGACGATACGTCCGTAGACTGCGAAGGAGTGCCACCGACTGCAACGAAGCCTGGTATGTGGCCCATGAGGTTACTTGGTATGTGGTCCATGAGATTACCCTTTGATCTGGACGTGACCTTGCTGGAGACTCCGTTATGCAGACGTCGGATAGCCTCGATAACCTCAGGACTCTTCATCACCAGCGAAAGTGGCAGCTGCGGAGTGAGCCACACGAGCGAGTGACAGGCCGCTTTAAGAATGGCGCAGTCGTGAAGAGAGCTGCGGAAACGAACGGAAGGAGATAGATATACCTGGCACAGGAGTGAAAGCTTAAGATTCTTGCTTTGAAGTGTTGTGAAGGTTTAATAGTGTCTATGTCCGGCGGCTTCCGTAGATGCCCCATGAGGTGAAGTTGTGTTTCGGCATGGCAGATTGCTGCAGGTAACACAAGTGCCACTAATGCACGTGCATTCACTCCCGTGATTGTACCCATAAGGTATCTACAAAACTCACCAATTTCAGATTGAGCAGGTGTGTACACAGAAATGGAATTAGAAGGCTCGTATGCTTGCCGACAAGATTCTGGAAGTGGTATTGAAACCCTTAACAGCATACTCTGACTTCATGCTTGACTCCCTTCGATCAGCCACCCAATTCCTTCAAAGACATGAGTACCACTATGTATGAGAGTCAAGTTGAGATTTTGGGACGGCGGGTCGTGACTTCTTTGTCTGCTGGTCAAATGCACGAGGTGATGTCAAATCACTCTGCTTGGCAAGGACAGTGTGTGTGCTATGGATGATCGATGCTTTCCATGTGCCTCGAACCTCTAATGGATACCTAGATCTTATTCCTTGATCTTCTTCTTCTGGAATGTGTCTGCTGCAGTCAGAGCCAGTCCCCAGAAAAAGAAAGAGCACGGAAAAAGAAGGAGTAAAACTACTCACCAGGTACTTGAGGCATCCACTTATCGCGCTGACTTGTGTAAAACTCCCCCACCGGCGGCAGCGCCTCAGACGTCTCGTCAAGCGTGCCAACACAGATATACCTGTCGACCGCAGCACCGTTAGTCTTCACATACCCTTAATTCTGAACGTTCAACCCTTAAATTCATCACCATCAGTCGACCAACCCCCTCACCAGCAACACCCTCAACCACTCAACCCCCGCCTCAAGGCCTCACATACCTGAAATCATTCTTAGCCTGCTCCCCATACTCGCAGATAAAAACCCCACAGTTCTCGCAAAACTCCCGATGCACGCCGTTGTCCTGCACGAAGATCTTAGCATTCGAGCCTCCGGCGTACTTCAGCGCGTCTTTGGCGACTTTAGCAGTCAGGCCGAAAGCCCCCCCGAAAGCGCGTTTGCAGCTGCCGCAGTGGCACAGTGTTGTTCGTGCGTCCGAGTCCGAGTTCAGCGTGAGCGTGTAGCGCAGTTTGCCGCAGGTGCAGCCGCCGCCGAGCTCGAGCATTGTGGGCGGTGGGGATGGGGATTGGGATGGGGATGGTGGTTTGAGTGCGGTTCCGTGTCGCAGTTACTGATCGGGCTTCTTTGGCACCAGATATGTAGACTAGGAAGAAGAGGGAAAATCCGGATCGAGCAAGCTGAGGTATTGGAGGAGACGTGGATGATTCCGGGAGATCCATTTCCCACCTGCACTGCACCCCGTCGCAGACGTCCGCGTGTGAGGGAGGTATGACGTTTGCGTGGTGTACGAAGCCGTCGTAGCGCGGGGGTGGGGGCGTTCTGAGTCCGCGATTCGATAGACCGAAACAGCATCACCAACGATACAAAGAAGTAGGGGTGTTGAAACGATTGATCTTGATCAAAGTAGCCATCAGGCATCTGAAATAAGGTATCTACACTATCAGAAGCATAAAGCCATCATCCCTCCACATCTCAGCAAACAATCCGTCCTTAGCAAAAACAACCCCTTTTGAAAGATCAAGTAAAGCAAATACATTACCCTCCATCTCTCCATCTAGTAAATCACCTCATTTGAAAACGCCGTGGTCCCCGTGGTCCGCAATGCTCCAATGCATCCCAAACGCTCACCAGAATAAATGCCCTGCCTCGCTCTGTACAATCCACTGCTCTCCCATCCCCATTTCCCGTTCAGTAACAACGCTTACACTCATCCACATCCCAAACCAAACCACTTTTCAAAACTGTCCCCATCTAGTCCCTCATATCCCACGACGGCTTAAGCGCGAGACTAAAATCATCCCTCGTGCCGACAAACTCCTTAGGGATCCTGCTGACCCTGTAGGCGCCCTGCCTCAGCGCCTCGCGCTGGACGGCCGAGATGCCAGAGCGGTTGGAACGGATGGAGCCAGCGTCGCTGCTCGCGCCGTCCGAGTTCTTGAAGCGTGGTGGAGGCGCAAAGTCAAGGGCGGTGAAGGTGCCGGATTTGCGAAGCAGGTGTCTGCAGGGGAAAGGTCAGTTTTAAAGTTGTGGATTGAATGCGGTGAGTAGGGGAAATGACTTACGGACTGGGCATGACGCTCAGGTCATCGTAGGAGGTGGCGAGAGGGAGATGGATTGGCACAGCTGGGCTGAATGGGCGGGCAATACCAGTCGGGCTGTCAGGAGCACGGCCGTATCCGCGGTCACGGAAACTGGCTGGCGGGGCGAAGCTGATTGGGGAGATTGTGTCGTCCCTGAGCATGTGAGGGGTCGGAAGAGAGGTCAGAGCAATTGGCGGTGGCGCTTTTTTCTTTGGCTGAGCTGGGCGCGCAGGGCCGTTGTTCATGCGGCCGGTGGTAGCGATGGAAGCGTGGCTGCGGTGCACATGACCGACTTGAGCGGCGCCCCGGGGAGGAGGCGTCATGGCGCGGCGACCGATGGGTTGAGCGAATGGAGGAGGAGCTTGGGTGCTGTAGAAGGCACCGGTCTCGGGGTCGTACATGGCGCCGTCGTCGTAGTATTCGCCGCCGTCATCCTCGTACATAGGTTGTTGTGGGTAGTAGCCCTTCGGGTTTGGCTTGGACTCGTCGAAATATTCCTTGTAGAAAGACCTGATACGGTTTGCGCGTTGCTCTGGGTTGTCGGTTGGGTCATCTGGGGGAAGAGGGCGAAGTCCCATGACAGAGACTCTCCGGTTATCCAGGGGAAGGTTTTGAGGTGCCAAAGATTCTCTGTGTGCGGGTGGTGCTGGTGCATCGAGCGAAAGCCTTTCGGCCTGCTGTTGTTCCTGAGCCTGGTGACGTGGCGGAGATGGTGGCGTTATTTCAAAGCCAGCATTGGCATCAAAGTCGAAATCTCCGTAATTGCTTTCGTCACGCGAATGCTGAGTCGGCTCGTGTACTGGAGGGGCTGGTGGCGGAGGTGGTGAGAAGCCTTTTGGTGGTGCTTGCGGCTCGTAAGGCTGCTGGGCGGACTCTTTACGTGGTGGGAAGTAGGCGGGAGCCATCTCAGTTGGTGGTGGAGACTGTGCAGGCAGGAAAGGCTGCTGATCGGATGCGGGAGACGGGCTTTGCAGAGAAGCATCGCGAGCAGGAAGGTTGGCGGGGATGTCGTAAGTTTCGTAGCTGGCAGGGGACGTAGGGTCGTATGACTTGACATCTAGACGTGACATGTTCGTAGCGTTGTTGTTGTAGAGATGCATATCAATGGAGTCATTTGAGCGTTTCGTGGAACCAGTGTATGTTGAGCCCTTGCGGGGACGGTAAGAATCGGTGTCGCTCTTGATGAAAGTCACAGGTCGGTATGGATCTTCCTGGTCGGTCATGGAGCGCGACATCGAGTGAAAAGATTCCCGGGACTGATGTACTTCGCCTGGGAGTAGATACGGGCTACCCAGGTCCATTGACATACCGCGGTTGCCGCGGCGGACTGTCTTTTCCGTGTCCATTATGGTCATTTCAGGGATATCCTTGCGAGTAGTCTTAGGTCCTCTGGCTTTCGAGTTTGGGTGAACTGCGTCCAGGCCGAAGTCCAGCGAAGCATGCTTGTCGTTGGAATCTTCTAACCTCTGCTTTCGGCGAATGCGGCGGTGCAGGAAGATAAGCACGAGTAGGGCAATAGCACAGGGAATACTAGCCATGTATCAGTAAAGATGTTGCTGTACAATCTCCTCGTATGGTTGTGGAAAACTCACCCAGCACCAAGTCCAATAGTCAAAGCTGAAGAGTTGCTGGTGTCTGTAGGCTTCTGGCAGATGGGGCGGTTGTCGTTGGCGCTGCAAGACGTGGTTGCAGAAGATGACTCCGTACGCCGGACGAGCGAAGGGGCCAGGATCTCTGCAACTGTTTTGTTCGCTACCGCCAAAGCCTCTTGGGGAAGCTCGGCGATCCCTCTCTTCGCCATGTGTAAGACATTATGCTGTAGGAGCTTCATTGTATTTGATTACGTCCGTCACCGAGACAGACTCGTAGACGGGAGTGACTGGTGCGGAAGAGACAAGGTTCCAGGTATACGAAGGCTTAGAGCAGTGACATAGGCTAGAGGTGTGTTGCTCTGCAAAACTGTCGTAGATACGGGTTATCGACCGTTTTAAGGAGGATAGGCTTTCGGCGGGGAGGTTGTTTATGGTGATGGTCTGTAAGGAGTGTCGTGTTGATGCCAACGCAGAGACGCGTCAATTAGAATGCAATTATCTACAATGAATGACTTGGGTCAGTAACAATGAGTGTCGAGCGCCTTTGTCGAAAGTGGACGGCCTGGGCGGAGCTGAGGAGGGTCGAAGGAGGAGAGAAGGAGACCGCTTTGGCCAGAACGAGGACCAACCAAACAAGGAGGTGCACGGGATATACCGAAATTGTACATGGTCGCTTATTTAAGGCTGCAGGTACCAAGCGCCTAGCGGGGTCTCATCTACCAACCAAATCGCCACAATCACAGGGGTTATAGATTGTATCTTCATTTACTTCACGGCAGACACATGCGGAACAGTCTTTAGCCACTTGTATCGGTAGAGGAAACAATTCGAAGATGTGGAACATATGAGAAACACATTGCAGTCCACCTCAAGGGGGCTCTCTCACCTGAATGCCGGTTATGCGGGCGAACGATAGGAACAGGCTAAGCGTGGTTTTTGACTCAAAGCCAATCAACATGGAGCGCACGTGCCGAGCACGTTGCACTAGAATAATTCTGGACGACTTGACTTCCATTCGTTCGGTTCCTTATCGATTGTTGCTTATATTTGTACAACGGTCACCCCTTAGAATAGAGCAGCTGCAGCAGCACTTGCCGGAACACAAACTCGAAATTGCGTGTGTGGACTTCTTTTTGCAGGCGGACTTCGTAGTACAAATCCCGTCGACCAAGCTCACTGGGGCCGCTCTTATCGAGGGTGCGTGCGTGCAGTAGTGACGTGCCGCTATGGGTGGATATTCTCCCCAACCTAATGTGGGCAAGGCCTGAGAAGCCAAAGGTCGAGCCAAAGCTTCGAGACATCCTCCCGCGTTTTCTTTGGTCCGAGGCTGTAATGGAAACATGCCGTTTTACCGCATCCTTCTGGCGTACATGTGCTACTGCATACTCGCACTGCCCTTATAGACTTGCAAACAGACAGAGAGAAGGCGAACCATGGCAACAAGCCTCAAGATGCCCGATACGACGCTATGAATGGCCTAGCATAAGCCGCCCCTGTAGATCTTAGTGATAGACATATCGAATTGCGTGTTGAAGAGGCATCCTTACTGGATTACTGGTGCGACTGTAGGTAATTCGATACGTTTCAAGGACGATTTGTCCACTTCGCATGTGTAAGCGGGATCAATAGCGACTCTGGCTCTCGATAACCACTGTAGAGAACTGAGTAAAAGCCAGTTCGTACGGAGCGAGTATTGCCAGTTGGTTGCATTGACTAGGAATATGCCTGGTTGAGTTCAGAGAACTGTCTGCTGGACGAACAAGCGTAGGTAACTACACTTTCCTTCAGCGATATTCAAGACGTTCGTTTGATACAACGTCTTGTTGCATGACCTGAACGGTGGGATGCTCAAGACAGGTTCTACGTCAATGACTTCTGTGTAATCTGCCACGTTGGCCTCCGAACGATCGCCTTTTCGAGGATACTCATTGGCCTCCCGCTCCTGCGCCCAAGTACAGTCTGTTACTTTCGGAACTATCTTTTTGGGCCTCCATAACTGAGCATAATCGGGGTGCCGGGAACATATATCAAGGACACAGCCTCAGGACAAAGGCGACGACGCAGTATTTTGCAACAGTATACCGATATGGTAGAAAAAGACCATTGCAGTGAAGAAACTCCAAACCGAATACTTTGAGCAAGGATTGAAGCAACAATTCAGTGGACCAGTAATGCGAATGCAGTCGGCAAATCTGTCTTCGAGCAGCCATCTTAAAGCTGCGAGATAGAAACCTACCAACTCATCACCCGAATAGGTCGATATGCTCAACATAGAAGCTACAAGCCTTTTCTGGTTTGGTCGAAAAGCAAAAGGAAGTTGATATCTGAGGCAACAGAAGGTGAGTAATGGAAACACGGCAAGCCCTGGGCTCTTCAATTGCAGGAAAAGGTAAAGGGGAGTACTCTCTGCATACCTTGTTCTACTACGGTTTTGCAGCATGCATTCATACCAATCACACTTTACGTTACTCCGCGTGCTACACGCGGTGCGAGAGAATGATCCTGGACTGCTGCAGCAACTCAGAACTCTAGCTTACAAGGCCTCGCCATGCATCTTGAACTGACTGTTCCATCCGCAAACCAGATGCATGAGTATCTTTCGTATCAGATATACTCACAAGCTTGCCCAAGCAATAGCACTCAAGGAATACTATAATCACGGTGAATCGGAATGGCGGCAGGACCTTCCGTCTCCATGTGGGCCGATAGGTACCTATGGCTGTCCCTGATTACGAACGCTTATAGGCTAATGGCGCAGAAGTTTTCGAACGAGACAGTAGCGCCGCAGTGCAACGCTGCGAAGCACGGAGGAGTGTTCTCCGCCCACGCAGCGCTGGTGGAAGCGCCCTTGATGGCTGTTTCACCCACGCGGCAAAGCTCCCATCTCCAGAGAGCTCGTCGTAATGTATCCAGTTGCAGTCTATCAATACTGTAAATTATCACCCGTAGATTTTTAGATGAGGATATGGTTACCCCAAATGGTTCACCGAAGGATGCGCTGCATGGTTGGGTGTCGATCCCCGCGATGACGGCGTCACATCGCAAGAGTCTAAGCGGGGGGGCCATCACGATTGGCTGCAGAGTTGCATTTGTGCCGGAGCCCAAATGCTATCTCCATGAGGTATGACTGATGCTTCTTCCTGTCATCCCGCTCTAGTTCTCACTCCTTTGTCGTTCCTTTCGTTGCCAAATTCCAGCGCTTGTGAGAAGCGCGCTGATCGTTTGTCCTTGCTTTGAGAGTCTGCTTCAAGCGGCTCCTCCGATGACTGAGAGACCATGAGCTCAGCTGCACCGAAGTCGGAGGCTGAGGAGGACAAAATCAGTCTGCTGAGTGCGGAGCTTGACGAGGTTCCTGTGGACGATGAGGTGACAAGGACAGGTCTGAGCGTGAAGCCCGACGAGAGAGCTTCGGAGAAGAGCAGCCACGATGGTCAGCAGTATCTAGAAGCGCCCCGATTCGGCCCCATTCGACCGCTGTCACCGGATACGCTGTCAAATCTGAGTGCGGACGAGTATGAGCCAGGTCGTCCAAATCTTGGTAGAAGAGTAGGAAGTTACAGGCAGCCCTCAAGATCTCCCGCTCCGCCAAGAACATGGAGAGGGAAGCTACAGGCCTCATGGATTAGGAACAAGGGACTTTTCTACATGCTGCTCGCACAAGTATTTGGTACGCTCATGAACGTGACGACTAGACTTCTGGAAGTGGAAGGCAATAAAGGGAAAGGGCTTCATCCATTCCAAGTACGTTCACACGTCCCTACTCGACCCTCTATATCCCCTCAAGAGCTGATAGTATCACTAAGATTCTGTTTGCTCGTATGGGAATTACATTCGTGCTCGCATCCGGCTATATGTGGTATAGGAAAACCCCATACTTTCCTCTGGGGATGCCAGAGGTACGATGGCTCCTTGTTGCTCGTGGCATGGGCGGTTTCTTTGGTGTCTTCGGAATGTACTGTAAGCGTGGCCAGCCTTGTATATTCTTTTCCCCGAGGCTGATTGACCTCATAGATTCCTTGCTATATCTGCCTCTCGCAGATGCGACCGTCATCACTTTCCTTGCGCCACCTTTGGCGTGTTGGGTGTGCTCGATCTTGATCAAGGAGCCTTTCACCCGTATCGAGAAGATTGGCGCTCTTGTGTCCTTCATCGGGGTCATCTTCATCGCCAGACCAACTACGTTCTTCTCAGGCTCTGCGTCGGCACCACCGGCAAGTGGTAACAGCGACATGACTCCTGCAACAAATGGTACGGCGACTGCACCTGATGCTTCAAGCTACGAAAACGTGACTCCTACGCAGCGTCTTGCTGCCGTCGGAATCGCGCTGATCGGTGTCTTGGGTGCTGTATGTGCCTACACTACGATCAGGTGGGTTGGAAAGCGAGCTCACCCACTAATTTCCGTCAACTATTTCGCCGCATGGTGCACGTTCGTTAGCTTGGTGATGCAGTTCGCTTTACCTGGAGTAGGCTTCCTTCTTCCTGCAGACTTGAAAGAATGGGGCTACCTCATCTTCCTTGGGACCTGCGGTTTCGTGATGGTAAGCCCAACAAAAGTAATCGGCTCCACTTCACCGCTAATGATGGATAGCAATTTCTCCTCGCAGCTGGACTGTCATATGAGAAATCTTCACGTGCGACGAACATGACTTACACACAGATGCTCTTTGCTTTGTCTTTCGACAAGCTGATCTTTGGCACCACTCCAGGCGTGATGTCCATCATCGGCTCAAGCCTGATCCTCGGTTCGGCGATTTTCGTCGCTCTGCAGAGAGATGTGACGCCAGCCAAAGAGTCTAACGAAGGAAGTAGTATGAACCGAGATGAAGAAAGAGGGTTGATGGGCGCAATCGACGGTCAGGAAACGGAGCGTGGTCGGATGCCAGTCCAGGAAGTGCACATGCGGACATTGAGATGACTGAAACACGACTGATGCATGTTATGGCGTTATGAATCATTGTAGAATTTGCAAGACTTAATACAGATAAAGAATGGAAATGTTTTGTACCTGTGGTCTCTACGCTGTCTCCTTCCAGTGGTTAATTGCTTTATGCATAGAGGCCTCGTGCGTCTCGGGCATCATGCGAGTCATGCCCCACACCCAGGCCAAGAATAGCAATGACTGCGGTCCGTGGCGCTGCATCTTCAGCGCAGAAGAGTTTAGACATGTCGTAATAGTGTACGTGCATAGATGTAGGTGTAGCGTCGACCGAGATGGATTGTAAAGCATGAATAATACTTCTGCGTGCGAGGAGAAAGTGCGTTGGGAGTAACTGCTCTGCCGCGCAACCAAGGGTCTGGCCATCGAACTCTGTCGTTGCGTCAGCCAGCATCTCCCACTTCGTCAACCTGTTGTTTCGCTCGCGCCGTGTGTCCAGCCCGCTACGAACATACTGGCACTTTTCACAGATATCACTTTCTGATTTCTAATTGTTGCGATCCTGCGCGCAACTTCCGCCTTGAGCGACTTTCCTTCCCGCGCGCGCCTAGAGGCACAGCCACGAACGTCCACATAAGCGGTAAAGCAGGAACCTGAGGGCCGCCAACACTCTGCAACAACCCCAAAACACACCAAAAATCACCTCTCCGGAGGTCGATGAATTGTTGAACAAGAGCTGGGATCTTGAAGAGGTGCTCCAACCTATATCATGGAGCTGCCAGCGCAGCCCAACTTGAAGGTTACCAGTACGGATATGACGCATACGAGGCATAATGAGGACCACATCCTGACAAACAAACAGTCATTGCAGCGGATGGGCTTTACAAAAGAGATGTTTTCAGTGCGTGGCCTTCCCATCTGTGCTGGGGACGACAAGCGCTTATGCTGTTATAGGATTCCCCGACCCGTTTGCGGTTGCTACCATCAATGGAGAGCAAACGAAGACGACCGGTGTAATCAAGAAGACCTTGAACCCTTACTGGAACGAGAGCTTCGACATGTACGTGGCAGATGCAGGAGCTGGGCTGGAGGATGTATACTGATGTCACACTAGGAGGGCAACCGAAGACAGCATACTCGCAGTACAAATTTTTGACCAGAAGAAGTTCAAGAAGAAGGATCAAGGTTTCTTGGGCGTTGTAAATGTCAAAGTGGGCAGCGTCATAGATCTCGACGTTGGAGGTGATGGTATGTTACTCTCCATACAGTCTTGAGACTGCAGCTGACATGTATCTTCAGAGATGCTCACGCGAGACTTGCGAAAGTCCAACGATAACCTCGTGGTAAACGGCAAGCTTATCTTGAACCTCTCCACCAATTTACGCGCACCCACTGCGCCTTCTTCAGTCGCCAATCAACCACGCCCGACTACATCGACACCCTCGGTAAATGGAACCCAAACTCCTACTACACCGATAGGAGCCGGTCCCTCAGATCCTTTGAGGGCTCCCAGTGTCTCCGCGCAACGCAATTCCAGCATCGTTGGCCCATCGGGCGCTCCTAGCGGCCCTGCCCCTCCTGCTGGGCGAAGAGCTGATGGTTCCGGATTCAGTGCATTTGAAGATGCACAAGGAAGGTTACCTAATGGTTGGGAAAGGCGAGAGGACAACCTTGGAAGGACATACTATGTCGATCACAACTCGAGGCAAACAACCTGGATCAGGCCGACGGCAAACTTCAACGCTGGAGAGCAGCGCGCGCAGATGGAGTCAGACACGCAGGCGCAAAGAGCTAGGCATCAGAACAGGATGCTGCCAGAGGACCGTACGGGAACAAACTCTCCTACGCTCCCCACTGGCGGCCCATCACCGCCACCAGGACAAACTGCGAATGCAGTGAGCATGATGGCCACAGGTGCGACGACCGCTGGGTCTGGTGAACTTCCATCAGGATGGGAGCAACGCCATACGCCAGAAGGTCGTGCATACTTTGTGGATCACAACACTAGAACCACTACATGGGTCGATCCGAGAAGGCAGCAGTACATCCGCATGTACGGACAGAATGCCAACAACACCACCATTCAGCAGCAGCCCGTCTCTCAGCTCGGACCGCTTCCCAGTGGATGGGAAATGCGACTCACAAACACTGCGAGGGTGTACTTCGTTGACCACAACACCAAAACAACTACTTGGGATGATCCTAGGTTACCATCTTCGCTGGACCAGAACGTGCCGCAGTACAAGCGTGACTTTAGGCGCAAGCTGATCTATTTCCGATCGCAACCCGCCTTGAGGATCTTGTCTGGCCAGTGTCACGTTAAGGTCAGACGGTCGCATATTTTCGAGGACTCATATGCAGAGATCATGCGGCAGAGCCCGAACGACCTCAAGAAGAGACTGATGATCAAGTTCGATGGCGAGGATGGTCTCGATTACGGTGGTCTTTCCAGGTAAGTGGCGGTGACACACTCATGATGTGGACAAAGGCTAACGCCTTTGCAGAGAGTTCTTCTTCCTCCTTTCTCACGAGATGTTCAACCCGTTCTACTGTCTTTTCGAATACTCCGCCCACGACAACTACACTCTCCAGATCAACCCACACTCCGGCATCAACCCCGAACATCTTGGCTACTTCAAGTTCATCGGTCGTGTTGTTGGTTTGGCAATCTTCCACCGTCGCTTCTTGGATGCTTTCTTCATCAGCGCTTTCTACAAGATGATACTGAAGAAGAAGGTTATCTTGTCGGATATGGAGGGTGTCGACGCGGAGTTCTACCGTACTTTGGAATGGACGTTGACAAACAACATCGAAGGCGTGCTGTTTGAGACCTTTAGCGTGGAGGATGAGGTGTTCGGAGAGAGGGTCACCATCGACCTCAAGCCGGGTGGTCGGGATATTGAAGTTACGGATGAGAACAAGAAGGAATACGTTGAGTAAGTTTGCACACATATAACACACATGCAACAGGTACTAACCATCTGTACAGCCTCATCATTGAGTGGAGGATCCAGAAGCGTGTTGAGGAGCAATTCAACGCCTTCGTCACCGGCTTTCACGAGCTGATCCCTGCGGACCTTGTGAACGTCTTTGACGAGCGCGAGTTGGAGTTGCTGATCGGCGGTATTGCTGATATCGACGTTGACGACTGGATCAAGAACACCGACTACCGTGGCTACGACGAGAAAGACCCCGTCATTGTCAACTTCTGGAAGGTTCGTCAAACTCCGTATACATCCCCATTCCGTTCCCCCACAACGCTAACATCCGTCACAGTGTATCCGCAGCTGGGACGCAGAGCAAAAGTCCCGTCTCTTGCAGTTCGCAACCGGTACTTCGCGTATCCCCGTCAACGGTTTCAAAGATCTCCAGGGTAGCGACGGTCCCCGTCGCTTCACGATCGAGAAGGCGGGCGAGGAGACCCAGCTCCCGAAGTCGCACACTTGCTTCAACCGTCTCGATCTGCCGCCTTACAAGACCTACGATATTCTCAAGTCGAAGCTTGAATGGGCTGTTGAAGAAACAATGGGCTTCGGACAAGAGTAGAACGTGCGCAACGAGCCACTGCGCCTACTGCCGAGGACTGGGACGGCTTCGTGCGCCCGTCAAGGAGGGAGCTTGTGCAGGACTGGTTGTTTCATCTGTGCGGACGAAAGATGGATCGAGCGATGGGGATGGCATGACAACCCCCGCTTCTGGACAGTGGGCGGTATGGTACGGTGAGCGACAAGATGGGAATGGGCGTTTGCGGAAACTATCATTGGCCCCAAGTTCTCTTTTTTGGCTCTTGGACGGCCCGCGGAAGCAGACTTTGATCGCGTTATAGAGAGGGCAGCAATCTGAACGAAAAAGAACCTCGCTCCTTTCCGTCCGTTGTAATATTTCTTTCCGGGGCCTTTTTATCGCGCATTCTGGTGGGAGGAAATCCTGCTAGGGGGAATCGCTAAGCTGGCCCAAAGCCCTATGTAGTATGCCTTTTTATGAGACTTGTATATAATTGATCAAGTTCTTGCAGTCTTCTACACACTAGTTATGCGGGTTGTAAAGGGTGAAATGTGACGAATTGCCCGTGTCTGTGAGATAGTGATCGGTCCACGGCCAACCAGGCACTATGGTTGCTTTTGTGCGTACAGTCGGTACGCGGCTGGACCCCCTCAAGTCCTGCCCTTTTTCATTAACTGTCTCACGGCCTAACTTAGTCCCAGCGTTGGAACTGCACATAAAAGTGCATCAATGCCCAAGGTTTTGAATCCCTCCATTCGGCGACGTATCTCAAGAGCTATACACGTACCGTAACTTACGACATTGCAGGCACGCAGTTGGCTCAGTGCAGCTATCTATCTGCTGGTGCTCAGTCAACAACTAACCCCGACGACATGCTAATAATACATGTAGTAATGAAGGCGGGAGAGCAAAGAGCGCGCTTAACGGCACCATCTCACACACATTTCTGAGCTAAGTAAGTAGGTAGGTACGTGTAGGGTAGGGTAGCGCATTTAGGTACCAAAGGTATGTGTGCATTGCCCATTGCACTTTCCTCTTCTCGCCCCCGCTCACAAGTACCTTCGACGGAAACCACAGCTGGGATTCCAGCGAGCCGAATTAAAGTCATGGACGCGGATTCAAGGGCTGATTTGCTGTGCATGCTCGGTGCAAGCGTGTCGCAGTGCCTTTGTTTCCCTTCCCTAGATTAATATAGACACCTCAGGTGGCAGTGTGTGTCGATGGGCTGATGGGGCTGGCTCGTGTACAGGGATGAAGGGAATATTACCAATATGGGAAGGCGGAGGGCGGTGATCCTGGAGCTTTGGTAGCGATTTCCCATTTTGTCCTCAATTCAACAGCAAGTTATAAGGTATTTCTTCCGCTCGTCTTTGGAGTACATTGCATTACATCCATACATCCATACATCCATACATACGCTTTGTGGTTTCGCACACTCGCTATATCTCATCACACACTATCATACAAATCCTGTATACCACCTTGAACAACTTACAATAACAACAATCGAGCCGGTAACAATGCATCCCGCCCTCGCTCTTCTCCTCACTCTCGGTCTCACCAGCCCATACTTCGCCGGCTCTCCATCGACCAACCCCACCTTAGCAGCAGCAGCAGCACCCTCCTGTGCGGCGCGCACGATCCTCAACGCTTGTCTTCTAGCCGAACAAGCAGGGTCCCAGACTTGCGCGGACAATGACTGGGACTGCATATGCACGCAGCTAACCAGGGTCATGACATGCATCAGCAACGGTGCGGACGATGCGAATGCGGACGCGGGTAGTGCGAGGCAGGCACAGATAAGTCATCGCAACGCCAGCAAAGCGTAAGTTGAGTGGAAATAGGAGAGAAACGTCAAAGCTTGAGATCCAAACCGAGAAAGAGAAAGAGCATAACTACCTTTTGTCGATCGTTGAGAAGGAAAACACTCGCTGACGAGGCAAGATGAAAACAGACACAGCGCCTTCTCAAACACCGCTCCCAACTCCCGCGCCGCCACACCTTCCACTTCGAGCCCTGCAAAACACGGATTGGCCCCCTCAGCGGCAGATAAAGCCATGTGGGGCATGATAGGCGGGACGCTGTGTCTCGTGCTCTTGGTTTTCGCGACCTAGGAGTATCGGCAGAGCATTAGGGAGAAATTCATTGCGGCGAAGGGATGGTTGATTCGCAAATGGGGAATTCGAGGACGGGGGGTCCGGGGATGGTGGCTCGGTGGATTGGGACGGGGACGGGGACGGGGTTGGAGGAGGTCGGAGGTGTCTAATTCGATTCCGTTGGTTGACTTGGATGATCCGAGAGTTCCTTTGACGGCTAGGGTCAGGCGTTGAGGAGTTGAGGTTGTTGTTATTGTGCTTGGTGAGATTTATTAGGAATCGGGACAGAGATAGGGATGGTGAGAACTGTGATGCTGTGGTGCTGTGGAAGAGGGCCTGCATTGAGGAGCTCTTGCAAATGGGGGGTTGGAGGGGTGGTGGCACGGTTCTTGAGAGCTTTTGATGGTGGTATCCTTTCTTTCCAATATTGGAAATACTTAGCGTAGACATCGCGTAAACGCCAGAGAGACACACCTGTTTCCAAAATGCGCTCTGCTTCGGATTAGCATACATGTACTTCATCATCGTGCTAGTGGACAAGGAAACTAGCAGGACAGCAGACGGGCAGTGTCCACTCTCGTGTCAGGACAATCACCATACCATACTTAAACCAATACAGACATACTGTAGAAGTGCCAGCGCATGAGGTATCGCAGGTCGTCGACTTTGACCACAAGTACTGTATAGGCAGGTGACCCGGCCGTGTGGAAAGCAAAGCAAAGCAAATCTACCCTACCTTACGGTAGTCGCAACGGCCCGCTATAGACAACGTCCCGTGCCCGTGTGCTAGACTGATCTTTTTTCTTGATTGACAGGTAACGGTTATGATGGTTTAATGCAAATCTTGGTTACGGCAGATAGGAAGAGCCTCTTTTGTGAATTTTTCTTCTGGCGTGTGTTTTCCGCTTTTGGAAGGTCTGCGGGAGAGGGGCAGATGTAAATCATGGAGCTGAGCTTGAGAGTCGGAATGGTTCTCGTTGCTTTCAATCCATGTGGTGCTCGTGGAAGGTCCACAGAAGGACCGATCTTTAGAGAACCATAGCTTGCACAAGGTTTATGAAGACTGGACTTGTTACCTGATCATTGGCTGGTGCTTCGTGTCGTACATAGGTTTGCTGCATGTAATATACAGATTATGCACACTCGTACGAAGTTCGTGTGATGCAGGGTCTCCGAAGTTCAAGCGCTAGGTACGGCCGAAAGGGGTAAGTTACTTTCAGGACACTGTACCTCTTAACATGAAATGGCCACTTGCAACCGCTTCAAGTTGATCGCACTCAGTAGCAAGGGACGAAAAATGGAGTCGTAGACTTTGCTTGTATAGACAAATTCAAGACACTGAATTCGAATCATCATACGAGAGGTTACATACTGTACTCGATCTCGGTACATGTACGAAAGTGTCATGCATAGGACATGCATACAACAGTCAGAACCATAGGCTGCGAAGGGAAGGAGGAAGCAAGGAGCAGAAAGGAGGCATGTGTACATGTATACGAGTAACTCCATTCGGAAAGAGAACAAGCGAGCCTTGAACATGAAGTTGCCTTGCAACTGGTTCAGAAGATCCCGAGGGCGCGTAACCCCGAGCTGGCAAGCGGAGGATTCCAAGCCTCCCGCGCGCCACTGCGGGGGAAGCAGGGTTTGGCGACGTCAATGGCGGATTCTCACCCGTGGAGTGACTTCCAAGGTTCGGACTTGGAAAAGCATGGCCGTTTCTTCCCTCCCAATTGCGATTGATCATCCAACCTACGAAACGCCCCACCCTTTTGCTGGGTACCGTAATGGTCCCGCAAATCGGGGTGAGCACTGCCGGAGCCCGGGAGAGAAGCCCAGGCCAGAGTTTTTGCGAGGAGCCGGGGTCGGTGTTCCTGGAGTTTTTGTGGTGCTGACGCGGAGGGGGAGAGACAGAGGGCACGCTGACAAAATGGGTAAGGTAAGGTACTGTATCGTCGGAGTGTGTGGGACCAGTTCTTGGAGGGGCGTGCACAGTGTCAACAGTGTGAATAGTGCGAAAAGTGCATGCCCAGCCCAAGCCATATGCATTGTTATCTGTAAAGTAATGAAGTGACTTCAACGTTACTGTTGGCCTAAGAACTTACTCCATCGCTTATTGTTACAACCCTGCGTTGCGTTCCAACTGCTGCCAACTCCGGATCGAATTATCCGACCTCGGCTTTTTGCGACTCCAAAGTCCAACCTTAAGTGCTTGCGGAGCCTTTGAAAGCCTATTCCACGTGGCGAGCGTAGAGTGTTCTTGTCCTTGATCTGCTTGGCCTTCTTGACCATTACGACTGCTCTGTCCTGCTCTGCCGTTGCTCTACTCCGCCCATCATCGCCGCTTTGCTTGCCTTATTGCTTTTACCATTCAATCGACTCGACTCGACTCGACTCGACTCGACTCGACTCGACACGACACGAACCACGCCAGCAACAAGGGATATCGCCGGTTGGGAAATATGGATGCTGCGCGCATGCGGCTATAGCAAGAGTCGGTCTACAAACGTAAAAGGTTATTACCTAGACTTCAACACCAAGAGAGAGGGAGGTTAAGAGAAAGGGACGGCCAGAGCATGGCTTGAGAGAACAAGGGTTACTGCGCAACATGACGGGGTCTTCAACATCACACTCCGAATACGATGTCGCCGGCTCCCGCAGTCAGACCGTCTTCGGCGTGTCTGTGGCCACAATCGTACTCTCAACTGTCTTCGTCTTCTTTCGCATGGTGTCGCGCATTGGCATCGTTAAGAGGGTACAGGTAGATGATCACTTTATACTTCTGGCATGGGTGAGGATTGATGTCACCATACTCGGGGCTTAAGATTGGGAATACTGACCGCCAGGCAGGTCATCGTATTTGGCATGTCCTTCTCTCTCTGCTACGGAACTGCATACGGACTCGGCATGCATGAAGATCAAATACCAGACTCGTGGCAAAGGAAACTCAAACAGTCAATATACGTCTTCTCCGTCCTGTATAATCCGGGACTCATGGCAGAAAAGACGTCAATCCTGGCCTTCTATCTCACACTTTCAAAGACGAATAAGACCTTTCGCTGGGCCACTATCGTCACACTTGCCGTCGTCAACCTTGCTGGACTGGGGCTGACAATACTCAACATTGTGCAATGTCGACCTATCAGTGCAGCCTTCTACGAACCGATTCCTGCATGGGGAACCTGCACCGATATAGTCACCATCTATCTCTCCTCGGCGCCTGTAAATATCATCACCGACCTCGCCATTCTATTCCTGCCAATGCCCATCTTAACCGGCATGCGCTTACCTCGGAAACAAAAATTAATCCTCGTCGTCACTTTCAGCTTCGGAATTTTCGCCGCAGTGGTGGACATCGTCCGTATAGGGTACCTACAGAGTGCTTCCACCATCCGACTAAGCCAGATCTCGGACAACCAAGCGGCGCAACGCAATGACAGGGTGACTGATTTCTCTTACTACGCCGCCTTGTCATTCATGTGGTCCTGCATCGAAGTCAACGTCGGCATCATGTGCGCCTGCGTACCCGCGCTGAAACCTTTGGTATCACGTTTCATGCCGCACTTGCTCCGCGACAGCCCTAATGATGTGACCGAGAAATCCAGCTCAGTCCCGTCTTTCACAAACAACATGGCACAAGCGCACCGCGTGCCCTCACTCAACACATCCGCTCAGCTAAGCGCTCACCTCAGCGTCGAAAATCCGCCGCCGGAACCCCAACGCCAGGCCCCGGCCACAGAAGAAGAAGAAGAGCCACTCGGCATGATGGACTTCCTAACCACGCCGGAGACGACGCCCGCCGACCTGCACCGCACGGAAACCATGCTTACCAATTCCTCCCGCAGCACGCGACCGGCCACCCCGACCTTCTTCGACTTCGTCAACATGCAGAAGCAGAAAACGATGGTGCAGATGTCGGCGCGCGAGTCCGTCTTCCCGATCGCAATGGTGACGGTGCTGTTCTTCATCTGGGGCTTCGAATACGGCCTCCTCGACGTCCTGAACCAGCAATTCCAAGCGGTGGCCGGCATGAGTCCCGGCCAATCCGTCGGCATCCACAGCGCGTATTTCGCCGGCTATGGTGTCGGCCCCTTGCTCTTCGGCCGGCTCGTCCTCAAGCATTGGGGCTTCAAGGCCTGCTACACCGTCGGCCTGGCCATCTACGCCTGCGGGACGCTAGTGTACTGGCCCGCCGCGGTCCTGACGTCGTTCCCGACCTTTGTGATTGTGAACTTCGTCGTCGGCATGGGTCTCAGCACTCTCGAGATCGCCGCGAACCCGTTCATCGCCCTCTGCGGGCCGCCCGAATACGCCGAGATCCGGCTCAACCTTTCCCAGGCGTTCCAGGCCATCGGCACCGTCGTCGCCCCGATCATAGCCCACAAGGCCATCGTCGGCACCAACCAGTCCGCCCCGAGCCTCATCCACACCCAGTGGGCCTACCTCGGCATCGCCCTCTTCACCGTCCTCCTCGCCGCCGCATACTACTACCTCCCCCTGCCCGAAGCGACGGACGACGAGCTCGAAGACGCGGCCGAGCGCATGGACGGCGCCCACCACGCCACAATCCACATCCCGGGCTACGGCCCCGTCCCCGTCGTCTGGATCACCCTCGCCATCGCCGTCGTGTCACAACTCTGCTACGTCGGCGGCCAGGAAATCATCGCGACCAGCTGGACCACGTATATCCTCGAGGTAGCCCCCGGCTACAGCCCCGTCAACACCATGGCCATCGGCCACGCCGTCTTCGCCGCCTCCCGTCTGCTAGCCGCCGGCCTCGGCTTCTGGATCCGCCCGCGCTGGCTGCTTTTGCTGTTCTTCCTCGGCGCGACACTCTTTTCCATCTGCGGCATGCACTGGCGCGGCGCGACGGACGTGGCCATGGTCATCGTCGTCTTCTTCTTCGAAGGCCCTTTATTTTCGCTCATCTTCGCGCAGGCGATCCGCGGTATGGGCCGCAGCACGAAAACCGCGTCTGTGCTGCTCGTCAGCAGTATTTCCGGCGGCGCGATTTTTCCGCCGCTCGCGTTCGCGGCCCAGAAAAGTGGCGGAATCCAGTATAGTCTTGCGGTTGCGGTGGCGACGTTTGCGGGCGGGTTGGTGCTGCCGTTTTGGTTGCTGGCGAACAAGAAGGCGAGGAGGGTTTGTGATCCGATTAAGGAAAGAGATGTTGTTCATGAAGGGGTCGAGGGGAGGCAGAGGGGGCTGAGTCAGAGTCGGGCGTCTGATGGCGTTGGGGTTGGTGCGGGTGTGGGTGAGGGTGCGGGGGGTAAAGAGGTGGGGATTGATGGGGATGGGAATGGCCATGGCAGTACGAGCTCGATGGCGAGCAGGGCGAGTAAGGCGCTTAGCTTCTTTAGTCTGAAGAAGAAGCATAGTAAGGAGATGCAGACGGAGTGGAGGGAGAAGAGGGGGGACAGTGTTGCTGATATGTGATTTTCTCTGAGAAGGGTTTAAGGAATTGCCGACCGAGGATATGGGATTGGATTGGGATTGGGATTGGGTTATGATGGTATTGGTATTGGGGGACTGGTTGGTATTTTTGATGATACCCTGGGTTCTTTGTTCTGGAGCGATGGCGTTTTGGGAAACGGAAAATGGTGGTCTGGACGGGAGTTTTATGAATGCGGCCATTGGCGGACCAGCGAGCGATGTTGAACCTTTTTTTTTCGATATTAACGAAGCATACTCTATGTACATGTATATATCGTCATTATTCTTCGTTCTATTTATCTCTACGGCATTAATCTTCGGTGATTGGCTCTTCTGACTCGAGCGGTCTTACTGTCCTTGTAGAGCAGAATCAAGATGAAAGTGCAAAGTTCGGTATGCTATATACTAGACAATGATTCTGATATACTAGCATTCTTTATAGCCTAAGTAGCCTCTAAAAGAATCAGACCGACAATTAGTGATCTCTAGTACCTAGTCCTTATACCGTAGGCCCTTGAGGGGAAGATGACCGCTATCGATAACAAATCTCTTGGCGCAGCCTTCCTGGGAACTTTTTCCGCAAAGCTTCGATCTACGAAACGCCCGCCGAAGACAGAGAGAGAGGCGCATTTCATCTGGCGCATTCTTTACCCATAACAATTGCAGCGCCGACACTGCTTCGGATTAGCTCAGCCCAGTAGAGGCGACTCTAAAAAACCAACACATCTGCCCATCATGGCAGCGGCAACAGCACCACCAACCGATCTCACTACCGCCCTAACCACCGCCCCCCACGCCTTCCTCCAGCCCGCCCCGGCTCTGCACGCCTCGGCCGTCGCCTTCCTCAAACAGACGCTCGACCCTGTCGCAGCGGAGATATCGCAGGTGCAGCAAGAGCGGCTGCAGGAAGCGCGCAGGAAACGGAAGCGTGGCGGAGGAGATGTGGACGAGGATGTGTTGAGGTTGAAGAGGATTTATACGCAGGGGATGGAGGTGGGGATGGTTTGGGAACAGGTTAGACGCGTGGTGGAGGCGGTTAGGGGCGAGGTTGGGGGGGTTTTGGAGGAGTTGGTAGGAGGGGGTGAGAGTGGTGAGGAGGAGAGTGGAGAGGAAGAGGGTGAGGGAGAGGGAAGGGGTGAGTTGAGTGATGGTGGCGATAGTGAGGATGAGGAGTTGGAAAATGAGGGAGATGCAGAGGGTCTTGTGGATGGCGAGGAAGAGGATGAGGAGGATGAAGAAGAGGAGTTCGATATGGAGCGGGATGATTTCGAGGATGAGGATGCTGAAGACGAAGAGCCGGCGGAGGAGTTCAAGGCGGATAAGTTCGGCCTCAATGATGGCTTCTTCTCTATCGA
Source organism: Zalaria obscura (assembly GCA_024184665.2). Taxonomy (NCBI): domain Eukaryota; kingdom Fungi; phylum Ascomycota; class Dothideomycetes; order Dothideales; family Zalariaceae; genus Zalaria; species Zalaria obscura. The sequence continues at coordinate 399,373 of JAMKPW020000009.1, read as the reverse complement.
CGATTTCAACCGGCAATCAGAATTCCTGGAGCAAGCAGACATGCGCGGTGACAACGATGATCAGAGCGACGACGAAGAAGAAGATATTGACTGGCACGGCAACCCACTTGGAGCAGGTGCCGGCGCCAAAGTCACAGATGGTGACGCAGACATGGACGATGCTTCAGACGACGACGAGGATGGCCCAACCTTCGGCAACGTCGACCTCAACGCGCCCGAAGGGGCCTCAGACGACGGCGAAGACTCCGAAGTCGAAGAAGGCGAAATGGACGCCATGGGATCACTCAGCAACACCAACGACATCAAATACGCCGACTTCTTCGCCCCTCCCGCCCAAAAAGTCCGCAAGAACAAAAAGGGTCGCCCCAACCCTCACAACTTCCCGGCCCAGCAGATCCCCAATAACGGCGCGCAGCCAGCCGAGGAGCAGGAAGAGGACCTCGAGCGCACCATGCAGGCCGTCCACCGCGACCTCTTTGACGACGAGGACTCCGAGCCCGAAGACGAGTCGGCCGAGACCCTCGATCCCGCCGACCCGCGCTCGCGCAAGTCGACCCACGAGCGACGCCGGGCGGCCCTAGCCGCCGAAATCCGCAAACTCGAGGCCGCGAACGTCGCGAAGCGGGAATGGACGTTGGCGGGCGAGGCGCGCGCGGCCGACCGGCCCATGAACTCCCTCCTCGAGGAAGACCTCGACTTCGAGCGCGCGGGCAAACCGGTGCCCGTCATCACGGCCGAGGTCAGCGAGGAAATCGAAGACCTGATCAAGCGGCGCATCCTCGCCAACGACTTCAACGACATCCCGCGCCGGCGTCCGGACGACCTGGCCACGGGCCCGCGGCGCGGTCGCGTGGGCTTCGAACTCGATGACGGCAAGAGCAAGAAGTCGCTCGCGGAGATGTACGAGGAGGAACATCTGAAAAATACGGACCCCAACTACGTCGAGGCGAAGGACGAGAAGTCCGCCAAGGACCAGAAGGAGATTGAGGGCCTGTGGAAGGATATTGTGCGCAAGCTCGACAGCCTCAGTTCTTGGCATTTCAAGCCCAGCGCGCCCGCCACCCAGCTCGATATCCGCGTCGATGCGCCCGTGGTCCGGCTCGAGGATGCGCGGCCGACGGCTGGTGCGGATGCGGCTGGGGCTAGCCAGCTCGCGCCTCAGGAGGTGTATCGGGCTGGCGAGGCGGTGGAGAGGGAGAGCGAGGTCGCGACGAAGGGCGGGTTGGTGGTGGGCAGGGAGGAGATGTCGAGGGAGGAGAAGAAGAGGAGGAGGAGGAGGGAGAAGGAGAGGGGGCGGAAGGCGGGTGGTGGTGCGCAGGAGGGCGAGAAGAAGGAGAGTAGGAAGACGACGGAGCGGAAGGGGATTGTGGCGGATTTGAAGAGGGGTGGGGTTAAGGTTATTGGAAAGAAGGGCGAGATTAGGGATGTGGAGGGGAAGAGGGTTCGGGAGGGTGAGGAGGGTCCGCGGGGCGCGGCGGGGTTTAAGTTGTAGGGCTTGGGGTTGGGAGTGAGGAGGTTGGGTCTTGAGGGAGCTTTTTCGAGTATCAGGGTCAAAACAAGCTATGGAAATCGGCACTCGAATTCAGTATCGTGGTCTCATTGATAGCACTGATAATACGCATGTCCACCAATTAATTGTCCATCGATACCGCTTCAAGTCTCGCCCGCGAAAACGCTCATCCTTACTTGGGAGTAGGGAGGGTGACGCGCCAGAAACATCCGGACAAAGCCCAACAAAATCCTCAACCACGGGCGCGGCTGCCTCTTCCCTCCGAAGCCCACGGATCAATGACCATACCGAAAGTGTGAACCATCTGACTGGGTCGCGTGGTGGGCTGTGTGCAGGTACAGTTGTGTATGTGTATGTTCACCTCGACCCGCATTGGTGAGAGGCCTCGGATCAGACTTTGTAGCATGAGGAACATTTGGCTTGGCGAGAAAAGAGGTCGGTGGTGTTGCATGACCCAGGCGTTTCTGGCCAAGTCTACCGCGAGTCGAGATTGACCGGTTATGATCAAGGCGTCGAGGGGTGGCGAGTCCCCGTGTCGAGTGCCGCATATTAGACACATGGGGTAATCCATTGCTGTTGCTATGCGTGTGGGTCTGCACATGTTGAGGGTTGTGTAGTTGTGTGAATGTGTGTTGAGTACTTCGTGGGCAGTGGTGTTTAGTAAGAGTCGCCGATAAATGCGGGCTGGAGGCCTATTTATGCTTCTACGACTTGGTCTTGAGACCTCTATCTGCCTGGCCGTGTTGCTGAGCATGTGAGTCTTCTTTTCTCAGTTCTTGTCACTGGTGACGCTTGTATGGGCAAATGCAACAGCATTTTGATAGCAGAGACCATGACTACGGGCTGGGCGAGTCAAGAGAGCAGTAAGAGAAGATCATTACACAGGTATGTAGCAGCATCATCTGGACACTATCGCCATACCTCAGAAATGCTGACGGTGTCTGACGTACGTAAATCCACAATCCAAACCGCGAGCCTCATGATCCCCAGACACAAGCCCCCGTACGTCAGGCGCCCTGGTACTAGATACCTCAGGCTGCAAGTATCGTTACCAGGGGCGTAACACTTCGCTTCAAGGCAAGATAATGAAGACTGTGACTGAGCGGTGACTGGAACACCGCCTAAGAGTGATTTGAATCCGACATTCCCCAAACACCTATCCTCAGAAACAGGAAGGCTGATTCCCGTCCCAACACCCCACAGCCACCTAGAAGCCAGAGAGGACACCAAACGCAACAACTACCTCTACACGGCGACACGGATCGTCAATAAGCACGATGCATGCGGTTGCGGTTTCTTTGCACCCAGTGGTTCAACGGCTCAATGCCCCGGGCCACACGACTGTGTCTGTCACTGTGTGTGCAAGACCGCTTTAAATAGGTAGTTGCTAGTCCCCAGATCGGCAGGAAAGGCGCTGTTGCGAGGATAGGCTTGTCTGGCGGGCTGTGCTACCGCGTTCGGAGTGGCGCCGTTGCACTCAAAAGGGAAGTTGCGGCGGGGGCGTGGGTGGTGGCACCGGTGGCGGTTCTGGTGGTGGGATGGGTGGGGGCACTGGTGGGATTGGTGAGGGGACTGGCTTCGACATGGTGGCGTTTGTGGCTGTTGGGTTGCGCTGTGTGGTGCTGTTATTGTGCGTGTGTGGTGAGTAGTTTGCGGGCGAGTGGTGGTTAGATAGGACCACTGGTCTGCTGGGATTGAAGGCCTATTTATGCCTCCCGACTTGGTCTTCGGCTCTTTGGCTGCCTGTTCGGGCCTGGTCATATGGGTCTTCTGTGTCCATCTTTGTCACCAGTGATGCTTAAGCCGGCGAAGAAAATAGTCCTTATGAGCGAGAGCATGACTGTAGTATGTCGAGAGAACAGGCATTGAGAGATCGTCATCTCCCAGTTATGCGAGAGCACCGAAGCAGTCTCACCTAACCTCAGAAATAGTAGCTTGGTCTGACATAGAATCCATAACCCAAGAAGCAAGTTATAACCACAACCGCCTGTATGCCACGGCTACACGTCATTCCTAACACGCGCGCGCGTACGTCAGACATTCTACAGCAGAGAGCGGCAACGGAGAAGAAGCGCAGCAATGAAGATCGTTTGTTCTAGAGCACCTGCATGCACCTGAGCGCCCAGAACCAAAAGGTCCTCAATGCTGGCTCCACACAGACGGCCTTATTACGACCTACTCAGGCTACCCCAGATTTGCGTTTAGCACTGCGTTGGCTGGCAGACAGGTTGTGGGCGTTTGTATAAGGAACGTTCATACATTCTCCTCTAGGCTGTAATTTGTGTTCGTCTTGTATAGAACCACGCGAGATTCCGGATTCCTATTGATCCTAGGCCTGGAATCCTCGGTCCCTGGCCGGCTCCATCCGTCGCGCGCCATTAACACAGGTGCGGCCGAAGGAACTGGTAGGGCGAAGTCCTGGATGGACGTCTACGCGACAGTAACTTAGACTTGGTGCAGACTCGAGGTCGAGGTCGGCTGCATCTTCCAGCCATCCCAATCGGGCTCAGATCGCCGCATGCGATCAATCAAGATCAATCAGATTAGACAAGACCGAATACGGGCCGCTTCGGCGGAGGCCGGGATGTTGTTGAGGTGGAAATCTCTGCATCTGATATCGGAAGCGAGCCGGACGCGTGCCTGAGTCTTGGCATCTGATAACTTAAACCAACCTAAAGCGCTGGGCAAGGCATCGTTGACGAGTAAGAGGCTGTCCTCAGCTCCATGCCCAGTCAATGTTTCCACTTTGCCATGGCTCTACCCCAGAGTCACTCGTGATACCAGGGTTGGAAGATGGGACCGACACCGGGGGGATGGTCCACTACAGCGTAGGTAGGTTGTATAAGATGGAGATCAGAGGCGCAGATCAGATAATCTTTGGTATCAATCAATCCCGATCAATTCACTCCCTCTCCTACCCTCTCTTTTCCTATCTTGTGCTCCGGCCGGAGATTCGGAGATATGTCTGTTATGGCTCAGACATCCGCCGTCGACCTTGTCGAACAGCGCGGTCTGTCCCACTCCACCACCGAGAATGAGAAGAAAGAGGCGGAGATTCAGATCACTGGTGCTGCCAGCGATTCTGAGAACTCGTCTGAGCATTCCGGTGACAGCGAAACCAATGCAAAGGCCAAGGGCGACGTTCCTCTGAGCTACAAGCTCATGTCCGTCCTCTTGGTGTCCATGATCGGATTCGGTTCGCACTGGAGCTCGGGCGTCACTGGTGCCATGAAGAGCACGATTAAGAAGCAGATGCACGTCAACAACACCCAATTCGCCCTGCTCGAGGCTAGTGAGAACTTCATGGTCACGGCCCTCATGCTGGTTTCCGGTCTTGTGACGGACAGGATCGGTGGAGCAGGTAGGAAACGTAACTTCGACAGACTCAGCCGGAAGATTGACATTCGTGCCCAGGTGCCATCCTCTACGGTAACGCCATCTACACCGTCGGCTCCATCCTCGTCGCAGCGGCCACCACCGTGCGCTCCTACAAATTCATGCTTGGTGGCAGAGTGATCCTCGCGTTCGGAGACATCGCAACCCAAGTGGCGCAGTACAAGATCTTCTCATCGTGGTTCCCTCCCAACCACGGCTTCGCCGCTACTCTAGGGCTGGAACTCGGCATCGGAAAGATCGGCAGCTTCGTGGGCAAGTCGACTGCCAACATCATCGCGAAGAAGACGGGCGACTTCTCCTGGACGTTCTGGACCTCGGTGTTCATGAACCTGTTCACGAATTTCATGACGCTGATCTTCTACCTCTTCACCAGGTACGCCAACAAGAAGTTCGCCGGCAACCCTGACCCAGCGACGGGCGAGAAGCTCACGGAGAAGAATAAGAAGTTCGAGTTTAAGAAGGTGCTTGAGTTGCCTTGGGTCTTCTGGTGCATCATGCTCTTCTCCCTTCTCGAGACTAGCACGGCTATGGTCTTCACCGGGAATGCGACTGAGCTGGCTGAACAGCGATTCGGCACCGATAGCATCACTGCTGGTTGGTACACTGCTGTGCTTCAGTACGCCGGCTTCTTCCTTGTTCCCCTCCTCGGTATCTTCATCGATCTGTTCGGGAACCGCATCACGATCCGTAAGTCCAATCGCCCGCTCCAAACTTGCTCCCTACTAACTCACACCTCTAGTGTGTGTCTGTGGCTTCGGTGTGATGATCTCCATGTGTCTGGTCAACTGGGCCAGCGGCACCAAGGGAACAGCGGCCTCTTTCGGCATCTACGCCTTTGCCTACTCCCTCGGTCCCACCGTCATCATCGATGGCATTCGCACTTCCATGTGGCACTCATCCGTCTTCGGATCCGCTTACGCCGTCAAGATCACCATGAATAACGCGTACGTGTATTCTTCTTCCTTCGTCCGTGAGAATCCATTCACTGATAATCCGCCAGTATGAACATCATGGTCGCCATCATCTGCGGTGTAATCCAGGACGCGGACAACGACTCCTACGAGCGCGTGACCATCGTCTACGTCGTGCTCGCCATGGGCTCCGCAGTCACGTCTTTCGTGCTCATCGTCATGGGCTGGTGGTCCGTTGATTTGGGTCGTCTGCAATGGACCAGGAAGCAGAGATTGGCCAGGGGCCACATCATCAACGAGAGGAATGAGGTCTTCCACAAGGACAACGGTCACAGGAACAGGCTGGTCTCGAAGGCCTGTTTTGCTTCCCTGATTCTTCTTGTCCTCGGAAGCTGGTGCGCGTACTTCTGGGGCGTGGCGACCGGCAACAACTATTAATGAGAGTTGTGATGGATCAGGATCGCATGCATAGGAACTGCATGGATAAGTTTAAGAACTGTGGTTGTGGACGCCTGTAATGAGGTATGACGATACGATCGGATATTGTAGGTAACTAAAGGTTAGATGGGTTTAGACATTTCAAGAATCTTCAGCAAAGCGTGTGTAACTTCCGACGTGGGAGCATCGCCGCCAATATCTCTAGTCTTTGGACCCTCAGCAAGAAGTTGTTGTATAGAATCTCGTAGATGCCGTGCAGTTTGCACACAACGTTCGTCGCCATGCTGCATAGCAAGCCAGTCCAGCATCATTGCTGCAGACAAGAAGGCCGCGACAGGATTCGCAACCCCCTGACCAGCTATATCAGGTGCACTTCCGTGACAAGGCTGGAACACCCCGTGAGTCTCGCTGACGTCTCCGGAAGGCGCAACACCAAGTCCGCCAACGATGCCAGCCGCGACTTCAGAGACGATGTCGCCAAAGATGTTTTCTGTCACGACCACATCGTAGATCTCTGGCTTGGTCACGAAGAACATTGCTCCAGCATCGATATAACAATCGGCATTGCCAACATCCTCGTGGCGAGCTGCAACTTCTCTGAATACTTTGACGAGTAAAGAGTTGCTGCGGAGCACATTCGACTTGTGCAAGAGCGTAACATGGCCTAGTGTCCCATGCTTCTCCTTCCTCAGTCTCGCCTGCATGAAGGCGACTTCGAAAAGCTTCTCACACGTCTTCCGCGTGATGGTCATACGGTCCGTCAGACTGTCGTCGCTTGGTTCAAAGGGATCATTTCGGCCAGCGAACATGCCTTCAGTCGTCTCCCGGATCACTAGAATGTCGATCTTCTCAGCCTTGAGCCGCGTAGGCACACCGGGATATAAGACGGTGTGCCTCAGACTGGCGAAGAGGCTGAAGTGGTCGCGGAGATCGATCTGAGGCGCGATTTCTGTGCCGTTGGGAAGTCGGATCGAGGGTAAGCCCATGGCGCCCAGGAGGATGGCGTCGTGCTTGCCTATGTCGTTCATGTCGGCTTTGGTCATGAGCTCGCCAGTCCGCTGGTATGCTGCTGCACCGAAGTCGTAATGCTTGATTGCCAGTTTAAGGTCGTGGAGATGTGATAGTTTATCCAGAACCGTGAGTGTTGCATCTATTACTTCGGGCCCTATGCCATCACCGGGCAAGACGGCGATGCTGTATGTTCTCTCGGCCATGGGGATGTGCACAGTCGGGTGGAACTTTCGGTCGCACCAAAGTAAGGGCATGCGACCTCACAGTTCGAAGCATCTTGTATTGACGGAGAGTGGACTCCTACCTCGGAGGGGTCGACCCCGCACTGCATACCTACATCTGAACGAGGGGAAACTGTAAGGAGGACACGATCGAATTGCTGATTAGGAATCTGGTTTTCAATCAATGGTGTCTATACCAGACTCCCGAACGCGTTATGAAAAGTCACATGGATATGGGACATTCCAGGTTGTGTTATTCTGGCTGATGATGAGGTGGTGGTCTCCTACTGGCTCCCATAATGAATGGTGGTGACTGGACCCTTTGTCTTGGCGTTGCTGTGTCGATATTAGAGGTACCCATGTAATACCTCAGGGCACCTTCAATGTTATCAATGGCAAAGACAATGAGCATCAGCAACATCCGTTAGCTCCATCATTGGCGCCTTCCGACGTCAATTCTGTCGACAGCCCGTACCATTAGGTGGTACACTGCACTTCTCCGGCTCTCTTCCAGACGCGGCACGTATGACGCTCCGCACGCAGGGCATCATGGATGTATTTGTGACCGTACTTCCTTCCTAGGCATTGGAACCAGCGGCGATTCACCACGGTCGACTGGGTTCTACCATTCGTCACCGATTGTTCTCAGCGAGAACTTTCTCGGCGGTTGCTTGAACCTGTTTTCGATGCCCTTGGTACGGCCGACGCGCAGCTTCAACGCAATATTTTGCATTTCAGTCGTGCTGTGGAAAGTCCACCACTGTATGTACGCACATTAGCTTCAGACTATGAAGACGTTGTACTGAGGTCAAATGGAGGCGTATGTGAGTGAAGAAAGGAGAGGAATGCTGACCTGCCAGCTGCAATCCTGCCCGCCAAAGTTTTCGATGATCGCACGGCCGCCGGGGTGTGATGCAATGTATTCTGTGCAATCGAAGACTGTATCATCTATGACGATCCCTAAGTTCTTGTAAGTCATACAGCTTTCTGATCCTTCTTCGCGGACATCGGGAAGAAGTTCACTTACAGAGCCGTGCTGCTCCCTTTCCATTCCTTCTTCGTACTTCCTCCGCTGGAATAAATGGCAATGCATTTTCTTTCACTTCTTTACCGAGCACTGGAAACTTGGAGTCTTCCGGTTTAAATTCAGCTGTTTCTACGTGTTCTGCTCTTTCCGGGCTTTTCCCTTTATCCTCTTCTCCATCTCTAAGGATACCGTGCTTTGTGATGAAGACGGTATCCGGCACGTGCATCCAGCCCATTGTCACAGGAGCGTAAATCATCCGGCTTGAAGCTCTGAAGTTGGTGGATAGCCGTAGCGGACGAGAAGCCCCAGGTTCGAGTTCGTAGCGACGGCGGAATCACAACCCGGAAATAACGCGCACGAACATCATATAAGATACCAAGGCACAACTAGTGACCATCTGGGAAGGACATGTTGTACGTACCCGATGGCGGCCTTCCTCTCCGCATTTTCACCACGCTTACCCCGCAGCTATCGTTTGGGGTTTCGGTATACAGCCAATCATGCCAAGCCAACTTCTGCGATGGTAGTCATGTACACAGGAATTGACGCAAGCCCTTTCTTTCCAGATCAACCGATCGACTGTATGGTTTCAATCATGGCTCTTTGGTTAGTGGGCCGGCTAACCCGACTGCGAAGATCAGACGAGCGGCCCCATCAGGTCTACGGCCATTGGTCCACGATACAAGCAAACCATGCTTCGTACCGGCTACAGTACCATGAATGTCGGCTATATTTAATAGCGACAGAGAAGAAGAGGGGATGGTGGCTTCCACGGATGTCATACGGCAGATATCGCTCTTGGATACGCCTTATCCCCAGGACCTCCTCTCGGCTCATCATGGCGCGATGAAATATATCTTGCGAGTGACATCCGCACGTCACCTTCTGCTTAGAAACTGTCAAATCCAAGAATACCTGAAATGGCGCCCTCTGCAATTGACAGCACTGGCCGAATGGCCAATGGTCTCAACGGCCATAAGATCAACACATTGACTCCGCACGATGAAGTCCAGTTCGATCCTTCTCTCAAGCCGAAGAGCTACCAGATCAAAGGAACCAAGCCAGATTCAAAGATTCTATTCCTCGACGTCAACATCCTAGATAGTACTGGCAAAGATCCGTACAGAGGGAATGTGTACATTGAAGGTAGGGTAAGCTGGAAACAATGGCCCTGCAACGCTAAATAATGGTCAGGCGAACGTATCCGCTATGTCGGAGACGTACCAGATGTGGACAAGCTTTCTAAAGATCCCAAAGTCCGGACTATCCAAGGCCATGGGCGCACCCTCATGAGTGGCCTAGGCGACGCCCATGTCCACTTCTCCTGGAACAACGGCGATCTCGGACGGCTCGGTGATTTGGGGGTTGAAGAACATACTCTGCTCACGGCGCGATCAGCCCAAACCTATATCGATTCCGGCTACACAATGTGTTTCGGGGCGGCATCAGCCAAAGAGCGTTTAGATTGTGTGGTTAGAGATGCCATCAACAATGGCGACATCCCGGGGCCACGGTATCTAGCCAATGGCAAAGAGATGGCTGTACCAGATGGCGAGCTCGTTCCCGGTATCACGGCATTTGCCAAGGGCCCTTTGGAAATGAGAGAGGTGATCAGACATCATATCAATATCGGGGTAGATCAGATCAAGCTTTCGATGTCTGGAGAGCAGATCACAGAGACTAGAGACGCGCAGGACTGCTACTTCTCCGACGAGGAAACCGCTGCTTGTGTGGATGAGGCGCATCGGCAGGGCGTAAGGTTGTGTGCCCATGCTAGGGCCAGGGATAGTGTGAAGATGTGTATCAGTGTGAGACTGGCATTCAAAGCCATGGCTTGAGCAAGTGAGACTGACGCGAGTTATAGCACGGAGTCGACATCATCTACCATGCCTCCTGGATCGACGAAGAAGGAATGGACATGCTAGAGAAGAACAAACACAAGCACATCGTTGCACCCGGCATTAACTGGTTGATAGCCACTCTCTACGACTCTGCCGCCTTCGGCTACTCTTTCGAGAAGGCTGAACAGGTCGGTTACAAAAAAGAACTGGAAGTTGCCATAAAGGGACTCAAGGAAATGCATCGACGGGGCATCACGGTCCTCCCGGGCGGAGACTACGGCTTTGGATGGACTCCTCACGGCACGTACGCGCGTGATCTGGAGCATTTCGTCAAGATTCTCGATTTTACTCCCATGGAATCGATCATCTCAGCAACAGCAGGAGTAGCCAAGCTATTCATGCGCGAAGATGAACTAGGCAAGATTCTGCCAGGCTACTTCGCAGACTGCATCTTGGTCGATGGTAATCCCCTTGATGACATAAGCATCCTCCAGGATCACGATAAGCTGAACGTTATTCTCATCAATGGACGTGTTCACAAGGCGAGCTATAAGGAGTTTACGAAAATCGAGGCACCGACGCCGATCATGGAGCCTAGGATCGAGAAGATGCAGAACTTCGTTGCGTACAAGGCTAAGAACGGTATCGAGCATATTCGCATGGGCCACTTCGATCGTGATAAGAACAACATCACCCCACTATCATTCAAAAGTGGCACTGCCGTCGAGAACCTGTACCAGATCATCGAAGTCGGCGCGGATAATGTAGTAGCAGGCGGCGAACCATTACCAATATCGGACATCACCATCCTGCCACCAATAGGTGACCGTGACGTCCTGGCAGTAGGCAAGAACTACTCGGAACACGCCAAAGAATTCAATGCATCAGGCTATGATGCGTCGGATAAGGTTGACATGCCTTCCCATCCCGTCATCTTCACCAAGCGCGCCACGTCCATTATCGCACACGAGGAGGAGATCCTGCTGCATGAGGACTTTACGCAGACCCTGGACTACGAGGGTGAGATTGGTGTTATAGTGGGCAAAGGCGGGTACAAGATCGATGAGAAAGATGCCGAAGAGCATGTTTGGGGTTACACTATCATCAACGATGTCACTGCGCGGGAGAAGCAGAGGGACCATAAGCAGTTCTTCATCGGTAAGCTCCCACGATCATCTAACTCTAGCAGACGAATGTATTACTCCCTGAGCTGGACTTACACATCCCAGGCAAGTCAGCAGACACATTCTGCCCCATGGGTCCAACAGCCGTCCCCAAATCAGCGCTCCCCTCCGTCCTGACCGTCACCACCGAAGTCAACGGCCAACAACGTCAACAAGGCACGACCGACAACCTGATCTTCAGCATCCCCAACCTGCTCGCTACCCTCTCCGCCTCCCAAACGCTCCGTCCAGGCGACGTGATCGCAACCGGCACACCCGCAGGCGTCGGCTTCGGCCTCACACCCCCAGTCTTCCTCCAACCCGGCGACGTCGTCTCAGTCAGCGTGACCGGCCTCGGCACGCTCAGCAACACCGTCTCCGCCACAGGCGCACCGAACTACATCGCAGAGCGGGTATCCGCCTCGACGCACATCCCCACGCACAACCTGTCCCCGACACTCGGCGGCATTGGGCTCACCACACTGCCCAACGGCAAGCAACTCCACGTCCGCAAGCTGGGCTCGGGACCGGAGGTCCTGCTCTTCGTCCACGGGCTCGGCGGCAGCATGTCGTTCTTCGACCCCCTGGTCACGCACCTCAACCTGGCCGAGTCGAAAACTTACACGTCTCTGCTCTTCGACCTTGAGGGCCACGGCTACAGCCCCACGCGCGCCGACGCCGTCGTGGACATCGCGTCCATCGCGGCCGACGTCCTCGCGCTGCTGGACCATCCCGACTTCGACCTGCCGCACCACCACCGCCATAATGGTCCTGGTAGTAGTGGCGGCGGCGTGACACTAATCGCGCACTCCCTCGCCTGCCTCCCCGCGCTGCACCTCGCCTCTTCGCCCTCCCCCCACTCCCAACCCAAAATCAGCACCCTAATCCTCCTCTCCCCCCCACCCATCCCTCTGCCCTCCGCAGCCGCCAACGCAATGCTCTCCCGCGCCGCCACCGTGCGGTCCCAGGGCATGAGCGCCGTGGCCTCCACCGTCGCGGCCGCAGGCACGGGGTCAAAAGCAAGCCCCCTCGCCCTCGCGGCCGTGAAAATGAGTCTGCTTTCCACGGACGCTGAGGGGTATGCGAAGGGCTGCATGGCGCTGGCTGGGGGGAAGGATCTCGAGGTTGACTGGAAGGGGCTGGAGTGTAAAGTGACTGTTGTGGCGGGGGAAGAGGATAAGGTGAGTAAGCCGGAGTGGGTGCGGGAGTTGGTTGGGGTTGGGGATGGAGGGGGAGATGGGGGTGGGGTGGGGGGGTTGGTTAGGGGGGCGAGGGTGGCTTGGTTGGAGGGGGTGGGGCATTGGTGTGGGTTTGAGGATGGGGAGGGGACGGCGGGGGCGGTTGGGCGGGCGTTAGGGGCGAAGTGAGGGGGATGGAAAGGGAAGGAAAGGGTGGAGGTTTGTAGATAGTGGAAGAGTAGAGCTTGGAGACATGTGGCTATGTATTTTTTTGTCTGGTCTGATTCTTCATCAGCATCAGTGGTTTAGTGGTAAAATCTGTCGTTGCCATCGACAGGCCCCGCGTTCGATTCGCGGCTGATGCAAATCTGTTCGATCCTATGACCCTCGGGTCATTCGCCTTTTGCTCTTATAAGTTATACATGATACGGAGAGTGGTGCATTCGTTTTTGGTGTGGGAAGGGGCAGGGCGGACGCTGCTTGTGAGGGTATGTGTCATGGGCTTCAGAAATTTAATATTAAATGATTACAATGAAACAAATTGCGCTGCGTACATCCAAACCCAAAAGCGCCGAAGCTATGCATTGCCACCAAACAAGTCCAAAGATGTCCAATCCCAACCTTCTATCATATACAATCATAACATCGTAAATACCCATCACCTCCTCCCAAGTAGCCCTCTCCTCCTCCTCGGCTTCTCCTCCGCCTCGCCCTCATTCCAAGCTTTCCTACTCCCCTTCTTCTTCCCCAACCTCACATCCCTCCTGCTCGCACAACAGCAACAAAGCCCGACCTGGACTAGCGCGGCCAGAATTGCGGTCGCGCTCGCAATCCACATGAACGCAAACATCTCGGTTCCCAAAGTGGCGCCGATATTGAGTTCCGTGACGCTGGTGAAGGCGTTGCGCATGATGATGAACATGACTGTTGCGATGACGGTTGCGACAGTGGTCAGGATGGCGGCGAGGAGAGTGAAGAGCGCGATGGGGAGGGTTAGGAGTCGGCTGAAGACGGAGAGGGGGAGGATGGGGATTAGGAGGAAGGTTAGGCAGGCGCCGGAAAGGAAGAGGCCGAACATCCAGGCGGAAGCAACTTTGATGATGTTTAGAATGTTGGTCACGTCGGTAGGGAGAGAGACTGTGGGGTGATTTGTCAGTATTGCCTGTGTATGAGACGCAATAAAAGCGACAGCGGCGGATGGGGAATGGTGAGAGGGAAGACAAGACGTACTCGTAGCGCCGCTTAACAGCTCATTGACCAGAATCTCCACCGGATTGAACCAATACAGCGTCTCCGGGCTGCTACAATCCGTGACACCATCTCCATTGTAACCCTCGCAGAAATTCCACAGTCCGACCTGATAAAAATCGTGCAAGCCCAGCGTTCTCGCTATCGAGTTCAGTAGCACAGCATTGGGTATAGACTGCGGTGCGATATTCGACAAGTCTAGTTTTATGAAGTATATATCGGTCAGAACTTTCTGGCTCTTCTGGGTATTGCCGATTTCGACGAGGATGAGGAAGACGACGCTAACGAGGAGGAGGAAGGAGGTAAGGATGGCCCAGACTAGACGGGTTCGGGTTGCGCGTTTGATCTGCTGTTTGCTGGGGTGTACGGCTTCGTCCTTGGAGGTTGGGGTTCGGTCGGTTTCGAGAGAGTTGTGGTTGCGTGATCGGGCTTCTTTCTCTGCCAGCCTTTGTTTCTCAGACCTCCTGAAGAGGCCCATGATTGTGTGGGTGGTGGTTGGAAGATGCACTCTTTTCCAATTATCGAGTATACGGAGGGTAATGGGGTATCAAGGAACAGCCGTGCAGAGAATACGAGAAGGAAGAAGCGAGCGTCTGTACGAATATCGTACGGGAGTTGTACAGGGATGGTGGAAGAGGACGGCTAACAGGCCCGCCGGGTTGCAGGGAGAGGGCAGTGAGGGAATGGTACAGGTTGGATGGTGTGGGCGAAAGTAAGTTTTCAAATCAGTGCAACCGTCATCATGGTCCACCTCAAGGTTATTCTAGGTACCGCGGGCCATGGTATGAGGCTATGAGCGATATGCGCTCAGGTGGAGTGCGTGGCCTGGGGCGCGTTGAGGAAGGCGCAGACGTGCACAAGCTTCGGTTTTTTGGGAAGGAACGGACGTCTTTGACGACGTCATGGGCCATCCAAGCCCGAACAGGAAGGATGGCTTGGGCATCCGCCGACACTCCCGGATTGTGGCGGCGAGCCTAAATCCAACGTCTCGCGACTCGTCTGCCGAGGCCGAACTTATTGCATGGAATATGTACATGTATCTTTCGAGGCTGCAACCAGGCGGTCAGGCATTGTAGATGTATGTATACTGGGATCGTCATGGTCTATTCGCGCTGTACGTTGAAATGTGAGACTGCTCTGCGTCTCAGAAAAGCGGGCCGACTCGCAAGAGAGTTAGGACGCTGCATCAGTGCTTGCCCATCCATTCCCGCCCAGGAACCAATTGCGTGGCCCATGGTGCATATGGTGCATAACCCCAAGCATTAAGCTTTCTGTCCGCGAGACCTCCCCTGCGCCTCTCCACAAGCGTCATTTTCAGGAGCTCAGATCTCGTAAACTTGCTGCGATGATTTCTCCAGGCGGATTGAAACGAGCCGTTGCGTCTATAACGCTAATCGATTGCCCAGCTTGGCTGCGCGTGTAATTGTCATCCTTCCTCCACCTCAACTCTTTCTAGTTGTACTGGATTTTACTGTATACCGCTATTCGTATTCACGACGTGACGTCTTTATTTCTCTGGAAGTAGGGAGGCGAGCTTTCACTCGTTCCGCTTGCTCCCGACCACGCTTATCCTCTACAACCAGAGATAAGTCGTAACACACCACGCCACGCAATGTTCATCCGCAAAAGTCTGTGGCTGAGCGGTCTCTTCGTGGCCGCCGCCTCGTGTGCGGATTCCTCGAGTGATACGTCTTCGTCTTCGTCTTCGTCGTCGGCTTCGAGTGAAACCTCTTCATCAGCGACGAATCTCTTAGCCGGGTCCTTCTCTACCATCTCTGTAACATCGACCGAAGCCTTCACAGGCTCACAGTACACTTACTTGACCTACGATGGGCAATCTACCGTCACCGCCACTGGACATAGAAACATAAAAGTTTCCACCTCCGGATCTTCCACCACTACTCTCACCGGTACCAAGACCAAGACCGGCTCATCAACCTCAACTACCTCAAAGGGCACAACCCAAACCGTAACGCTCCTCGTCGGTGGCGGCGGTGTACAAACTGAGAAAATCATCAATGGCACCGTAACCATTATGCCCTCTTCCAACAGCACAGTCTCACCCAGCAGCGGCACCGGAACCTCGACCTCTTCTTCCGCAACCGCCACCAACACAACCCCCTGCAACGGCTGGGCCGAATTCTGCAGCCGCCAGTACAGCAACATAACCCAAGTCTGCGCGCACAACAGCGCCTTCAGCATCACGGGCAACGCGGCCTCCAACCAAGCCCTGACCGTAACCCAGCAACTCAACGACGGAATCCGCATGATCCAAGGCGAGACGCACTACGTGAACGACACGATCTACAACTGCCACACATCGTGCGACCTCCTGAACGCCGGGACCTGGCAATCCGAGCTCGAGACTATCGCAACCTGGGTGCGGGCCCACCCCTACGACATCGTGACCATCCTGATCGTCAACTCCGACTTCATCAACGTCAACAACTACACCGCGCCTTTGCAGGACTCCGGGCTCGCGCCGTACCTGTACACGCCGCCGTACATCCCCATGCGGCTGGACGACTGGCCCACGCTGTCCGAGATGATCCTGAACCAGCAGCGCGTGGTGGTCTTCATGGACTACAACGCCAACCAAACGGCTGTGCCGTACATCCTCGACGAGTTCAGCCACATGTGGGAGACGCCGTTTTCGCCGACCAACAACAGCTTCCCGTGTACGGTGCAGCGGCCGCCGACGCTGAAGAATATGACCAGGGCGAAGGATGAGTTCATGTATCTCGCGAACCACAATCTCAATGTCGAGATCGCGGCGTTTGGAGAGAGTATCCTGATCCCGAATACGGCGGACTTAAATACCACGAATGCGGCCGGGGATCAGTTGGGCATGTTGGGCGCGACGGCGGGGAATTGTACTGGTGAGTCATTAACCCCATAACCTTAACCCTCTTTTTTCCAACCATCCTGCCGCCCTGCTCTACTTTACCTTTACTTTGCTCTTCGCTCTTGTGCGGCTTGTTTTATTGAGCATTCTGGCTAACGATGCCTCACCATCTAGACGACTGGGACCGCCCCCCAAACTGGCTCCTGGTGGACTACTACAACGCCGGCAGCGGCAGCGTTTTCGAAGTCGCGGCCAAGTACAACAACGTGACCTACACCAACACCTGCTGCGGCAAGGCGGCTTCTGCGGCCTCGAGGAGTGTGAGGAGCCCTACGGGGCTACTGGTTGCGGTGCTGGTGGTCGCTTTTGCGGCGTTGATGATGTGATGATTTGTTCTCTTAGGTTTTGGATGTCAATTGTTGGATATAATGCATTGGGATGGAGTTTTGAGATCTGTGTTTGTATATTTGGAGCGGCATTCAAGGGCTGAGCTGGGTTGGGAATTGAGATATGTAGCAGGCATGGCGTGGACGGATTTTTCTCCCAAAATGATTGTAGATGTAGATGTGAAAATGTTAATCATGATCAGTCTGGTGGCTCTTAGCCTTGACACGAACAGAGATCAAGCAAATCGTCCCCTGGCCGCAGCTTCTACTAACACGACAAGCCTCATATAACCCTCTCCTCTTGTTGCTGTCACGTACGGCCATAGGCACTTGAGAACAAGGCATCCCGTCCGCTCTGCCATATTTAAGCAGGTGACCGGCTAGTTAGTATTACCGTGGGTGACCAGGTGAGAATCCTAGCTGCTGTACGTTTTGTTTTTGGCCCGTCGAAAAAAAGGGCCGTCTCTTTGATCTTTGTCTGGTGGTGGCGCTATAGCACGGTTGACACGCTGGGCGTGCGTGGGCCGAGGTTCGGCCGGGCATGCTTCGTGAGGGGGATAAGTGCATTGTGTTTTGTTACATTATTATACACGACGTAGTCCTCATATGATTTGTCGCAAGGTCGTGTCAATCTCAGTAAACATAGGGATCAGTGGAGTCGTAATATTCGTGCAGCTACCTGAGAGCTAATTCATGAAGAGACACAAGCAACGCCCATACCAGCAACCACTCCGCAAACCACCTCGACAACGCAAATCTCGAGAAATCAAAGAAGGAAACCCATACGCCACGAACTACTATTGAGAAGTAGGATCGGATGAGGATGGTTAGTAGGTCAGCTTCTACAACCTCAATTCCTTTAGGTCAATTAACGACAGAGCCGCCATGCATGCTACGCTTGTGACTCTGCAGCTTGTCCTTTCTTGCGAACACCGTGCAGTCGCGGACGTCGCACCTGTGCGGACGCTCCTTCTCGTGTTTGCTGCGGACGTGTCTGTTCAGGACGAAAAGACGAGCGAACCGGTGGTTGCACCTTGTGCAGGCATGAGGACGGCCTCCGATGGTTTGCGTGGATGGTGTATCAAGTGAGGCTGTTCAGCTACCTTCGCTGCTGCTGGCTTGTGTTACCGCGCCGACGTCCACATTCTCTATAGCAGTAGGTGTGGCGTTTACATTGCTGGTGGGAGCATGATTACTGGAAATATATGTGACGAAGCTCTGAAGACTGTTTGAGATCAAGTCTCCCATAGCTTGTTCAGCGGCGCGAAACCCAGTCTGGTAAGCATCATGGAATCCAATGCCCAGGGACACGGAAGCACATGTATGGCCGGCGTTGATGTGTTGGGCGTTCAGACCTGCCGCTCCGTCGAGGATCATGCGGTGGATAGCGACATGAGCTTCGCAGTAGCCCTGGGTATACCCATCATTGCGAGACCAGATAGGGTTTGCAAGAGTGGTATCGATGTAAGTTGCATCTTGACCTGTTCGAAAATCGGCGGCGGGGACGCTCAGGTTTGACAGAGGCGATGTGTGTTGTGGGACCACATCTGGACGCTCAGAACGGTAGGCGTTGTGGCCGTTCCAGTTCGGTGTGGTGGCAAAGCCATGGTCATCTACTGGGTAAGATGCTTGATTGGAAAGCCCACCATCATTCGCTCGGGATGCAGTGTTTGCCTGGACGCCCTGTGTTTCGTATGGCTGGGCAGTTGGGTTGCAGCAAGCCGCATGGGATACCCCGCAGTGCGGCAAGCCGTATGTATCCCAAAGAGTTTTAATGTTTCCATTAAGACGAGGCGGTCGTCAGCATGGTAAAAGAAAAACTCACCAGCCGTCTCCCTCGTAGTGGAACGCTGGTTGCAGCTGAGAAAGCTCGGGCCCTGGTTCCACGACAGGCGGATCTTGCAGAGGGCGTGCATATGCGCCCTGGTCGGACGGCTCCCAGATTGGCGGAATAGGCATAGTGGCTGCCTTAATCTGCCTTTTCCTCAGAAGGGGCGTCGAAGGGAGTGACAGGCAGTGCTGGCGCTTATCGGGGTAGCAAAACGCGTACTCGAGAGCGGAGAAAAGCAGTAAAATTCTGACTGGGGGACTTGGAGGTTCATATCTTGCAGCGGGTGCAAGTGAGCACAGCCGATGAAGGGCGTGTCAAAGCCTCAGAGGGCATCGCATTCCAGCCGCACCAAGCGCTATGGTACCAGCCTGCTTGTGCAACACTCACGTTCTACTATGCAAAACTATAGTGAGACGCACACACTAGCTCTTCTACCCAAGGCTGTGTCATGCTATGGGTATGCATTGGACACAGCTACATTAAGTCAGTATTCCTCTGCTTCGAAGAAGGGTCTGGTTGAGGAATGCACAATATTTAGGCTTCCGTGAATGTGACATCGCCGCAAGTTTTACAGAGACAAAATGAGGCTGAGCTGAGGTGAATATGATTGGTTAACGACTGCATGCTGTCTCACCGCCTCGACTGATCCGCTTGGCAATGTGACCAGCAAGCGGCTTGACGGCAAGAACCGTAGTCGTGCAGCTTCTAGAGGCCGGCTATCTTATTATTGTCAATGGCAGCGTGCTCAGTGGGCAGGCTCTGCTGTTCGCGCAAGGCAACCTTAGCCATGACTGAAGTCGACCCTACTACGGCTTCCATCTAAACGCAGGATGCCTCCAATCCAAATCCTGAATCTGCTTCACACTCAGCCCTTCCAATTCCCCATCCACATCCCTCTTCTCCCTCCTCTTATTATCCGCCAGCATAAACGCATATAGCAAGATCGAGCACACAAAGATCGTACTTGAAGTCGCCAAATTGAGCCCATTGCCAATATGATAATCGGGTCCATCGAACGGCAAAAACGACCACGTAGAGATCAGCCCGCCGATGTTGCCAAACATTACGTCTGTGCCGATGGCAGAGCTTCTGGCGGTGTCGGAGACCACGTTCGCGGCGACTTGTGCGTTGCACAGCGCGCCATAGGCGAAGGCTCCGCTGGCGATCAGGAAGGTTGCGCCATAGCGGACGTGTGGGGAGGTGCTGGCGAGGAACATGATGTAGCCTGCCATCATGATAGGTGCTGAGATGATGAAGAAGATGCTGCGGCGGTCCATGCGCCAGGAAAGGAATGGAAATAGTACGGTGAAGAATGCGCCCACGACATAAGGTGGGACGGTGTGTAACTGTTGGCTCACGACGGTAGATTTTGGATAGATCGTTTTGACGATTGTTGGAGCGAAAAAGGCGAGGCCTTGGACTGTGATGTTGTTAAGGAGGAAGATGAAGGCCGTGCCGAGGGTTACTGGGGAGATTATGCCGCGGAGTAGTTTGGCTGTGTCAAGCTTGTCCAGGACTTCGGTGGTGGAGACGCGCTCGGACTTGACGCGTACAATTGCCAGGTCTTTCTCCTCTTGTGTAAGCCAGCGCGCAGTGGCAGGTCGGTCGGTGAGAGTGATGAAGGAAAGGAGTGAAATGCCAATCGTGATGATGCCTTCTATGGCAAAGATCATTCTCCAGGTGTGCAAGCCACCGAAATGGGAGAGCTTGAGTATACCCGATGCCAGTAGACCACCGAAGGCGCCGGCGAGTGGAGCCATGACGATATATAGAGATAGCCGAAAGGCAAGCTCGCTTCTTCGATACCATCTAGACAGATAGTACGCAATACCTGGCATCATACCAGCTTCGAACATGCCGAGTAGGAAGCGTACACCGGATGCTTCATGGATGTTGTGAACGAAAGCGGTGCAGACGGAGCAGATGCCGAAGCCAAGGGAGATGGCTGGAATGAACCAACCTGGTCCAATCCATTTACAGGCGACGTTGGAGGGGATCTCGAAGATGATGTAGGATATATAGAACACTGAAAGGACTTTGTTGTAGTCGTAGCCTTCCAGGCCCAGGTCCTTCTCGAACCCTGCGAGTTTGGCATTACCTGGAGAAGTGTGAGCGTCATCCACGATGCGTACCAATGAAGGTAATACTGACCGATGTTTGCACGGTCGATGAAGCAGAATAAATATAGGAGTGAGACGGTAGGTACAATGTACAGATCTATCTTCAGTCGTAGTCGGGACTCGGCAGCCTTGTCGAAATGCACAAGCGGCTGACCGTACCTGCATGACGGTGAGTGGCTGGGATACGAAGAGCTAAAGACTAAGACTTACTTGTCAGTCGCTACATGACCACGCTCTGCAGCTTCGTGAGCAGTCTCTTCGTTCTTTGTCTCTTGATGGGAGTATGCAGCCTTCTCGTAGGCAATAGTGTCAGGGGAGTGTTCGGCCATGATTAAGTGCGATGCGATTGGGGATAGGGGAAAGCTGAAACGATCCGGTCCACTTGTAAGAGAAGCAGACGACGACACTGCGCAACAAAATAACTGGCGCGTAGCAACTTGATATAACTAGAGAGCTCCCAGACCTCTCCCGAGGCACCCAGTACCTTGGAGCGGGGAGCAAGGTCACGGTAGATCTTGCGGAGATGGAAAGGTCCGTCCAAATGATACCAAGAAGAACGAAACACCAACCATGAACTCTTAGATTACTTCGGAACCCTACCTATTTCATGCCAATGCTTGGCTTTTGAGACTGATCCAGGACATCAGATACACTGCTGAGCGCAGATTGGCTGCAGGCTGCGCAAGCTCCCGCAGCTCCCCATGGGGCGATCAGGTCACCGTTCGAAGGCGTTGTCTAGGTGCTCCTGGCCAGCAGACAATCCGATGCCGTCCCAGAAGCCAGATGCGGGGGTTTTCCTTGGCTAAAGACAGCTGGAATAGAACGGCGGTATTCATGCTTGCCGTCTGATGCAGCCGAGGCCTGTCGCAGCAGGCCAAGAACAACCCATCCTCTTCTGTTCCAGGCGCCCAAGAGTGGTCGCAGTCAGCCATCTACGCCCAGTGGAGAGGCTCTGAGAGAGAGACAAGGGATGCTACGGCCGGCTGAGAGGCAAAGTGAGAAGGATGCTTTGCTGACACCGAACCCTCGTTTTGCAAGTCCTTTTCAAGTAGCTATTGCGATCCTTGTATACGGAGCGCTTCCTTCTCGTACATGTCAAATATCATATACAAATTCACGGACGAAGCAATGATGGGAAGAGCAGTGGTGGAAATAAGGTGCCGGCTAACCGATAACGCGACGACCATTGTGGCTGGGGCACGTGGCGCAGACCGGATCCTCGCGTCTCCGACCTCATACGTCAGTACCTCCAAACCACCTGCGATCCTAATTTGAGTGACCGATACGAACCAATTTTCCTGATTATATATACCAGCCAACATGTCAATCGTACAATAATGCCCCGGCTAGAGGAATTAGAATATCTAGAAGCCGACGACCCTCTTCCCTATTCGAACCCCCGACCACATCGCAAGCCCAGGTGGCAAATACCTCGAATACCGCGCCAGATACCACGATTACCACGCCAAATACCAGAGATCCTCCGTCCACGCCTGACCTTCAAATACGTCCTAAGCTCCATCGTCATCTTCTATATCCTCTGGTGCTGGATACGCGGAATGCCACTCCTCTCCTCCCCACTGCCGAACTACAGCGGTCCCTACAACGTTGGCACAGTCGACATCGAAGCACCATGCGACAAGCGAAAAATCGCAGATAATGTGCTCAAATCGACGGGTGAGCCGGCTTTCGAGCTGCAGACAGTGCTGTTCTCGGTCTTCTACCCGGCCGTCAAAGGCGCGAAATCAGACTTGCCGAAGCATCTCTGGGTCAGCAAGCCCATCGGCTTGATAGCGGAAGGCTATGCTCGTTTCGCGCATATTAATTCCTGGGTTACCAATAACGTCTTTACGACCGCGCTATGGAGCTTAGCTGGTAGTACGACGATTCCGGCGAACGTGGATGTGCCGCTTCTTGGAGCTTCGAACTCGCATACTGGGAAGCGGGCTGAAGGGACCGCGAGTTCAGACGGCCCGTTTCCGTTGATAGTGTTTTCTCATGGCATGGCTTCCAGCCGTACAAGCTACACGCAATATTGTGGTGAGCTAGCCTCACGAGGCTACGTCGTAGCGGCAATTGAGCACCGTGACGGCAGCGCACCAGGATCCGTCATCATGCTGCCCGATGGGACCGAGAAGAACTTCTTTCACATCAACGAAGATCAACTTGATCCGACACCTGATGAGCCAGAGATCAAGCGCATTCAGCTTGCGTTCCGGCAAGCTGAGATCGAGGAGACGGTGCGTGTGTTGAGGGAGATCAACGCTGGAAAGGGAGCGGAGGTGTTCAAGAGCAATCCGCGAAAGGAGGGCAAGGACTTGGCTCAGTGGAAAGGCAGGCTGGATTTCGACCAAGTCATCGTGTCCGGTCACTCGTACGGCGCCACTGGTGCTTTACAAGCACTGAAAGATGCCCCGTCACATCGCCGTCCGTTCAAAGGTGGCATCATACTGGATCCGGGTAAACAATCAGGGCCCTTGAATGATGATATCAATGTACCGACATTGGTGATACACTCGGACTCGTGGTCGAAGAGCGTATCTGTATTCTTCGGTCGGCCGCATTTCGAAGTGGTCAAGGCGCTTGTCGAAAAGGTCAACAAAGCAGGGAAGGCTGCTTGGTTCCTGACGAGCGTGGGCACTTCACATCCAAGCGTCACAGACGCACCGCTGATTGAACCTACGCTGTTGAGCTGGACGACTGGCGCAACGATCGATGTCAGGGAAGGTGTATTGCAGTATGTCAAGGTGTCTGAGGAGTTCATGCAATACATGAAGACAGGCGAAAAGAAGGGAATACTGAAGGAGAAGGTCACACATCCAGAGTACGATCAGGATGGAAGAAGTGAGGAGAGGAAGAAGAAAATGCCGAAGGAGATCGAGAAGTATTGGCAGATTCATGTCACGCCGGCAGATGTAAACTAAACTAGACTTGCTGTATAGTACTATAATCGTATGAAGATGATGGTACAGGATTGTAGCCGAGGATGTTGTCCCTGCACGTGATGCTACAGTAAGCATTGGCTTCCCGCCTCTTCTAGGCATGCGCTGATTTCTAATGGTCTGAATTGGGTGCTTCCAGTTCCACAGCAGCAATGTCTCCAGCCACCATCTCATCCGACAGGTTGTGGGCCTTTTCATCCTTTCGATTCATATGAACCGAGTGTATGTCTGTCACCCGGCAGCTCCGATGTGATCGCGTTCAACTGGTCCATTCCGTATTTTTCGCTTTCTCGAGGGTCGAGTTCCAGGTGGAAAGCATAGCTCATGCTAGAACATGGTAAGGTATCTTTCTATACCACTCTCTGTCCCTGCCGTTCTCAATCTGACGAGCAACTCGGATCAATTTTGGACTTCAACGCACTCATAAAACACGTCTTCCTCGTCGGGCGCACTGGAAAGATGTTCCGGTATCGCACTTGCAGTCAAATCACGGAAAGTCTGCGCTTCTTCAGATGTGATGGTCCTTGGACTGAATGTTTGCGGCCGAAGGGCGGAGAAGTAGTCTTCAGGCGTGCGGCCGTGGAGGTCTCTAGAACGCACGTCAACCCCCCGAATGTTTGCAGCCATCAACAGTCGCATAATATCGACACTTCCGTAAGCAGCGGCGTAGTGTAGCACGCCGGCGTTTTCGTTGTTAACAACGGATAGAATGCTGCCCATCCTGACAAGGATCGCCACAGCTCCGGTATTACCACTCCTAATGGCATGGAGTAAGGGTGTGTTGCCGCTCTTGTCCCTCGAGTCGAGATCTGCTCCACTCTGCACGAGACGGTGAGCGGCTGACGGGGGGCATGTAGGATTGCAAGCTGCATAATGCAAAGCCGTAAATGTCTTTACCGATCTACAATTGACATCTGTCCGGTAGCGGAGTAGCAGGGCAAGCATGCGTGAGTGTCTTCGTCTCTGCAACTTCTGGCCCCTCTGAGTGGCATGGCTTGTGTGCACGTATACCATCAGAGGGGTCCTACCCCATCTATCACGAAGATTTGGGTCGCAACCAGCTTGCAGGAGCGTTTTAGCAGCTCCGAAGGAATCACCATACGTAGCGCAATGGAGTGCAGTGAAATCGCGTCGATCGCGACAATGCAACTCTGCGTTCCAACGCAGCAGAGCATTCATTACGCAGATGTCGTCTCTTGAGGCGGCCCACATTAGAGGTGTCTGGGAAAAAGCGTCGCGCGAGTTGATGTCTTTGCGATCGATCTCAACATGCTGCAAGGGGCCGATCCTCGCCAGGCCAAGAACTGCGAGGTGCAGTGGGGTAAACCCTAGACTTGCTTCGTTCCGTTGTTTCTCAAGCAGGACTTTCAAGGTTCTGAGGTTATCATCGACTGCCTTGGTCTGTAGAACAACGTTCCATGCCTCATGATAGCCGGATCTGTCAAGCTCTTGTCACTGGGAGCACTCTGGTATAATTGTTGCACGTACTCACATTCCCTCTGCATTCTCGAAGTACCAATCAGCTCCCTGATTCACAAGGAATTCGCATACGTCGTAGCGAGCCTTCCAGACCGCTTGCTGTCGATATGTCAGCACATCAGGTCAAGCGACGGAATGTATCCAGTCGCGGTCTCGGAGCTTTTGAGCATGTTACTTGAGATGAGATCTAGCATGTATCGGACGGCCCGTACAACAATCCTGTGCACACTCCCAACTGCAATATTGCAACATTGTCCTCGAAACCGAGCAGCTGGGGCACTCACGTGTAATAAAGTCCGGCCATCATTGTCACCGATATCGAACGGCGAGGCGGCACCAGTGCTGAACATATGCTGAATGAGGCTCACGTTGCCAGTGTCCACATAGCGCCATATACTCGATTCGACTCCTACCGGTCTCGGAATCCTGATCGCCCACGATGCCCTTGCCCCACTGATTGCTCCCCACTCTCCCGACACGGAGAGCGCTCGCAATATGAACCATCTCGGAAAATAATAGTGGAGTCGCAACGCTGTATTTCCAGTCTGGCCGCAGTCTGGAAAATTACAAGATCTGCGACTGAGAGCTGGGGTGCCTGTATAGGAGAGGAAAAGTCGACCAACGGTCTCAGCTAGAGTCCGTGGCATATTCAGGTGAGTTGTCGCATGACATTGGCAACGACAAAACCTCTCACATGCCCGGAGGCACCATGTAGTTCTGATACAGATATTATCGCGAAGAGTATGTCCTCCCTGCGGGCTGAGGACACTCAAGTCCTCGTCATAGTGGACAGATGGTACCTCTTTCGCTTCATGTGCTATTCTTTCAAGAGACTGCTTCGAAGCAAGAGGTACTGAGCCCGCCGTATTTGGAGGACCCACGGAATGGTCATGGACCTCATTCTTCTGTCGTGATTGATCCTCTATATATCCTTGCAAATGCAGAATTATGGCAGTTTGCCGCTGCTGGAGGAGTTGCAGCTGGTGTCTAGTGTTGTGAGCATACGACCAAAGCCTTCTCTGCTGGTACATCAATCACGTACATGCTGGAGTGACCACTTGAAGTGACAATAATGTTCAAGTTCTGGATTGCTAGGTTCAGGTTCAGGCGTGTGTCACGTAAGGCCGTTTTTAGCCGTTCTATCTTCTTCAATGACCGGATCCAGCGTATCCACTCCACGCTGGGGCGCGAATGCTCATCGACTCCAGCGCCACGTCTCAATCTTCGAGATAATTCATGGAGTTCCGTCACGAGCTTATCAGCGCCTTCAGTAAGTTGTTTTATTCCTTTGAGCTGTGTTTCGAAAGGACCCTGGTCTTGGCAAGCTATCACGCCTTCTTTGGCCGATGCGAGGGCCGTGGACGTCAAACCCATCACACATCGGAGGTCGGTAACCTGCCCTTCGATCAGCAGATGCAGTGGTATGTTTCGGAGCACGCAGCCCGTGGGTCGTCCGGTAGGAGGTCAAACATAAACCGCGTGTACGAATGCGCTCGCAACAAGAACAATCGACACGTATGACCTGTGAATCTTACCTCATTCATCAGTGCTAATAATTCGGCTGGGGCATGCCTCAAGCCCAAGATCTGCTCAAGGGCTTGCGAGGTCCGCCCCGCCGCCCCTAGCACAGCCAAAATGCTGGCCGATAGTGACAGTGGATCCATCGAATGCAAGGTTTACAAATATGTTTGCTCTCGCAAGTAAAACAGACACAGTACGCGTGAAACCTTAGTAGATGATTGATATCAGCTTTGGGGTAACAACGCCAGCAATGACGAGGCGAGCCACGGATCTATCACGATCACCTCAAGGACAAGGCTGACTTGATGCATGCATGCATGCATGCATGCCTGAGCGTCAAGTCGTATACGTCATTACAATCACCATATGTAACGTGGATCACTCATAGCCACTGAAAAGTGAGGCTGACGGGTCTGAGCGCCGAGCTGTACATGCAAGGTGGTGCACACCGGTCGGTCTATGGCGTTAGGCAGCTACAATTTCAGCCTCGCGTGGCTGCAGCTCAATCAGAGGGACTTGCCGTGAGCTGATCACGTCCAATGGATCATCCACCTGATGGTATTCGACTATCGCTGGCGGAATACGAGCATCTAAATCATGCTAGTTCGAGAATGTTGGCCGCCAAGGACGTTTGCTACCCAAGATCAGCAGGGAGGCATTTTATTGTATCCGGATCTCTGACAATTCTCTTCTCTTCCCTCACATATCTCTTCCCTCACATCTCTCTTCCCTCACATCTTTCTTCTCTCACATCTTCCTTCCCTCACATCGTTCTTCCCTCACATCTTTCTTCCCTCACATCTTTCTTCCCTCACATCTCTACGGCCCAACCGTCAAGCCTGGTCTCTTACGGCCACATAGCGTTCGCCGATATATCATTCCCTGGAGTCTGTTGCACGCAGTAATGGAGTTACCTGCACCACCGCTTGCCGATATGGCGGATACGCAAACTTCCCCGCCTGGGCCTACGCCTATGGCTCAGGCCTATGGATTGGAGTACGCTGAGACATACACACGTGCCTTAAAGACCCCAGGTACTGCAGAGTACCTTGCGAAAAAAATCCTGACAGGAAATGATGGCCTTTCTTGCCCACACGAGGAAAAAATCTTCCATCCGGCACCTGGCAAGCGTCCGGCCGAAACGAAGATTCAAAAGATGACTATACCTAAAAGACTCGGCTTTTTCCACATGGTCAAGCCAGTCCCTGGCGAGGTCGGCCACATGGGACGTGTCCCGTTTGCTGACGGTACACAATATCTTACATTACTGGAAACCACAAATGTGTGCGTCGACTGCTACAGTAAAGCAGTCCCAGATGGATTTTCAACGTGGTCAATCAGTTACGACAAGCCAAGAGGAGTTCTGCAAGAACCACCACACGGCTTCTTCCCACCGTTCGTGCAAGCGGGTAAAGAGAACTTCGAACATGGGGGTGTGATCGATCCAGATAGCGACCTTGTCGATCTATTTATAGAGTACAGAGGAAAGCCAATCCGCTCGGCTGAAGGACAATATATCTTCAAAAACATGGAGATTCTAGGACATCCGTACTATATCGATTGCTTGCATACAAGACCGCTCTGGAACAAGAAACTCACAGGCGATGCGCTGGCAGAGCAGAACCTCGAATTTGCTCAGGCTAATTCAGTGGCATACCGCAACGCAGCCAGAGTAATCGTTCCGGAGGCCGGCGGCAATTGCGGTGTAAATGCGGCAGCAGAGCAACGCCTTGCCGAAGCCCTCGGTACCCTTCGCATACTACAGACGCATGATGGAGTGAAGCTGGTGAAGCCCCAACCCTTGAACGTGCCTTCGCCGGCGATTCGTCCTTTGTCAGTAAATGAGGGCTTGTACGGCGGAGATGAAATCCCTGAGCTGCGCCTCGAAGTCGATGGAAAGAACTGGATATGGGGCAGTATCGGTATTGCGTGGGCTGCTTGGGTCTGTTACGGGCTGGCTATGATACTCCTACTCTCTCTCGCGCTTCTTGGTCGGGATTGGACTAATATCCCACATCTAGCTGATGGAACGTGAGTATTCTGCTAATGTTCGGCCTCCCGGTTTCAGCGCTGACCGTGACAAGGATTGTCGCTTGGTGTTGGGCATCTGCTCATGGTGTTTTACTCACCTACATATCTATCTACACATATGACTGTAGGAGCGTAGGCTCTCGGGACGCTGTGGTATGCATATGCGTTGCATTGGCAATGGTCGTTTTGTCCGTCATCATTGTCGCGATATATGCAGGGATAAACAGTTGGATGTACCTTCCGGAGTACTTTTACGGCGACATCTGGAACACGATTCCCAGTACATTGAAGACGATTGCCCAGGCATTGTTGGGGATATTGATACTTGACGGGTAAGGTAAGAATGAAGAAATGTGCGTCGAATTTTACTTACAAGTCTCCAGGCTGGTATCCGCATTGTACCTAGGATACGGTATTGTTTACTGTAAGAGAGTGAAGCGGGCAGAAAAGCAGCAAGAGGTGCTGGAAGCGCCGTTAGAGGCGTTTTCCTTACGCACGAGACTAGAGAAGCAGGTCGAGGCAGCACCACAGCAGCTCTCGGCTTATTTGACAGAGGCCGACAACATCAGAAAAATGTTCTGGGAAGGAAGCGGCGGGTTGACAGAATGGGCTGACCTGCCACATGGTCCCAACCATCTTGAATACGGGAAGGGGGTAGACCAAATACTCATCGCCAGTCTAGCGCGTATATTGAACGGCGGTGAAGACGTCCCCGAGGGCAAATATGAAGCAAACAGGCACGCTCTCACCGGTAAAGAATTTCACCGGTGGGACAGACGTGGCGATGGTCCCGACCTACATGACCGTTGGCTGGAGCTAGAAAAAATCAACAATGAGCGACACGTCCCAAAGCATTTGAGACCACCCAGACCACCACCGGGGGTTTATGCGCAGTACCCAGGTCAACCGGATGGGAGGTTGACGCCCTACCGCGACTTGGACATAGACGAGTTCCTGAATAGGCGACGCGTCCCGGCGGAGATGATAGCAGCCCTAGCAGAAGCGGGTGTCTATCCTCAGCTCAAGGCTGAACTGAACAAGGGACTGACGACGGGACCGCCAGATAAACTTACAGATTCAGAGTTGGCAGAAATGGACCGCGTTCTGTCTCAGCCAGGAACTAGCGTTCACCATGCCCAAATTCAGAAGGCCATTGCGGCTAGTCGTTCAGGCGAGCCACCTCCGATTTTGATGGCAAAGCAACCGGCCACTCCATCTACTCCTCTGACGGCAAAGCAACCGGCCACTCCATCTCCTCCAAGTAGAAGACAACTTCCTCGCGCACAAACGGCATGAATGACATGAATGCATGGTTTCATACATTCACATACACATGTATCATTCAGGCTATCCTTCGAATGCAAATGCTTACACATTACCTATGTACACATTCCAGTGCTTGCTAAAATCCGGCATCTCGGAGATTCGGCTTGATAAGCATCTCGGCTCGGCCCCTCAGCCACGCGAGATGCAACGTGGGGGAGGCTCCACCACGATCCGGTTAACGTCACCGTCAAGTTCTCGAAAGCAGTATACATATATTTAGGTACATACACACAAGTACTCGTACAATATATAGCCACCAATCCCCACTGCCCAACAACCTCGTCTCAGCAATACTATCTGTCCTTCCAGCACAGAACAAGAGAAGAAACTTCCGCTTTGTTAACCGTCCTCCGATTCACCCGAATACCCCACCTCGACAACAATTCTGAACAATGGTCAACATCCACCTCGCCTACACGACCCCCATCAACCCCCCCTCCGCCCAGCCCGTCCTAACCCACTCACAATGCTGGGCCGGCCTCCAACGCAAAATCCGACGAGCGTACGAGTTCGTAGGCGCGATCACAGCCTGCGACGTGGTGTCCGAGAAGGACAACGAGGTCGTGCGCGAAGTCGTGTTTAGGGAGGGCAATAGGAAGGTTAGGGAAGTGTGTAGGAGCTATGCTCCGACGCGTGTACGTAAAACCCTGCGACCATAACTGGGAAAGAAGGGAACAAGCCTAACAAACCGTTACCACACAAACCGTTACCGCGAGACTGATGTTGAGATTTGTGACGATAGGTCGATTACCACATGGACGACGGCAGTCTGGTCACCAACACGATCTCAACCGGGCCCGCGCAGGATGGGAGGGAGCTGTATATGACGTACACGTTCACATGGCTGCACCCGGAGGTGGAGGAGGGGAGTGAGGAGGTGGAGGCGTTGAGGAAGAAGTACGATGGCATGGCGAAGACGTCGGTTGAGGGGAGTGTTGAGACTATTAGGCGGCTTGTTAGGGAAGGGCAGATTAGGTAGAGTGGGGGAGGGAAGGAGGTAGATGGTAGGAGGAGGATGAGTGGATGAGTGGACGAGCGGGAGATGTGGTGAGAGGTGTGCATATGGTAGTTGTATCGAATTAGATGATAGACCGGCAGTGCGGCCATGGCCCCTGACGCCTGTAAATGCCTACTACCCAAGTATCCCACGGCGCCTCCGATCCGTCCGCAATCGCAGTTTCATCCATGCCGAACGCCATGCTTTCGCCCACCCAACTTCGTCCGATCCATTCCACCATCCGAACCCATCTCATCCTGTAGAAAGATTAGAGCCCCTTCCGAGCCTACCTCACCAGTCCAGCCAGAACCAACAGATCAGAACAAGTCCTCCGCCCTCCTCCTCCCACCCCTCCCCTTAATCTTCTCCCCAAAAAGCTCCTTGGCGGCATTCCCGCCATTGCCACCCGTCTTGAGCGGGAACAGTTCCTTGACAACCGGATGCGCCTCCTTGCTCGCGCCACGGATGTTGTAGCCGCCCAGTTCGGCTTCGCCCGCGCCACGGATGCTGAAGCCCGCGTTGTTGCCGTTTGCTTGCGGTCCGCCACTGATGCGCGATGCGAGATCGTTGGTGGTGTTGGTGTTGGTGCGGGAGGATGGGCCGCCGGTGATGCGACTTGCGAGGTCTGCTACGCCTGCACCTGTGAATTACGTTAGCATAACATCCCATTCTCCGTTTTTGATACCGGGTGATACGACGAAAGAAGGATTTGAGCCATACCCTTGACAAAAATCTCCTTGCTCTCTTTCTTGTCCAAGGCGTCGCTGCGGCGATGATTGCTCCTTTCCGTCCGGTGTGGAAAGAGCTCGCGCTTGCTCGGACTACTCCTCCTCCTCTGCCCAAGCAGCTCCGTGCCATTCCCATCCCCGTTACCGAAACCTCCGCTTCCGCTCCCATCAGTCGCATCCAGCGCGCTCGCCTTGCCAGGCTTAGTCGGAAACAATTCATTGGGCGTGTTTGCGGCGGAATCCGTGCGCAGCAACTCCCTCTCGCCCCGTCGTCTCGGCGGCGTCCCGGACCGCTGCCGCGCAGTCCTGCGTCTGACGCCCGCGTCCTCGAAGCCGAACCTGCCGTCGCCGTCTCTGAGGGGCGAAGCGCTGCGATCGCGGCCGAGTCGCCCTCTCTCCTTACCCGCAAAGAGATCATCGCCTCGTCGATCCCTGCCCCTATCCCTAGGATCTCTACGCCGACCCCTCTCCTCTCCCTCCTCAGGCGAGTCCTTCCGCGACAGCGCCGCGGGCTGCGCGCTCGGCTCGTCATCGTACATGCCCTCGTCAAACGTCGTCGGCTTCTCCCTCCGCCGTCTATCCTCAGCATCATCATATCTCCTCCTCCCGTCCCCGCCCCTCCCTCCTCCCCTGCCTCGCCCATCATACCGTCCCCGTCGCTCCCGGGGGTCGTGACCCGGGTTCATGAGGTAAAACCTACTCCTCTCGTACGCGCGCGCGGGCTTCACATCGCCCAGCGTGGCCTGGCGGACCATCAACTCCGCATTGGGGATTGTGGGGTGTTGTTTCGCCGCTCTGAGTTCCAGCTCCGGCAGCATTGCGGCGTCGGAGAAGGAGAGCTGGGACAGTGCCGAGGAGGCGAGGGGGGCGGAGCGGTAGACCAGGTTGGCGGAGGTGTCGTCGATCCATTCGACACGGAAGTCGGAGGTGGGGCCGTACTCGGTGCCGAAGGCTTGGATGTCTTGCGTCGTTAGGTTGTCCAGACCTCTGAGGTGAATCTTTGTGGGCGCGGGAATTGTGGCGTCTGCGTCGTCGGTGTAGGCGGCTGGGATTTGGGTTTGCGGTTCGTTGGTGGAGGTGGTGGTGGTTTGGAGGGTTTGATGCTGTTGCTGCTCCTTTGCTTGTAATCAGTATGGGGCAGTTGGGGAGGGGCGCGATGGGGAGCAAATACAGCGTTTTGCATGGCTTCGGCCTCGAGGCGCGCCATTTCTGGATCTTCAGTGAGATCGATGTCCATGTCTATGTCCATTGTGTCGGCCATGTTGTCGGTCGTTGTGGGTTGGTGGTGAGTGTTTAGTATAGACGTGGGGATGGCGCTACGTTGTTCTCTTCCATGCAGTTGCGCGACTACGGGTTGACGAAGAAGCAGCAGGAGAGTAAGGTATGAAGAATCGAAAGGAATGTGACCTTTATGAAGGGGCGCAAAGAATCATGTGAAGGTGGGTTGTAACTGAAGCTGCACGTATGGGGAGCCAGCAGCCACACAGCGCAGCGTCACGGCGTTTGTCCGGAGTTTGCTCGAGTCCATCAGTGAAGCTCGAGATCAGCCTTGGCATAAGTTACATGTGAAACAAATTGGATACCAATGAGGTTATAGTAAGGCTACCATTTTTCACCTGCGGAACGATCCTGAAGAGGCACAATTGTTATCGATCGATGCGTGTCGGCACCCTCTTTCATTTTGCGCCGTCAACCCGACGTATTGAGCTATGCCCAGACCAGTACACCAGTGAAGCCGTATTATCCAAACAGCTCCCAGGGTATCCAATGTAAATGTCCCAATAGAACGCCATACCGCTTTCACCAACTCCATAACTCATCGTCGCCATCGACTCCAATCTCATCATGACATATATACCACATCACATCAAACCACCCAACACGACCTTCCCAAGTCCACCCACCTCCCCCCTGATTTCCCTCCTCGTCGCCTCCTCGAACTCCTTAGTAATACCCTGCACCAAAATCTTCCTAACCGCCTTATCCGCCTTCGCAAACGCCTCACCCAGCCCCGGATTCAACCCCACACTCTCAGGTCCCTCCACCATCCTCAACACGCCCTCATAAGCCTCGACCAACACCTCCGCCAGCGTCGAGAAACTCGTGCCGAAGTCCGGTTCAAAGGGTAAAGAGGGCGTCTGGAGGTACACGAATTCTTGGGACACGGCATCGGCGAGGCCCAGAGAGGTGGAGGAGGCGTTATGCAGAGCGCTGAAGTCGGAGAGGAGGGAGTCAGCGGCCGCGGACGACCGACGGCCTTTGACGCCGCGCATGCCGCGGTTGAACATGGCGCCCATCTTCCCGCGCGGACCCGCCGACGACCCGCTTTCCAGGATTTGCTGGTAGGTGTCGAATTCGGCCAGCAGGGCTGAGAGGGCGCGGAGGTAGTCGATCGGGTTGTTGGTGTGGAGGTCGAGGAGTGGGGAGAGCGAGGTGCCGAGGAGGAGGTAGTTTGTTGCGCGCCGGCCGAGTTTGGCGGATTGCATGGAGGGCAGGTGGGAGAGTGTTGCGGGAGGGTAGGCTAGGGTGGAGAAGTAGTAGAATTGGCCTGAGTGGACTTGGCGCAGGTAGTCGAGTGTGGCGATGCGCTTTTGTGACGTGTCGTGGATGTGGGCGTAGATTGCTGCGGGTGTGATGTGACCGGTTGGAGGTGGAGGTGGTGCGGTTGAGGGTACGGTGAAGAAGGGTTGGACTGGTGGTGCCGACGGCGGTGGATGGGTGTAATTTGAGGGGTTCGATATGAGGGGTGGTCGGTCTGAGTCTTGCCGCTTAGGGCCATGGTGACCGAAAGGCGCTACCGCATGGAGCATGCTAAACGGTGTTTTTGGTGGTGGGTCCAGATTTGTGACTGGTGTGAAACTCTTGCTCGCTGGTGTTGGACTGTATGATCCTACGTTCTCTTCCGACTTGTTTCTGTTCGGGCTGTTTGATTGCGATGGAGATAGGAATGAGTTAAGTGCGGCGGTAGCACTCGCGCTCACAGAGCGACTGACTCGGTGGTTGCGAGACGGCGATGATTGTAGCCCGACAGACGGAGAGCGACCGGTATGGCCTCGGCTGAGAGAACCGCTATTTTGAGACTTGTGCGATCGAAGGGATACAGAGCGACGGACGTTGTTGCTGAGATCGGTGACAGAGGAGGAGAGGGAAGGAATGGAGGAGTCTCGATTACTGCGGGCAGGAGAGATGGTCGCGTCCTGTTCTTCAGAGATGGGAGGAGAGATTGGGCTCTCCTTGCTGTTCTTGGGTTTCCTGCTGAATATGGACGACTTCCTACCGAATATGGAGGAGCTTGGCGGAGGAGGGGGTGGAGATGTGTCAGGCATGCCGCCCGACTGTGAAGGGGGTCTGCCGGTAGGATAAGAATGTGACGGAGTGGCGCCCGTAAGGGGCAGGGAGACGTTCCACTGAGACGTTCCACTGAGACGTTCCACTGGCGCCGTCGAAGTCGGTGTGGGGTAGCGAAGGGGTGTCTTAAAGCTCTTGTAACGGTTTCTGTTCGTCCAGCGAATGCGAAATATCCATGCCAGTGGACTATGCCGGTATACTATGCTTCAACTAACGCGCTATCCTTGCTAGGAGCTGAGCGGCCGGTTGACAATCGGTCCCCTGGAAGGGAGGGTTTGGAATGGCGATTGAAGGATTGTGGAAGAATGGCTGATCCCCAGGATTCTTGCTGGACCTGAGTCGCGCGAGGCTGGCAAGATTCCGCGCTGGAGTGTGCGTGCCGGAGCTGTACAGAAGTCGGCGCAGGAACGCAAATGCATGCACTATAGCCCCTGGTTCCTGATCCCTGTCGCTGGCTCGTGAAGGCGCGTGTGGCTGCGTGGCTGCGTGGCTTTCCGTCTTGGCGCGCCGACCCGCAGCCCCGCAGTCTCCCCACGTGCTGTTCGAAACATGAACGTCCCCGCCAGCGCAGAATGACATAGCCTGTCCCTGAAATAAACACATACACACCCTCAGGTTCCTTCAATCTCCTATACGAACAAGACGAGATTTTTTTGTGACCCGGCTTGTCACTCTAGTCATTGACAATGGCAACACACGAAGTATGTCCATGGACAGCCCTGTACTCGCCGAGTCTAACATCTTGCAGCACGTCCTCAAGCCAGGAGAATGGCCAGTCGACCCACAAGAAGACGTCCCAATTGACGACAACCGCATCTGGGTCGATGGCTGTTTCGACTTCAGCCACCACGGTACGCCCCGCATCCATCCACTATCCAGCACCCATCCCACTAACCCTCGTCAACAACAACAGGCCACGCAGGCGCCATGCTTCAAGCCCGCCGTCTCGGCTCCGAACTCCTAGTCGGCGTCCACTCGGACGAAGAAATCCTCGAAAACAAAGGTCCCACGGTCATGAACCTCTCCGAGCGCTGTGCAGCCGTGGAAGCCTGTCGTTGGGCCACGCGGGCCATCCCCTCCGCCCCTTACGTGACCTCCCTACCCTGGATCTCGCACTACGGATGCCGATACGTGGTCCACGGCGATGACATCACGAGCGACAGCAACGGCGAGGACTGCTACCGTTTCGTGAAGGAGGCGGGACGGTTCAAGGTCGTGAAGCGCACGCCGGGGATCAGTACGACGGATTTGGTGGGGCGGATGTTGTTGTGTACTAGGAGTCACTTCATCAGGAATTTGGAGAACATGTTGGAGGGGAAGGAGGGGCCTGGGTCTGAACACGAGAGGGTGGAGAGAGGAGGGCAGATGCGGAGCAGGATTGCGGAGTATGCTTCTGCGCCGGATGGAAAGGCGCCACATGTGGACGTCTGGAGCTGGAGGCCTAAAAACCCGGGGAGGGAGAGGAGGAGGAGTAGCGTCGATCATAGCCCGCCGGTACATCACAAGAGCACGGAGAAGGGGAGCTTTGCAAGAATGGTGGAGGGTAAGGGCCCGAGGGAAGGTCAGAAGGTTATCTATGTGGACGGTGGCTTCGACTTGTTCTCGAGCGGCCATATTGAGTTTTTGAAGCGTGTGGTGGAATTCGAGACGAAGGAAGCCGAAGAGAAAGGATGGCATGACCCCGAAGCGAGAAACAGGAGGAAGACCGAAAGCGGAGAGGATTACAGCCCAGTCTACGTGGTCGCAGGCGTGCACGACGACGAGGTGATCAACCACTGGAAGGGCGTCAATTACCCCATCATGAACATCTTCGAGAGAGGTCTTTGCGTGCTGCAATGCAAGGTACGTCTACTCTTACTCCATCGAGACCAATCATAAGCTAACATGCCCCAGTACATCTCCGCTCTCATCTTTTCTGCACCTTTCACGCCCTCCCACCACTTCCTGGAAGAATTCCCATTCGGCACGCCATCCGCCGTCTACCACGGTCCAACCTCCTACATGGCCTCCCAGCACGATCCTTACCATGACGCCAAGAAACTTGGCATCTACCGCGAGATCGATCAGCACGAGTACTCGCACGTCAACGCTGCGCAGATCGTAGAGCGTATCATGAAGAGTAGAGAAATGTACGAGGAAAGGCAGAGAGTGAAAGGTGAAAAGGGTATTGGCGAGGAGGCTGTGAGACGTAGGGAAGAGTTGGAGAAGAAGGCGCGGGAGAGGAGATGGAGTGAGGTTGAGCGGACTTTTGCTGTCTAGGGAGCAAATGTTCAAGGATAGCTTTCAACAAAAATGTATCTTCTGGTCAACGCACAAGCGAGGAGCTAGGGAGCTAGGTGATGCAGGGAGTTGGATAAGCAGCCTGTGTATGATACGCCGCGCTAACCCATAGACTATGATACCAAATTGATACGTTGACTCATTCGTACTTTTGTGAGGTCTATATCCCGAGCTGAATCTAGGTAAGCTTCTGCTTGATGAAGAAACTCCGCAGATGGCTGAGCTGCCACGCGCAAGTTACGCCTAGCACGGCGAGCTGCACCAGCGTCCACCTCACTACACGCGCGTTCGTGCTCTCGGACTGATCTCTGAACTCGGCCTCACGTTCCTGCAAACATTGTCAGCACGGATTCCGCACCTCCTTCCCCTGTGCTCAGGGGCCTCGTATGGACCGATAGTTTGAGCACTCACCCTCTGAAACACCTGCTCCCTCCTCACATCCTGCAACCTCGCATTCAGATCCCTAACCTTCCCGACCAAGTCCTCAACCTTCGCCTTATCGCTACTCTCAATCTGGCTCGTCTCTCCAATCGCCAGATCCAGCTCAAACTTGATGTTTCCCGCCGGCTGGCCGCCCATCAGCCAACCCTGGGTGGAAGCAACGTTGGTGGGTGTGAAGCAGATCTTGTGTTCGCCGCTGTCGGCCGCGCTGAAGGTGAAGCGCCCGCTGGCTGAACCGCGTTGCGATACGATGCGGTGGTCGTTGTCGAAGGTCTCGTCTACGCTGATGTAGATGCCCATGTTGGAGTCGGGGCTGTAGCTGCGGGTTTGCTCGTTCCATTGGGTTGCTGTGAAGTGGCCTGTGCAAGGGTATTAGCATTGCGGGACGGTGACGAACCAATCCTGTTGAGGGTCAAGAGTACATACCAACAACCAAGGTGTCTTTGGGCAGCTCCTCAAAGAAGCATTTCTGCGTCGGGCCGTCGATATAAAAGTACAGCGCCTGTGCCGGCAGCAGGAAGGAAGCTAGAGACAGCAGCGACAAGATCGTGGACTTCATTGCTGCGGTGGTGGGGGTGTCGCGTGCTAAGGAGATGTAATTGCTTGGTGAACACGTCGGTTATGAACTGAACCCTGAGATCGGGAGTTGCTGGCGCTGCGCTGGATCGCTCGCTCCTTCCTCCGCAAAACGCGCTTCACGTGACGTCGGACTCTCTGGAACTTGCGCCAGCATCCCAACTCTCGTTGTAATAATTATAGACATCTGTCTTACTGGTCGACCGAACTACAAGAGCTTGCCAGGATGTCAGCACAGGATATGCGCGATGTGCTGGGCCTGCCAGGTGATGGCGCCCGGCCTCCGCCGCTCAAGAAGCAGAAGACTGTCGAGAAGCGACCCTGTACGTTACGCAAGCAGTTTGCGATATCTCCGAGACTGACGAGATGTAGTGGAAAAGGGTATGGCACGTGAAGTGTCTGCGCTGATGGGCGAGCGTGCGCCGCCGCTGTCTATGATCCAAGTCCAGCCAAAGTACAAGCAGAGACCGAAACGACAACACAAAGTTACGCCATGGTAGGATATACAGGAAGCAGATGAATCGTTGAGGGTATAATACTGAGAGATACAGGGAATGGGCACCTTTCAAAAACCAAGCACGCGACGACGGTCTCACACTCCACCACTGGCAGCGAAAACAACCACCCAAACCAGCACCAGTCACCGACGTATCACAGGATGGAGAAGCAGCGCCCGTGGAGGACCAGAAGCCGGAGCAGAAGGAGAAGGGATACCAGTTTGCAAAGTTCAACGTTCCAGTGGAGGTACCGACATACACGCCCGAATTATACGACGCACAGCTACAAGATCCAGACTGGACGAAGGAAGAGACAGACTACCTCATAACACTCGTCAAAGACTTTGGACAAAAATGGGCCGTCGTAACAGACCGCTACGACTACCAATCCACCACCGAACAACCCGCAAAACCCCGCACAATGGAAGATCTCAAAGCGCGCTACTACACCGTCTCCGCGCGAGTCCTCGCCCACAACATCCCCATCTCCTCCATGACCGGCTCCCAATACTCCCTCTACAGCCTCCTCACCTCCTTCAACCCAGTTCAAGAAACCAGCCGCAAGCGCCTCGCCGAAGGCCATCTCCACCGCACCCAAGCCGAAGTCGACGAGGAATCCACCCTCCTCTCCGAACTCCAACGCATCATGGCCTACCAATCGACGCTCGAAGCCGAACGCGCCGACCTGCGCCACCGCCTCGACTACCCCATCGCCACGTCCTCCACAGCCACCGGTCTAGCCGGCGTAGGCGGAGCCGGCTATTCGACCAGCGCCGCCCTCGCGCAGCTCTTCCAGCAATTGCTCGCCCAGGACCGGCTGAAGAAAGACCGACGGCTCAAAGCGCCCGGCGAAGGCCCCGCGGGCCAGACACCCGGCGGGCAAGCGAGCGGGGCGGCGGGCCACCGCGACTCCCTCGCCGCGGGCTCATCGACGTCCGCGCGCAAAGCCCCTGGGGGCCGCGACTCCATCTCCGGCCCCTCTGACCGCGCGCTCTCCCCGCGCTCCTCGAACCGCTACTTCGTCACGCACCACGACCGCCTCTCGGCGGGTGTGCAGTTCGCGTCGGACAAGCTATCGAAGCCGCGGGTGGCGAAGAGCGCGATCCAGACCGAGCGGATCGCAGCTGTGCTGCAGCATCTGCAGATTCCCGAGGTCATTGGACTGCCGACGCAGCGCGTGGTCGAGGAGTTTGAGAGGTTGATGGCGGGCGTGGGGACGTTGTTGGAGCTGAGGAAGGTGGCGGAGAAGGAGGAGAGTGAGATCAGGGTCCGCGAGGCGGAGAAAGGGATTAGGAGTGAGGGGGAGGGGAAGGTGAAGAAGGAGGAGGTGGAGGTGGAGGTGGATGTGGATGTGGAGGGGGAGGGGGAGGGGGAGAGGGGCACGAAGAGGGATGCTAGTCATGTTAGTGAGGGGGGCGAGGAGAGTAATAAGAGGACGAAGACTTAGGTTGATGGTGGTAGCGTCACTGGTTGCATTGGGTTTAGCGAGGCGTTTTGGTGCAGTTTGGAAGGATCGGATTGGGGATGCGATGAAAGCGATGTAGCACATTGTTGCCAAAATAAACACCAAATGATGACCGCTATTTAAATATGCACCGCTATGCAGTAAACGACCCCGTTCCGCCTGGAAACGCTACATGTATGCACTATCCTTTCCATTAAAATTGTGCCCAATCTCCCTCATCCCCCTTACTCCCAACTCTCCCCGCTCCCCTGCCTCCATCTAGACCCCAAATTCATTGACGCCCTCATCCCCCTCACCTCCCTCCCCCTCCCCATCCTCCTCCTCCCCCTCCACCCCCTCCTCAAAAACCCCCACCTCCATCCACCGACAATGCCCATACCGTTCCACCATCTCTCCCAAGATATCATACAGCCGATCCTGGCACCGGTACGCAAACACCTTGTCGACACGATGGCGCTCCATGCGGGCGTCGAAGGCCGGTGTCGCCATTTCGTGCGAAGCCAGGAAGGAGGTTTGGGCTAAGGTCAGGGGTGTTGGCGGAGGGGCCAGGGTGGGGCGGAGACCGGGGAAGGGGGGGTAGCTGGAGGTGGTGTGCTGGATCTTGGGTGGGGTTTGCGGAGGCGGTGGTGAGGTGAGTTGAGGGGTAGGTGGCGGTTGGGCTGACATGTTAGGTGCGGAAGGCTTGGCGTCGGTGGTGGTGTTTGTTTTGACATGATTTGGCTGGGTTTTGCGGATGTTTGGTCTGAGCTGGAGGCTGAGGGAGGATTGCTGTGGCTTGAGGGTCGTATCATGTTGATTTATGGTGGGTTTGGAGCCGGCGGAGGTGGTGCAGCTGAGGTGAAGCTCGGTGGTTGAGCATGAGTCTTTACGTATCGAAACATGCTCAATAATATGTTGATCAGGATGCTGAGGGTGATTTGCGGAGTACTGCGCGAGCATGCAATGCAGAGTCAGCGGCTGAAGATTTCGTACGACTCCAGAAAAAGGCACAAGGCTCCCATGGCGTGCGGAGGGAAACTGGGTGCCTGGAAGCAAGCTTTATACAGCAACAACAGACTTGTTTCTTCTGCACGGTGTCGTATCCGAGACTGGATTCCGGCCGTGGCTCAATGGAATTTGGAGAGACCGCCTAGGAAATCCCATCCCGGAGAAGCGATCCACGGTCCACGTGGCGAACCACCCGCGCCGCATCTATCCCCGTGCGACACGCGCACAACCACCCCCGCGTAGGCAGGCAGGCAGCCGCGGAAATGCGCCAAAAGGGCAGCACGTCTCTATTTCCTCATGATCTTGTATCTGCAGCACGGAGTCAGCATTGGCCAGGTGCAAAGCGGCGGGACGGGCGGAGGAGTCTCCTACAGGAAGAGGTTCTCGCGCGAGTAGGTGCTTTTGTCGGGATCGTCCTGCACCTCCTCCACTCTGAACAGCTTCCGCGCTGTCTTCATGAAGTTGAGGTCCGCGCGACGCCGCTTCTTGAAGCAGAAATAGCACACGGTGGAGGGCCCGATCAGGTCTTGCATTGTTTGCTGCAGCAGCGGGAACGCGGGCTCGAAGTATACGCAGTCGGCTGCTAAGATGATGTCGGGGTGCTGTGGTAGCCCCGCGGGCACTGCTTCGCCCCAGTCGTAGATGGATGCTTGCACGCGCCTTTCGAGCGAGTTGAGTGTGATGTTCTTTTTCATCAATTCGAACATGGTGACCTGATCAGTGATGTGTAGCGTCTGGTCAATCTCGCATCCGAGTGCGACAGCAAGCCTAACATGATCAGCTGATAAATACAAGGGGGTGGTAATGTCGTAGAACGCTCTTACCCTACCAGGCCACCTCCCGCGCCGAGCTCCACGCTGTAGCCTGGGTCAGCACACCTGCAACTGCAACAGCAACACGGGAAAGTGCATCTACGGACATTGTGCGCCCTTTCAGATCACTTCTATGCTTCCTAAGCATATATTTCGAGAGTACCATGCCCGC
Source organism: Zalaria obscura (assembly GCA_024184665.2). NCBI lineage: Eukaryota > Fungi > Ascomycota > Dothideomycetes > Dothideales > Zalariaceae > Zalaria > Zalaria obscura. The sequence goes on along the minus strand of JAMKPW020000009.1, from coordinate 356,645 downwards.
AGGCCACAATTGCCCGCCGCAGCCATTACTGAGGTCTTCGTGTAGCTTCAGCGGCGTCGGCAAAAGGCCGTCAAAGTCTAGGTCTGATGAAGCGGCAGCCTTGTATTCTGGCAACTTGACGAAACCCTCGTCGAAGGCGAAGGGATCCTCTCTTTCTTCAAAAGGGGAGCTCATGTTGGTGACGAGTCTGCTTTCGGTACTGGTTTACGCGGGAAGAAGGTGTTTGAGCGACGTCAAATTTGCCCGATTCGGAAGCGAGCCGCTAGCGCGAGTTCCCCTTCTTGTCCGTACCTCCTCCCTCTAACTCGTGCCCGGTTCGAGAATACGCGTGCCACATTTCTATGCTCAAATATCCATGCACGCATTACACGAGTATCTCAAAGTCTTCGTACCTGCTGTTTCCTCTTGCAATGTCCACGGTATTCTACAGGTCTTCCGCGACTTTCCTGCCGCTGTGGCAATGGCGAACCACCAAGACAGTCACGCCGCATCACCACTTGACCGGAAACATTGTGTTGACGGCAGACTCAACCATTTGGACGCCTTGCTTGCCGGCTCACAATACAAACATATCTTAGTAGGTAGTGGCAGTGTAGACCACTTACTGCAGGTTAAAGAGTTTGTGCCACGTTTCCCAGGACTACGGCGAATTACGATAATTCACTTCTTTCAGCAGTGTCTGAAGCTATCCAAGGTCAAGTTTCTAGCACATCAACAACTAAGTACTGTTTTTCAAACACTGTATTCTCATTCGTCCATGTCACGTTGTATATGTGGCTGGAACGCCCACTTATCCCTTGCAGAGCGTCGCCGAGCCAGCATTCTTTGTATAGCCATTACGCAAGGGTCCGGCATATGCGACCACTTCCGCACGTACATTCGCGTCTGAGGCGTGTCAAGATGGCTTTTCCAGAGGGACCTCTTGTTTCTCCTCTGTTTTCGTCGCACACGGTAGACTCTGTCCACGACAAGCTTATACGGAGTCTGCAAGCTCGGCGCGGCAGTCTTGGTCTCGAAACTTGCGAAGAAGCATTTCTAAGGACGTTATACTACGAATAATTAGGAGGAGGGCAGGAGCAAAAGAGACGAGCATGCGACCAGAAGGAAGAAGATGAATATGAGCATACCCTACAGTCTGCTCATACTCAGCACTATCGCTAGTGCTGCCTTGGACGTCGCATTCCCTTTCAATTCGCAAGTTCCGACGGTAGCAAGAGTGTCAGAGCCATACAGCTTCCAATTTGCGGGAGATACCTTCTCATCCTCTGAGGAAACCAACCTATCTTATAATCTGATAGGTGCCCCTGCCTGGCTGAATCTGGATGGTGCGACACGGACATTGTACGGTACCCCTAGAGGATCGGATCAAGGACCTACAGATTTCGGTATCTCTGCGAACGGTGGTCAAGGATTTGCGGATATGCTGTGTACTTTAGTTATCGTTGACTTCGGATCTCCGGAACTGCAAGGCAATATCTCACAGGCACTGAGCGCTGCCGGGGCGCTTGCTGGCCCTACTACGCTGGTACTGCACCCTGGGGACTCGTTCTCTATCGATTTCGATACTGGGTTGTTCCAGGATAACAACGGCCATGTCCTGACATACTATGCAACGTCCTCGGATCGTACACCTCTGCCAGCATGGGTGAAGTTCAACAGCGCCGCCTTATCATTCTCCGGTCGAGCTCCGGCATTGACCAGCGCTTCGCAATCATTCGGCATCTTCCTGATTGCATCGGATGTTGTTGGCTTTGCTGGCGCGGTTGCGAGCTTCACCTTACAGATTTCGGACGACAAACTGGCATTCGTGCCGCAGGAGGAGGTTCTCAATATCACGGTCGGCATACCCATCAATTTCACTCAGTTGAGTAGCGAGCTGCGGCTAAATGGAGTCACCGCAGCTCGGAAGCAGATTCTGTCTGCAACAGCGGTACTGCCTCCTTGGCTATCTCTGGACAGCCAGACTCTAGCCCTGACAGGAACTCCACCTCCCAACTTCAAGACCCAAGGGGTCAACATCACTGTGATTGATATCTTTGGAGATACAGCAGTGAAGACCCTTCAGCTTCAATCCGGTAAATTCTCGCTCTTCAATGGACATATTGGAGCAATCAATGCGACGGCTGGGAAGCCATTCTCATATACTATCAACCCATCCGTGTTCTCACAAGCCGGCCTTGACATAAGCGTCCAATTCACACCTGATGTTCCATGGCTACACTTCGACTCCAACACACTAACAATAAGTGGCCAAATACCCTCTTCATCCAGAGGGGCAATCATCAAGGGCACACTGACCGCTAAATCACCCACTCTATCAGCGAGTGAGCCTCAAGCATTCACAATCAAAATCAACGCTACACCTGCAACAGCACACAGCTCGTTAGGATCCGCGCCAACTAGCTCCCCTCGCAGCACATCCGCACCATCGCAGCCCTTACCAGTGCCACCACCGCCCACCCAAACTGCAGCGGGAGCTATTGGCAGAACCGACAATGGAAACAAAAAGGCAAGGATTATAGCAGGTGCGGTGGTGGGAGCATGTCTGCTTGCAGTGCTCGTTATAGCCCTCATCATTCTGCTCATTCGATGGAAGCGAAAGCGGAGCCAACGCTCTCCTGAGAAAATGGAGATATCTCAACCAAGGTTACCTTCAGGCGCATACGAGGAGATTGACGCGGAACAAGGGTTGCAAGATCTCGAGAAAGCTCAAGCAGCACAGGCGGCCAAGCGTGATCCACCGCCTCAGATTGCACTTGACCTTCCACCCCCACTGCGCGGAGACTCGAGGATCGACAACCGTATCTCCCAAGCCAGCTCACTCGGGGTTGGTGAAGCAGCCATTCGAGCAGACTCCAATATCCCAATCTGGGGTCGACGACCATCTGCCGCCCATACTCCCCACGACAGCTACTCCGCAGCTACGCAAATCGCTCGACTGTCCCAGCTAGCTCGCCTATCACCCTCCAAACGTGCCTCCCGCTTCCTCTCCCGCGACCGCCGCTCCCGTCAAAGCGTAGGCCTAGGCATCGACCTCGGCGCGCCCTCCAGCACCACGACCGCCACCGGCCGCATCAGCAAACGCCGCAGCAACCCCCTCTCCCTCCTCCGCGGCGACCGCAGCAGTGTCGGCTCCCTCCTCACCCGCAACACAAGCCTCCTCTCCACCCGCGCCTCCGACTTCCCGCATCCTCCCGGCGGCGGAGGTGAAACCCGCAGCTCTGCCCACCTTTCCATCCCGGCCCTGAGCGTCACGGCCGCGGACAAGCGCGCCAGCATCCGCCTCGTGGACCGCAGCGACAGCATTACCGACACGCGTCCCCTGGCCGAGAAACGTGCGTCGTACATCCGCAACCGCGCCAGCAGCACGGAACCGAGTCCGCTGTTCGCGGCCGGCTTGCGTGCCTCTACCTCCAAGACGTCCAGGACCTCGAGCCATTTGAGGCGTGGAGATAGCATGAGCGCGTATAGCTCGACCGCCGGCGACGAGCGCGCGTACCTCAGCGCGACGGCAAGACAGCGCAGAGGCGATAGCGTGGCCACGACGTCGTATTCGGCGAGTTCGTCGCTCGAGCCACCGCCCCGTAACCCGCGTCGTGGGAACACGCCCGAGCGCAGTGATTTTTTCCCCGGCGCGGATGACTCGGCGAGGAGACGGTCGAAGGCGCTCAAGTCTATTGCGAGGGCCGACAGGGCCGACAGAATTGTGAAGCAAGCAAGCAAAGAGTCCTTCTCGACGACAGAAGAAAGCACCACGGACGAAGACGACGAACAAGCCCTCGCACACCTCCAGCGCGAACTCGCCCTCCCCCGCAACCAGCGCACCTGGGTCCTGCCCGGCGAAGCGAGTCCGACGCCGCCGCCCCTCACGCCCCTGAGCCGGCGCACGCCCGCTTCCGCCGCCACCACCACCACTGGCGCAGCGTCAGCATCGAAGTCGGCGTCGGCGTCTGGTAGTGAAAACGACAGAGAGCGCGCGCGACGCAAGTGGGCGGCGCGGCTGAACCGCAACTCGCGCGGCGAACTGGCGGCGGATGGTTCCGCAGGATCGGGATCGTCACTGGCGGTGCCGACGGGGTATAGTTCGTCGCCGCTCGCTGCGACTAGTGTGATTATGCCGTTGGGTGATCGGACGAACCTCCCTTCTAGTCCGCTTGGTCGGTGGCAGGAAAGCCTGGGTCAGGGTCGGGGTCAGGGTCAGGGTCAGGGTCAGGGTAGGGACAAAGGGAAGGGTAAGGGCAAAGGCAAGCAGCGCACCAGCACGCAAGAACCGCTCAGTCTAGTCTCCAACGACAGTCTCAGCGGGCGGGACCGCACGCGGGAAAGACCGAGACTGGTGGCTGCGATGGGTGGGAAAAGACCTGTTAGCGTGGAGAGTGTGAAGAGGTTGAGTAGTTTTAGGGCTGTGAAGGATTCGGGTGGGGATGGGGACGAGGAGGAGGAGGAGGCGGGGGAAGGGGCGGAGACAGAGGAAGAGGAAGAGGAAGAGGAGTGGGAGGATGTTAGTGGGGAGAGTGGGGAGAGCGGTGGTGGAGGTGCGAAGGGGAGGGTGCAGGAACTGGTGGAGAGGGTGGAGATGGAGAGGGAGAGGGGGAAGGAGGGCACGCCGGTTTCGACTCGGACGTTTAGTGGGAGGGCGTTCATTTAATTGGGAAAAGGTGTTTGGCTTGGGGAGTAAGTAGTAAAACGCGATGTTTGTCTTTTCATAAGCTCATGAGCAATTGATTTACTTCGTTGATGCTACATCTTTGCTGATATCGTCATTCCCTTTTCCTTTCTTACCTTAAGCGTTAAGTGGTGGAGTGTCAGCGAACAGCGCACTAGCAAACGCCTCCGGGTATCTCCCACCCGCCGTCTCCGCCGCCTCACACGCCTTCCTAATCTCCTTCTCCTCCTCACTCGTCAACTTAATCTTCAGCGCGCCCAAGTTCTCATCGATACGCTCAAGCTTCGTCGTGCCAGGAATAGGGAAAATATCCTCTCCCTGCGCCATCAACCAAGCCAGCGTCAGCTGGCTCGCCGTAACGCCCTTTCTTTGCGCAATCTCGGTAATGCGGTCGACGAGCTGCAAATTCTTGGGGAAGTTCTCCTCGCTGAACCTCGGTGCGTACTTGCGGAAATCGCCGTCTTCGAAGTCTTGCGGGGAGCGGATCTGGCCGCCCAGCATGCCGCGGCCGATCGGGGAGTAACACACCACGGCGACGCCGAGCTCGCGACAGGTTTTGAGCAGGCCGATTTGCTCGCTCTCGATGTCGAGCGAGAAGGGGCTGTATTCGATCTGCACGGCCGTGATCGGGTGCACTTTGTACGCGCGCCGCAGCGACTCGGACGAGCATTCGGACAGGCCGAGGTATTTGATCTTGCCCTCGGACTTCAGCTGGGCCATGGCTTCGACGGTCTTCTCGACGGGGGTTTTGCCGTCGAGGCGGTGCGCGTAGTACAGGTCGATAGTGTCGATGCCGAGGCGGCGGAGAGAGGTGTTGCAGGCTTCGATGCAGTATTCGGGCGTGCTGTCCACGCCGCGGCTGCCGTCCGGGTACATGCGGTTGGCGAACTTGGTCGCCAGGAAGATGTGCTGGCGCTTGCCGGGGTTTTGCTTGAACCAGTTGCCTGGGGATGGTTAGCAGTTGTCGACTGAGGTTGGACAGAGGGGTGGAAGTGCAGTACCGATCAGGTCCTCGTTGTCCATGTACATGTCGGCGGTGTCCCAGAAGAGCTCGCCGGACTCGTATAGCTTGTCGAGGACAGCGAACCGCTCCTCATCTGGCTTTGGCTTGCCGTAGAAGGCCGAGAGGCCCATAGCACCGTAGCCCATGGCGGTGACCTGTGGGCCATCCTTGCCTAGCTGGCGGGTTGGCAGGGAGCTGCCGCCGGTGAGAGTGTTGATGACTTTCTGCATGATTGTGATGATTCGATTGTTTATGGAGGGGTATATGGAGAGCTTGCAATGAGGGGCAAAAGAAAGGCTCTTATATCAAACCAATGGCCGCTGGAATCAAAATACCTCTGCTCCATTAAGGTTGCCAACTGCCGTAGATGATGTCAAAGCAATTAGGCTTTATCGAGCCTTAAGTCCGGCATCTGGACTGGACCCTGGAGCCCCGCAGCAGCGGAGAGCTCGCCGGTCGTGAATTGAAACGACCAAATTCTTACATACATGTACGTTGATGGCGAACCTTGCTCACGTTACATTATCTTGTAGATACCCAACCCAGCTGAAGGATTTGAGGCGTCCCCTATAGGCTGGGGCTAGTAAAGGAGCCGGGTGATGCAACTCTAAGGCAACGTCAAGCCGGAGAACTGAGTCGTGTCTTAACCCCGGCCAAGGAATACCATACTGCAAGCCCAGGAACTGATGATCAGGAATTGCTTTGTAATGAAGCTACTGTATCTTACCACTCCTACGAGTACGAGGCTCCTACGATACGAGCCATGCGCATGAAATTCCACGGCTAGGAAACAATCATGGAAATATTTTATCTCCGGCTGACTTGAAGGGCACAGTATGTCTCCGTTCTACCGTACACGAGCAGGGACTTGGATGCCATGTGAAGAGATTCCAGAATCGTGAGATGAAGGGGTCCCGGTCTGAGAGCAATATCAAAAGAGAAGCCTCATTTGAGCAAGTCTTTCTGTCTTGGGAGAACTAGGTCCTGCTATTCAATGGCCCATCGAACGCTCGGCCAAGTCTCGGGCGAAGCCTGCCAGTCCACACAACGCCGCGCCAAGCCATTTCCATCTCACTTCCACAAAACGTTTGAGTAGCAAGTCTATACATAGACATATGCAAAACAAAACGTACAGCAGCTAGGATTCTCACCTGGTCACCCACGGTAATACTAACTAGCCGGTCACCTGCTTAAATATGGCAGAGCGGACGGGATGCCTTGTTCTCAAGTGCCTGTGGCCGTACGTGGAACATAGGGTGCCCACAATCATACATAACCTCCCCCATGGCCTTCCATTTGCATAGTGAAGAAGCATGTCTGCTCAACCAGAACCGGGTTTGATGCCAGTCCGGACATATCTCTGCCACAGTCAAGACCTCACTCTGCAAAGGATGTATGGTTCATCTTCTTGTGATTCTTCAGTTCTTGCCAGCAATCTGCTAGAGCATACATACTCGATACATCGATCCCTAACATGTACATGGCCACCCCCTCGCTCCGTAAAGAACACGCAAACCTAGCCAAGTCAAAAACTTTTCGATCTGCCCCTCGCGAAAAACCAGTAACTGCCATCTCCGACGAAACATAGGGTATCTAAAACATACAAAGGAGAAAATTCGTCAGAGGTCGTTCTTGAAAAGTAAAAGAGAGTCTGCGCCCACCACCACCGCCTTTTTCCCGCGTTGGGTATATGTGAAGAAAAGCAAAAGAGAGATATGAGAAAGCAAGAAACCAGCATCCCTCCTTTTCCCCCACGTCTCTTCAGGGCCCACCATGCCTCTTCAGGTCCATCTCACTCTTGAACCCCAAACTATTCATAACACTAAACTTCCTCCCCTCGCGCGCCCTACTCCTACTCCTACTCCTACTGCTCTCCCTCCTAATCCCCATACCCTTCCCCTTAACGCCACCAAACGCAAAGTTAGGGCCAATCTTCCTCCCATCACCCTGACTCTGCGCCTCCCTCTCCCTCTTGGGCTCTAACACGCAGCTCCTCCGATACGAGTCCTGTACAAACCCACTCTCCATAGCCCTGACCCTCTCGACCTCGCGCAAGATCCACGCCTTCAGTTCCGGCACCTCGCGGAGCCGGTAGGGCGTCTGATGCGCCTGCAACTGGCCGATGATGCGCGCGGTACGCATGTGCTTGTCGAAATTGACGACGTTGATTTTCTCGCCGCTGTCGCCCGGTTGTGGCAGGAACCTGGTGTCGCTGTTGCCTGCGTCGACGAAGGTCAGGTCGGTGAGGTAGAGGCCCACGAATGGGAGAGTCGGAGTGTTTGGAGGAGAGTTGGCAAGCCGTTGGCGCAGGATGCTGTAGTTGCGGCTGACGTCTACGACGGCTTTGAGCTCGTCGAGGGAGGATTGGTGTTTGGTTGGGACATGCTCCCACGTGTGTTTTAGCCGCATGATCATCGAGCTGGAGAGCGAGCAGATAATGGCCATTAGGCTGTCGTAGTTTGAGAGTTCGAGGAGGTTGCGGGCGACTTTGATCCATTGCTTGATCACGAGAGCACGTTTCTTAACGTCGGCCTCGCGCAGGATAGAGTCGGTAACGAGGTGGGCGAGGTCGGTTGCTAGGCGGGTAATTTGTCGCACGTGTATGGCTCTGGAGTCGTCGGTGCGTTTAGTGAATTCGAGACCGAGGAGCTCGTCGGGTTGGATGGCACAAAATATGTCAGAGTCGATGAGGGTGAGTTGACGCGCTAATTCTAATGGTTCAAAGTCAAGGATGCTGCAGTAAGACTTGCCGGCGCTTGCGGCGTGGGAGATGTTGAGCTGGCCTTTGCTTATGTCAGGCAAGGGTATGAATGTGTTGCTGTCGTGCTTCGCTACCCCCGACAAGCCTGTCTTGCTGTTAACAGAGACGGCAGGATTGCTATCAGTGGGTTGGTGGGAAGCCTTCTCGCAAAGATCAACTAAGCGCTGGGCGGCTGTCGGAAGTTGAAGACGAAGTATCTCGGCGGCGAAAGTTTGGACGATTTGCAACGCTTCGGCATCGGTTCTTTGATCCCAATGATGTTCGAGCCAGCCCTTAAGGAAGTTACAAACGCGGAGACGAGCCGCAGCGCCCCTCTCTTTGCTGTCAGCTACGTGAGCATATCGCTCTTGCAAAGTCTTTGCTAGCTCCGTAGCATTGGTGAATTGGCGGAATGTGAGGTAAAAGGCATTGATGAAGGAAGCATCCGGGGTTGCAGTAGAGCTTGTAAGCTTTTCCACAAGAGCGCGAAGCGTGCCGCCTTGAATCTGTCCATCCTTGGCGTACAGTAGCTCATGTGCGTACGTCTTCTCCAAGATCTCTGCCTCGCCTTCGCTGCTTTTCGTGAGACTGGACCGCATGCTTGCCATGCTACCAAAGCTGCTCAACATTGCAGGATCCAGCTGAGCAGAGCGTAAGGAATGGTCAGGAGTGGTTGCCCTGGTGGAGTCTGAGACCACACTGTTCATCGAGTCCCGCAGACTAGTAGGGTATGTGCTGGTAGACCCAGTGATAGACATGCCGACGCTCTCTTGCCTCTCCCGCTCAGTCCATGGCTTTCTTGGGTAATCCACTGGGCTCTGCGTATCCTCGGGTGAAATTGGGGAGAATGTTGGCGTGACCTCTTTTGCAGGCTCACCATCAGCGACAGAGGGTGAAGGCGCGATCCATAAACGGGGAGGGGTCCCGTTCGTTAATGGGCTGGGCGAAGTCTGAGGCCTTTCATGTGTTATGTTTCTCATCTTGATTGGCGAAGCCAGAGCAACCGTCTCGGAAACGGGCTTCAGACCGAGCGGAGTGACCCGGAAGGTTAACGATGGCTTTTCCTGCAGCCTGTGCCCATCCGTCACCGGTGAGGTCTTGGAAGCACTATGATTTGAACAGGTCGCACAGTCCTTAGCCACCTCATAGTCAAGTTCAAAGTCTCCCGTGCGGTCGAGCAGTTGATGTGCTTTGGTGACACAGTCTCCAGCTGATCGAACACAGGCAGTAGCCGCTGCAACAAGACATCTACCTTCCTCAGGACGGGTGTCGGCAGGCATGTCTTCTGGATCGGACTGATTGCATAGCTCCTTGGCCGCCGATGCTAGGTCCTTCAACCGCATACGCATCAATTGCGATGCTTCCGCAATATCATCCGATTGCTGGCGGTCTCTTCGCCATATCTCGTTCAAAATATTGACAATCTCCATGCCGGTCTCCAGAGATTTGTGAGTGGTTGCCACAAGATCCTCAGAAGACCGAGACTGGAGATGGAGGCCGATAAACGAACCAATCTCGCCTAAGAAGCGATCATGCGCTTTCTCGAGACTGTCGGAGGCAGACCTGTCACTCTTGGCTGAATGCAGTGCTGGTGAAGGAGGGATCCACGACGGTAGTCGCACATGGCGCAAAAAGGAGGGTTTTCTCCGGAGAGATCTCGTTCTCTGTGGCGAAGAAGTTCTCCTTTCGTGTTGGGCAACGTCGTGGCTGGGTTTGGACGTCACTCCATTGCCTGTGTCGAGCTCTACCGGCATCTTTTCGTCCATTTGAACACACTCGACGTCTGATGCATTCGTGAGCGCCATCTTTTCCTGAAAATGCATGTTCAAGGTGGCGCTGCGGATTCTCTGAGGCGACTCAATGCGCTGAAGCAAAACAGGACCAGATATTGATTGTGATCTTGACGGTGCGAATGGTCGAAGCTTCTTGCTTTCGTTGGCGTTTTGAATCCAGAAGTCAAGAAAGATTATGGCGCGGTTGACCACCTTGAACACCTTTGTAAGGTAGCCTTCTAGAACACCTTCCAAACTCTCTGCGGTGTTGAGGTCTACGACCTTTTCCTGTATCCGCTCTTGGAATTTTATCAACGAAGACAAGTCTGACAGCATGCTCTTGCGCGTTCTTCGCATGCCAGCATGTGCTAGGATTTGCGGATCGTCACGATGCAGGCAATTGCAGCGTTCCTACGAAACAAAGGTGTCAGCGTTCGACATGCAATGGCAAACATGGCCATGAGACAAATAACTTGATATAACCTACCAGAAGGCATCGCACACCCGCAATCAGAGCTTGCACATGATCGAGCCTGCCGTTTGCCCATGAGTGATCAGCTTCGCCCAGCCGCAAGGAATCCCACAGCGAAGTGAGCGCGTGCAATAGATTGCGAATGTAAGGGTGGTCGTAAGCCTCGCAGAAGTTGGTTGGCAGCCAACCGCGTGCTCCAGTTGTCAAGACAGTGCCATCAGCCCAGCCGTTAGCATGGGTGAGGTGGACCAGGATAATGTCGCCTTTTTTGAGTTCGACAGTAACGGAGCTTCCTCCGCTGATCCCGAATGAAGGTGTTTGATCCGGTACATAATCATGAGAAGCCCGCAAGTACTTGCGATATAATGGCGGTGTCGACTTGGAACGTCCACCTGCCGTCACTGCAAGACCTCGAGGTGTTTGGGCGGGTACCGTTGTCATCAGGTCCATGGAAAGCTCCATTTGGTCAGTATCGTCCTTTTGCCGGTTAAATGGCGCAAAGGAGTTCAGTCCGAAGTCATCGAGAGGGGTAATTGGTGGGTTGCGAGCATGTGATATCGCTCCGGGGGCGCGCCACCTATAAGGCAATGCTCGTTCTAGGCGATCAAAGCGTGCGATATGTCTCCGCTCCTCCTCGATGGTTTGCGCAAGAAGTATTGATTGGTTTCAAGGTCTGCCAACCTCACGGAGCTGTCAATGTTTGGCGAGGCTGCACGTGGAATGCGCGAGCAAGGTGGGGAACGTTGGCAGAATTTTTACTTTCGTATCTGGGAAGGAGCGACCATATGAAGCCAATCTCCGATGTATGTCCTCGACGCAATGTTTTAATGTTACTCCTCTCCCAGACTCGTGGGATAAGCTGCGCTCGGATGAGGGTTGGCTGGGGGTGGGATGTTTCGAAGTAGGACCGGGAAGGTTGGCACTTTCCCCGGAGACCACGGATATAAATCGATATCGTTCGGGTGCCGACCGTTGCAAGACCCTCTCAAACGTAATGCTATCTCTTCTCCGATGTTTGCGCGCGTGGGTAACCCTGAGAAAGGGAGTTGTAGAGCCAGAAGAGTGCGTTTCTTTTCCTGAGGATGCAAGGGTGCTTGTAGTCAGTATTGAAGCCCTTGCCGCATTCGTATTCACGTCCAGTATGGAGGGGATGATCGCGAAAGACAGCTCTAAACGGGCAAAGGAGGTGGAAACTTCAAGTAGCTTGCTGGAGGTCTGATAATACTAGCATCTGTTACACTTTCGATGGACGCTCTAGAGTTCCTGCCTCACCAATTGCACGCTAGGGTGGATGGTTGCATGTTACCCTGCGCCACCCCTCTGTCGGTTCGCACCTTTACCAGACTTGTGGACAACGCTAGGGCGAAACGCAGAGGGTAACAGGCCGCAACACACAACACCCAACTTGCTCTCACCAAAGACCAGCAAAACATTGACCCATTGGCACGGACGTGGTGCCACCATCGATATGGTACTCGCTGTCGGTCTAAATTCCCTAGCCAAAGCAAACTACGTACTCGGAAGCAGGATGTACGTTTTAGCCCCGCGACGGAGTGTATAGGGTCGACGCACAGAAGCAACGGCGAAGGGTTAGCAAGTTAGCAAGACAGCCAACGTCGATCCCCAGGATGAGGCCTCGGGAGTCGGAATATGGGCTCTAGCATATGCAGGTCCAAGCCACCACGGCGCCCGTGCCTGACTGATCCTTGACCGCGGAGAGAACCCGCCAGCATACTACTGGTAGTTCTGCGCGTAGGGTTTCAAGAAGACCACGCCCCAGAGCAGTCAAGGCTGCCGGCAATGACTGAAAGGCGGCTCATGCGCTACAGCCCCGGCAACAAGGAGTGACGTCCCGTCGTCCTCTACGGCATGCGACGTCCAACTTGTCGATCTTCTTCCTGTTCTTCCTGTTTCTCCCAGCCGATGCGCGCAGGGTTGGGAAGTGGGTTGTTTGCCGGCATGAGCACGGGTCAGCCTCACCATTTCTCTCTATCCACCACCAAGACGAAGCACGCGTGTTTCTTGGTGGGGCACAATATATTGCGATACACAGTTCCACCGAACATTCTGCGATCCAGAAACCAGTTTGACAGCTGTCGAAATATGCAGGTACAACTCCCTAAACAACGCGTCCACACCTATCATCTATGTATAGGCCGGCATTTAGACATACACGCCTGGTTCCGGGTAGATAAATTGCATCCGCGCCATGCCGCTTCACCCCTGGAACAAACCCCCACTGACTCGCGGTAGGGATCATCGCCCTATGAACCTTAAGTGCCTGTATTTTGCTCAAGGCGGAAGGAAGCCCCTTGAGCTGCAGGGTTCTTGTCACTATAGTGCGGTGGATGTCTTACGAATGTGGTGTTAACTGAGACCTGCTATCAATGCCGATACTGGGGCTTGGAAACCTTGTGGCACTACCACTCAACTACCTGTATCCTGGGTCCCTGACCCTACCGATATGTCGCGACGGCATACCGTATCCTGCCGTGCCCTCCACGGGGAAATGAGAGCGAGTTAGACGAGAACACGGTAGTTGTATGCGATCTCCATCTTGAATCCTTCAAGGCTGCATCAGAAAATCTCGCATGCTCAATATTCCCCTGGACTGTTGACTAAGTTACCCAGGTACTGGCTCCATTCTCTAATATCAGGGACGTACAAACGGAAAGCGTAATTTATGCCATATGGAAGTTCTACAATGAAGCTCGTACTATTTCGCGTCAACCCTCACTGGCCTACAACAGCCAATCCTAGCACCAATCGCGAATGTTCCCACCGACACATGAACATCAGCCAAAACACAGCCAGATTCCTTGACACATAGCGCATCAAACCCGCAAACACCTCCCCCCAAATGTTTCGCCAAGCTCAAAAAGGCTTCTCGGCGTACGTGTCAGCACAGAGCAGTAGTTTGAAGACCATGGGGTCTCCGCCAAGCTCAGACTTCCAACGGTCCAAAGTGCGGCCGGGCACCAACCACAGTTCTCGCGACGGTAACGAGTCACTCTGTACCAGCTTCAAAAAAGAAATGTTCTAGCACACCTTAATCTCTACACTTTGATTGTATACTTTACTACTTCTGTTTTCAGCGCTGTTTCTCTTTCGCACTCTTTTGGAGCCTTTCATAGGCTTTGTAGCGCTTCACAACCCGAGTCCAACATCGCACGCGACAGCCATGGGACCGATTCCTTTGACCTGGAATGAGGCCCTCTCAGGTGTCTCAGGCTCGATATCCCTCGCAGCATGGATCTTCCTACTCGTACGTCTCCCACTCTTCCCCCTTACCTTCCCCCTCTCTCCCAGCTCCCTTCCACCATCACCCCAACCAACCCCAATCCTCCCCGCTAACCCTTCTCTTCAGGTGCCGCAGCTGATAGAAAACTACCGCCAATCGTCCGCAGACGGCATCTCCCTAACCTTCCTCCTAGTTTGGATGATCGGCGACATCACCAACCTCGCCGGCGCCCTCTGGGCCCGTCTCGTGCCCACCGTCATCGCCCTCGCCGTCTACTTCTGCTTCGCGGACGCAATCCTCATCTCGCAATGCGTATACTACAACACTCTGAACGCGCGGCGCGAACGGCGCAGGAGCGAGGCACAGGCGCTGAGGGAGGGAACCACACCCACTGAAGAAGACGCCTTGCTGGGTGGACAGGATGGCTACGTGAGCGCGCGCCCACAAACAGAACGGACACGCACGAGCAGCAGCGGCAACATCGGCCTGCCCGGCTCACACCGCCGCCGGTCCTCGGCCCGCAGCAAGCGCTCTTCCCACGACGCCCACCGTGACGGCCTCGCGGGGATTCTTGAAGAGGAAGATGGCAGCGGTCGTCGCGCTTGGATCAAGAACGCCATCTCCGTGATTCTGATCGTGGTTGCTGGTGTGGCCGGGTGGGCGATTGCGTGGAGGGCGGGGGCTTGGAGACCGACGCCGATTGGGGAGGAGGAGAGCGCGATGCCGGTGGGCGCGGAGGTGTTGGGATACGTATCCGCGGTTGCGTACTTGGGGGCGCGGATCCCGCAGATTGTGAAGAATTATCGGGAGAAGAGTTGTGAGGGGCTGAGTTTGCTGTTCTTTTTGTTGAGTGTGTTGGGGAATGTTACTTATGGCGCTGGGGTAAGTTTCACTTTTCTTTTCTCTTTTCTCTTTTCTCCTTCTGCAGATGGAGATTTGCTGGTTGTTTCTCTCCTCTCCTGCGATCAAGCAGAGATGTTGCAATGCACGGGAAATGTCGTTGGGGTTTGCTAACAGTGGCATTTCACAGATTCTCTTCCACTCCGTCGAGCGCGACTACTTCCTGAAGAACCTCCCGTGGCTGATCGGCAGCGTCGGCACCATCGCCGAGGACGCGCTCATCTTCGTTCAGTTCTCCATGTACGGCGACAAGACACAATCTGCCGTCGATGTCTAACGCTCCGAATCACATGTCCTGGCAAAAGCCGTGCATACAAAAAGATATTTGTATCACATACCCTTAATCTAATACCAGAAATTGCCAACCCCTGAAACTCACGAAAAGTCCCTAAAGTGCGTCCCTGGCCTGGGCTCTTAGAGGACATGACAGGGAAACTAGTATTGGTGCATACATGATATTTCTCTAGCAAAAGAGACCCCGCTTCCAGCTTTCTGTGACTAAAACCAGACCCCCAACCGGCCTTGGTCCCTCGTATCCTCAGCGAAACCCACACTTATGCTTGAGAAAATCCCGGACTCGGATCCTCGCTGTTCTCGCGCCGTTGTGGCTGACCACCTGCGGGTTTACAAACTTTTGTATGTACACTGTCCCCGCACGCGGACAAGGGTTTCCTCTCTCTGTCACGACGTCTTTGCATCAGGTCCGGTTTTTGGTGTCGCTACGAGCCACTTCTATGCTGCAGTTCTCAGATTGTGCTTGATGTCCTACTTCACATGGCGGGTACTAGTAAGGCCGAAGGTACAGGCACCTGTTCGGTTTACAACATTGGCAGGGTGTCCGCTTCCGCCTTCATTTTTCGTGATATGAGCGTAACATTGCCTACGATAGAGGTGATTGCAGAGTAAGCACAATAGTTCATGAAATCTGGGGCCACTTTCATTGAATTATTACATTGCTTGCTATGCCCGAGCCGTCACTTCTTGCCCATCTGCTGTTGACTCGGGTATGATATTGCTAAGGTAGCTCGTGGTTCAATGTTATTTATCTATGAGGGGTCCCAAGAGACTATTCGACAGCATGGATCAGCCCCAACGCTATCGTCCGCAACCAATCCTCCACCTTCTCGAACTAGTGATCCAGGCTTACATCTCCGCCACGCTTGCCTTCCAGCCACTCAATTGGAAATTCTGAGAGGAGATTCTCTAACTTATGGCCGCAATCTTGGGATCTGAAGCCTTCGTCCTCAACATAATATGTTAGATAGCTTTCGACCTTGACACGCACAGGGGTGCCGTGCTCGTTGTCTTCCGCTTCACATGTCGCTATGATATCGCCGTAGCGGTCATCAGCATGGTCGATAGTTATGTTGCGGATGTGACGAGCATTGGCTGGCCCAATAGCGCGTAGACAATTCTTATATCTGTAGACGGAGTAGTTTCCGACCACATGGAAGTCGCTGACAGCGTAGAACATGGGCAATGTCTCCGAGCGAATCGACCTAGAGATGCGCGTGATACTAGGCTGATGAGGGCCGTCATCGGTGTTCCAACTGAAAAGGATGACCGGATCACTCGAAAGCGTGTATTTGTAGATTCTGTTGCGGATTTCGGGCTATATGGATAGTGAATACAAAGACGTGAACATATGATCTGGATACACTTACGGGTAGATTTTCGAAGCGGCTCCTGCTGGCATGCGCATGAACCTTGTCGGCATCAGGATGAGCTTTCATGTCACTCATGGCGCTGTTTGCGACTGTAACTTTACGGAATATGTGTCTTTCTGTTGAACGTAACTACAACTAGACAATGCACGTATGAGGTGGGTGCATGTGGTACCTTAAGGTGATCTATGATGAGCTGAGAAAATACGCGAGAAAGAATCAGCAGGTGCAACCCGACTTTGGCCAGAAAGGCAGGCGCGCTGAGCCACGTCGTACCAGGTGAGTGTTGTTCACTTGGGACACGTTCCTCTTCCACTAAGCATAAGGTCAACATAACAGCTCTCTGAACAATACCAGGACATTACTTGTATCGACTATTCCTGATGTTCTCACTTAGATGGACAGGATGATAGCTACCATACTTGTTCCGGTCTAATGGCTCGGCTAGGACGCCTGGCTGATAGAGCTGATGATCTCTAAAGACCACGGGCATGTTGGTGAAACCTGGAACATATCGACTCGCATATGTTGGTAATACCGAATGAGATGACGCGACAAACAGTGTCGGCTTTCTATCACGCATACATGTAGAGAATGGCGGTACGATTGAGATCCGTCATTAGTATATACCTTGAAATCAGGAGTACGCGAACGCTAAGCGACTGGCAAGGCTCTGGTGTTTCGCCGCATATCTCAACACGCTTTTTCAGTAACATCCTTTCGCAACTGAACATGATACTGATTGCAGAGAGGGAGAGGTGGTGTGCACATAGCTCACTAGCAGGGGTCGACATGGTCCGAACATCAACCGATGGCGCATCTTTAGCGGTTACAACTACCTTGAATGCAGGCACTGGAAGAATATTGCATTGGTCGCGCTGCGAGATACCTGGGAAAAGTGCGGCTTGGATCCTTGACCTAGCGGCTCCTTCTTCTTGAAGAAAGACCGACACCCATTCGTTAGACGCTGCGCAGCCACCACGAAAGCCTGAGGCATTGATCCTCAAAGGCCTGATCAAGCCTCACGAAGAGGATATCTGTTACATCTCGTTCCGAGGTCCCGCTCTGGGAGTCGACAAGCGATAGCAGCGAGGAGGCTGAGCTCATTACGCTTGATGGATTGTCCTCCCAATGGCTTCCGTTTGGTCAATGTGGATCCAAGTAGGAATACTGACGCTATACGGCTGCGCTTAGAACGTGAAGGCGCAGTTCGGGCGGTGGGATATACATTGAACGTATATATTCATCCAGATACGTGGGCGCAGTGCACTCACAAAAGCTGCAATATCATGCTTCCAGGTTCTTAAAATAGACCATCGAAACAGCTGTGAGTGGTCGTTTCATCTACGAAGCGGATATCTACATGTATTGATCCGGAGCGTCTTACGATCGATGGCTTCCAAGGTCCGGCCTTGTTCAGTACTGTGGTCAATATGTATAGTGCTTTACTTCAGTGCGTTCATTGTAGCGGTCCGCGTAACCTAACCAACCTCATTAAAAAATAGTGTTGGGCGGGTCAAACGCGCTGTTTTGGTAGATGTTCGCTCCAGAAACGGTAGACTGCTCTTTCATACGAACATCTATCGCAACACAACTTCTTCGAAAACTCTTCATAGAACTCGTATAGAGTAGCGAATCACGTACTCGTGTTTCCTAGGAGGTTCGTATGAAGAATTGCAGTCCAGAACTCCTGCAATCGTTTTGCGACGCGGCGCCGGCAGCGCTACCGTGAATTAGGCGCGTTAGAAGGCTTGGCAAGGGGCCTGCCCTGCCCTCCACAAGCCACGGCGACCTGCTGCCGTTCTGCTTCTCACAAGCAACAACACCCACCGCTACTCCCAATCCACCGCCCACACGTCGCCATCTCCGCCCGCAGACTCGAGCACACGGGGGCACTGCCTCCTATACCCTTATCTCTAGTCACCCCCCAACACAGCGACGCTGGCTATCGTGTTCAACGAGTCAGAGCTTGAACGGCAAGCTCCCTCCGCCATGGCCTCTTCTTCCTCCAATGTTGTCGGCGTGCACTATCGCGTCGGCAAGAAGATTGGCGAGGGGTCCTTTGGTGTCATCTTTGAGGGTACCAATCTCCTCAACAACACCCAGGTCGCAATCAAGTTTGTGAGTCTCCCAAGGCTGCTGTCATCGTGACGCGCAGCCTGTGCTAATGAACATCCAGGAACCAAGAAAAAGCGACGCGCCCCAGTTGAGAGATGAGTACAGGACATACAAGATACTTGTTGGATGCCGTGAGTCTTCCTGGAGTGCAGTATTGCCGCCGCGCCCCGGCTTGCTGCTTACCGTCAAACGGAAGGCTTCAAACCCCCACTAACGCACATAATAGCGGGTATACCCAATGTCTATTACTTTGGACAAGAAGGACTGCACAACATCCTCGTCATAGATCTTTTAGGTCCATCCTTAGAGGACCTCTTCGATCACTGTAACCGCCGTTTCTCAATCAAAACAGTCGTCATGGTCGCCAAACAAATGCTATCAAGGGTGCAAACGATACACGAAAAGAACCTCATCTACCGTGACATCAAACCAGACAACTTTCTCATCGGCCGTCCAGGCAGCAAGACCGCCAATGTCATTCACGTCGTCGATTTCGGCATGGCCAAGCAATACCGTGACCCGAAGACGAAGCAGCACATTCCATACAGAGAGCGCAAGTCGCTATCCGGCACAGCAAGATACATGAGTATCAACACACATTTGGGAAGAGAACAGTCGAGAAGAGATGATTTGGAAGCACTTGGGCATGTTTTCATGTACTTCTTGAGGGGAGGTCTACCATGGCAGGGCCTGAAGGCTGCGACCAACAAGCAGAAGTACGAGAAGATTGGGGAGAAGAAGCAGACAACTGCGATTAAGGATCTGTGCGACGGCTTCCCAGGTAGGATTTTCGAGCCGGAGATCTTTCAACGCGCGCTAACATTGAGCAGAGGAGTTCAACAAGTACCTTTCCTACGTCCGCAACCTCGGATTTGAGGACACTCCTGATTACGATTATCTTCGCGATCTTTTCACTCAAGCACTCAAGAACACTGGCGAGGTGGAGGACGGCGAGTACGACTGGATGAAGCTCAACAATGGCAAGGGCTGGGAAGCGATGAAGGCACACCCATCGCAGGCGCACCTCCACCACAATGCCGTACCTAACTCATCCGCTCGTGAACTCCATGGCGCGAACCGGGCCTCGAAGACGCCAATTCCACCCGGGAGGCTAGAGGCTGAGCTCCCAAAGCCTGGAGCAACTAGACAACCACAACAGAGCGCTGCGCAGAGGCAGAGCAGGCGCGATCACTACGGAAACCAGGACTATGCTAAGAGGAGGAGCACCGGTGGAGACTTGGCAGCACCAGAGGGCTCAACAGCTGCACAGTTCGCCAATAGCAATGCGAATCTGCCCAGAATGAGCTCTCAGCAGCAGCAGCAGCAGCCGAACAGGCAGGTGTCCGCACAGCAACAGGCTGCTCAGCGGTCACAGGCGCAGCAACCACAGCCCGAGCAGAAGCAGGGTGTAATGTCTAAGATTCTGAAGGTGCTCTGCTGTGGATAGTGTCCTAAGTTTCTGAGGTGGCTCTGCTGTGGATAGTGTCGACGGCATGCTTGTGAGCGTCCTGTTGACGACACTTGTTGAGACTCATCCAAAGCTTACACCCTGCCTCTGGTTCGAAACCGTTCGAGGCACATGGCGTCGGCAGCATTATTACATCAACTTACACCATTCCCCATCTCGGGCCACACGCAATACATTCTACAGCATCGGCGGCGTCACGACATCACGATTCCTCCACGACAACTCTACACTTTGACCTTGCCGGTCATTCTAATGCCGCCTTACTCGACCTGCCTCCGCCGAAAAAGTCGCCCTTTCCTTGCCTCGGAAAAGCTGACATCTCAAAAATACCTCTTCACTTCTCCTCGGCCCATACCTTGTCGCAATCATACACTCGTGGGCCGCAGTTTATTCACCCAACCCTCTACCGATGCCGTGTCCATATCAGCATCTCCGCAACCTCATCATTCACCAGCCGTGAATGGGCTACCACAGACCGTCTACAAGTAAAGGAGTATATCATTTTGGAATGGTGGACCCGCTGGAAGCGAGCACAGCCGCGGGGTTCTTGTCACAATGTCTTAACATCAAACTATTGCGTCGTCTTTTTTTCCTTTTGTTCCCAAAGAAAGCAGGCGGGGAGTTGGGTTGTATGCTTTGCGAGCGCAACTTTTGTTTTTGTTGTTGTTGTATACGTGAGGAATACAGGTAGCGGAAAAAGACATTCAGAACTCGTATATTGCTTGCTTGATTTCGTGTGCGTGGCTATGGATTTCGTGACTTCGTTATGTTGTACATGTACCTTATGTTGCCCTGAGAAGCTCGTGTCGAGGACGTGCTCTCTGTTCCTTCATCCTCATAACTCCCCTCCGCAACCGTTCACCTTTGGTAGGCGACCGTTCTCTCTTACATCGTCGCACTCTCTGTGACCTGATCCGGCACATCGTAGTTTCCGGATCTCTTCACCAAAAAACCTCCGTGATGCCCGTTTCGTGCACTCACCTTCTTGTGGACGGGACTGTCAGATTGTCTTCCGTCCGGCCGACGCCGCCATCCCTTTCGATCCAGGCCATTCTCCTGAAGTGGCATGGCTGTCTCGGACTCTGCTTGGGCGCTGAGTGTTACTCGGCCTTCGGAGCGTTGCGTCCGCCAGGTTGGCATGATGATCTTCTGCTTCTGATATCGTTCCATGCTCCACACTCTCTTTCAGACCGGACTGGCATCTGCCCGCTGATGGGGCTGTAGCTTTCCCGGCCACGGAACACCGTCATCATCCCCCTCATTCGGCGTCGGTGGAATAACCTCAGGCCACGCAACACCACCAGCTCCAAAGCCAGGGTGCCCGCCCAACCCGCTCACATCGCTCAAATCCAGATTCTCCTGCTCATGCAACACGCTCCGGGTCCCCGCCTGCTGTGCCAGTTCACCTTGCTCGACGAGCGGAGTCAGCGTCTGCACACTGCCCCTACTGGCGCCTGCGTTGAGCGCTTTCTCGGGGTCTACGCTATAGCGGCGCTCATGATCCGTCTTAACCGTGATACCGGAGAGCGAAGTCGTGGGCCACGCGCTGCCTCCTTCTCCCAAGCTTTCGCTATCGCTGCGGGAATCGCGCGACGCCATGATGTTCGTCGTCACTGTGCCGTTAGCGGCCGGAGGCACGAAGGAGCCAAAGTCGATGTTCTGGCACTGTGCTTTGCGCGATGAGGTTGGTGGGGGCCGCGTGCCTGCGCCGGTCACGCCTTGCGTTCCGCGCTCTCGCGTGCGGTCGATGCTGGTGGCCCAGTGGAGCACGAGGACGGAGAAGAGGATGTCGAGGTTGCAGAGCATGAGGCAGACCCAGCCTGCTTCGCCGTTGAGGCCGGTCAGAAGACTGAGGTTCAGTGAGCTGGAGAGAAGAGTCGCGATTGCGCCGATGGAGGTGCGGAAGGCCATTGTGCGCAGCCGGGGGTTGGCGTTGGTGGTGTAAGAGTATAGCTTGCGGAGAGGGGTGATGAAGAGGTAGGTCAGCCAGCAATTGAGGACGAAGTCGAAGATTATGAGGGGGAGGATTGATCCCCGATCCAGGCCGATTATGCAGGTCCCGCTGCTGCTGATGTAGGAGAAGCGGTAGATTACATTTACAGTTACGAGGACGACGTAGGGTCCTAGTTAGCCGTTAGCAGGATAATTCGGAACGAGAAAGGGCTGAAGCGAGCTGTCGAGAGCGTACCGGTGACTAAAATTGTGTTGAAGATGTAGAGCTTGTCTCTAAAGCGCCGCTTCGTCGATCCTCGGACGATGTACGCTTTCTCAACCAGAAACAGGTAGATTAGGATTTTGCTAGTGACGTAGAATATAACACAGAACAGAATGGCAGCATCACAGATGTTGTGGTGGCTGTTGAGAGAGAAGGCTTTCTCCATGACCGCCGTGCCGAAGAGGAAAGCGTACGAGTCGATATAGATGCCGATGAGGACTTCAGGGTGTCAGATACGGTCCGCCCGTGAGAACGTAGGCTCACTTACGCCATCCTGAAGGTGGAAGCTTTCTCCAGGAGTTCAAAGTCTGCACGCGTCTCGCTGAATCGAATCAGTCAAACAGCCCGCCCGTCCGCGAGGATTATGTGCCATACCAAAGCAATAGGTCAAGACGCTGGTAGTGAAAAGGTTCAGGCACGTCGTGACGACCCTTCCCGGCGTCGGGGTGGTGTAGAAGTTGTGCACACCTGCGGTACGCAGGTCGGACTCGTCCAAGGTGCTCATGATTGCCATCTCAGCAGTGCTGCAACATTAAGACAGAACCGACCACCAAACCGTGCGAGATGTACGGAGGGTACGGATCGCCATCTTATGGATTAGCATCTTGGCCCATCGGGAACTTTATTTCTAACATTCCATTACGTCTTCCTGGCTATGCCAAGGTTGGATCTCAAACGGCGAAGCTGTAACGGCGGTTATTGCACGCCAATGTGGTTGCTGTCGAATACTTAAGCTCAGATGGCGGTGTTTCCCCGGTTGATCTCCGTACGGTGTTCGAGACCTTTGAAGGTCTTCATGGCCAGGATAAATTTATACAAATTGACATTATTGCCGAGGTTCATGTTTTGGTACCTTCGTATAGGGTATTGAACTTGATGATGCAGCTATTCGAACACAGAGGAACTTCAATCACTACCTTACAGCTCGAGATTGACTCGAAATACAGTGGGTAACTGGCTTCAACTCAAAGTTGGAGGAGTCTGGAAGGAGCCTAGAGTCGTGCATCGTAAGCAGGGCTGGGCTTTGAGTTTCTCGCTGAGTTAATCACAGAATCCGTGTCCCTGGGCTTTGACCACTTGTCTGCGGGGTGAAGAAGGTCAGTCATGTCTTCTCCCATTCGCAGGCGGAAGGAGGGACGGACAAGAGTCCGAATAGTGTTTGCATCACTGAGGTTGCAAGAGTTGCTGATTGTTCAGGACGGCCTTATCTGAGTCTTCGTGGGCAAATCGTGGCCTGGATCTTCCAGGGTTTTAACGTCTTGTCTCACTGTTCAAACGCGTCGATCCAGGACGTCGGTGGCTGCCATCTGAGACTGCATTCCCTCGACGGACATGACTCCGACACAATGAAGATCTGAGACGATTCCGAGGCAAGCAACGTCTTCATGATCTGCTGCTGGAGTGCGTAACTTCATTAGTTGGGTTGGTGTCGTCAGGGCAAGGCGGCTGGTACCGGCCCTTTTCCAACGTCCCCTCACAGGCCCAAGGCTCGGGCCTCCTCTGCTCCGGGTTTCTGTCATTCTTGTCCCTTTCCGGTATGTTCAGCGGCGACACGGACAATCGTTTTGAGGTTGCGTGCACGGCAGGGTTTGTAATACGGGGACAAGCTCCTTCGTCGGGGAAAACTTGGCGGCAGCAGATCGTTCTAGACCGAGTCCAATCCGAGTCCAATACGGTGCAGGGTAAAGATCACTCATCACTCGCGCAGAAGATGTTTCATGATTTCTCTACTTTACCTCTCCGTTGGCCGCTTCTAGCGCATAGTTATGACGAGCTCTGTGGATGCCCACCTAGGGGTTGTTTTTCAGTGATGACCAGTTGAGAGTCGAGCGCGACACGTTAGCTATCCCAGGTCGGGTTATAGCCCAGTAGCAGCCTGAATCTGCTAAGACATGTGTCAATTGCTGGAGCATTGGATCACCCAAGTGTGTTAACGATACTGATGTACTGTATCTTGCTATGTTGGAGGTACTCGTAGTCTGGTACCGCGGAGTGGCTCGCGGCCCGCGTTGCCCGCCTCCAGATCTCAAATCGCACATGGTCAGTGCAGACGATCTCAGCCCTACGAGTCCGCGCAATGCCTTCTAAGGTACCTGAGAAATCACGACTTCATGTTTCCACGGTCCTAGCATGATGTCTGAGATAAGCACCGAGTTCGACACAAGCAAGAATAAGCACCAGCTGTATCACATTTCACAGCCTCGAAACAGCCCACCAGGAATAGCTGTCAGCCCGCATTCTACCGTCACCATAAGCCGCCCCTCCAGCTGACAGCCCCTCCTTATCTCGGCACGCCACGCCTGAGCATTCGCATGCAGACTCGGTTGTATCATGGGAGATCCTTTCAATTGGTTGCGAAGCTCATCTGCTCCGGCTCGTATGATATAGCGTTGTTGCTGGCTTGAGGCAGCGCTTACGGGCGGTCCAAATGGGCTGCCTGATCTGCAAGCCATCTCACAGCGCCTGGGATGTGCCCTGTCGTCCCTCACTCATCTGGCCATCTACACGTGGAGACCCCACTACCCAGGTACCTCCTCTTTCTTGGTGACTGTCTAGGGATCTGTTTAGGTATTCCCATCATTTTCTGGTCTCATAGGACACTCTTAGAATGCTTACATCACTTGCGACGGTGACAAGTCGAATAGCTTCCAAGTTTTAGGCAGGATTCGGGGATCGCGCCCCTGCATCCTCCCGTCCTGAATCGCAAACCTCGCAACAATAATCTCCGAGGGTGGCTCATCCTTCTCGTCGAGCTCATTTCGCCAATTCAGTAAATCGTATGGCTATAACGAAGTGCATATAGTAAAAGCTCAGCCAAGCCGGGTCCTTCGACATGTGAGATGTATCGTGGGACTGCTTGTACATGCTGCATGCTACCGCAGTACCGCTCTTGCGCTCACGTGTGGAGAAAGTTCACTGCGTTGGCGGTCGAGCCTGGTGTTCCAGCTCCGACACCTAGCAGACCACTGCAGCACGCCACACCTGGAGACTGCATATGGAACCACCACCTCACCGCTTTTGGTAGGCGCATGCCCTGGCAAGTGTCGTTCACTCCGAAGCTCGGACGGGATCCTTACAGGGCAGTGTCACAGCTCAGTGGGTCTACCAACTCCGCCTAGAACTATACCAGTAAGAACTACTTTGCGGTCTCAAGCTTTTGATCTCAGCTGCGGGAACGTCAATCGTCTCATAAGCTTCACCTCTTCCGGTTACAGTCTCCTTCTTTGTAATAAGCATTGCTCCGCTAAGATTCACACCTGTTGCCGCACTGCACCTAAGCCACAGTACGCTAATTACAGCTCACCTCCCCTCTCACCTTATCTGCTGAGCCGCAAGAGCACTTTGTCCGAGAATCTTACATTCCTTTTCTTGTTTTCTCTCTCTACAAGACCACATCCGGCTCAAGAATTCCTCTTGACTACTCAATGCAAGTCACAATTGTTAACTGAAGAGCCGCATTTCCCATTCCCTTTTCCCTTTGGCCAAGCCAAACCTCATCATGAGGGGCCTCCTTTCTTGTTTTCTTGCATGCTCAGCGGGGTTGGTGTTTGCATTGCAATATGATCCGGCGCAAGTTGAATTTAACCTGAACACCAATCAGCAAGCTCAGACGGCCGTCGACTATACGGGAGAGTGGGAGAATCATGACTTCAACCCTTCACCCAAGAATTGGCGGTTTCCAATCTACAGTCTCTTCCTCGATCGATTTGTCAACGGCGATCCATCAAACGACGATGCAAACGGCACAGTGTTCGAGCACGATGTGTCGAGTACCCAGCTACGGCACGGTGGTGATTTGGTGGGGTTGACAGATACTTTGGACTACATCCAGGGAATGGGTGTCAAGGCAAGTGCCGGATGTGGAAACGATGGGATACAACCGGCTGACCAGCACAAGGGCATCTACATTGCCGGGACACCTTTCATCAACCAGCCATGGAAATCAGACGGTTATTCGGTGAGACACGAAGCGAGACTTGCACGACTGGTGACCTGACTAGCATACAGCCGCTCGACTTTACCTTACTAGATCGTCACTTCGGCAACATTGACGACTGGAGAGCAGCAGTCAATGAGATTCATAGCCGAGGGATGTATGTCATCCTCGATAATACACTTTCTACGTACGTAACCAATGTCGGGTCGCATCCAGGAGCCCGAACTGCCACCTTTAATTGACCGATGGCTGAGCATGTTGCAGTATGGGTGACCTTATCGCTTTTACGGGGTTCGAAAATGCCTCAACACCATTCGATCCGAAAGAGCATACGGCGCTCTGGAAGACCGACCGGCGTTACCCCGACTTTACTTTCGACAACACCTACAACCCAACCTGCCAGTATCCTAGATTTTGGAATGAATCGGGCGGACTGGTACTTCCACAACTCAATTCCAACTTCAGTGAGCTGGTTGGTTGTTATGAAAGCGAGTTCGACCAGGTAAGGAATTCTCAGGTGGAGACGGCTCGAATAGATGACAACGTACTGACCAGATTCACAAAGTACGGAGATACCGAAGCGTTCGGTGTCTTCCCCGACTGGCAGCGACAGCTCTCCAAGTTCGCCTCCGTACAAGACAGGCTGCGCGAATGGAATCCCTCGGTTCTAGCAAAGTTGCAGCAAATGTCTTGTGTCACGATCGGAATGCTTGACATTGATGGCTTTCGATTCGACAAAGCAACCCAAGTCACAGTGGACGCTCAGGCAAATTTCACGCAATTTCTCAGGCAATGCGCTAAGAAGTACGGAAAAGATAACTTCTTCTTGCCTGGTGAAGTTACTGGAGGAAACACTTTTGGATCCATCTACTTTGGACGTGGTAGGGAGCCGCAAATGGTACCTGAAAACAACACGGTAGCTGTTACTTTGACAAGCGACTCTAACAGCTCTCTATTCCTCCGTGAACCTGGTAAGAATGCGCTCGATGCTGCGGCCTTCCACTACAGCATATACCGCTCCCTAACCAGATTCTTGGGCATGGATGGCAATTTGACAGCTGGATACGACGTTCCGGTAAACTTCGTGGACACCTGGAATACGATCCTTTCAACGAACGACCTCGTGAATGCGAACACTGGAGAATTTGACCCTCGGCATATGTATGGCACGTCTAATCAGGACGTCTTCCGATGGCCAGGAATCGAGAACGGAGTCGACAAGATGCTAATGGCACTGTACGTCACGACGCTGTACATGCCAGGTATACCATTGTTGCTCTGGGGCGAGGAGCAAGCTTTCTATGTTTTGGACAGCACCGCAGACAATTATCTCTTCGGCAGACAAGCAATGTCTGCGGCTCATGCTTGGCAAGATCATGGCTGTTACAAACTAGGGTCTTCTCAGTACTACGATTTCCCCGTTGATGCTCTCAACACCGGATGTCTAGATGACTCAGTGTCGCTTGATCATCGCGATCCAACACATCCGGTTCGCAACATCATCAAGTCAATGTATTACCTCAGAGAGCAATACCCAGTGCTCAACGACGGATACCTACTGGATTCCCTTTCCAACCAGACGCACTATATCTACCTCCCAGGCTCCAATGGTACGCCAACCGAGACTGGAATGTGGAGCGTGCTGCGCGATCAATGGTTCGCCAAAGTGCAAGACCTGGGCGGTGAAGCTAAGGGCGGGAACCAATCAGTGTGGCTTGTCTACTCCAATGACAATCGGACCGTCAACTACGCATTCGACTGCCATGATGACGATGGCGGCGCTCTGATCGCTCCGTTTGCGGCAGGCACAACAGTGAAAAACCTACTGAGTCCGTACGATACGCTTAAACTCGTCAACAGTACGAAGAAACTTGGTATCGATAACTCAAGAGACTTCAATGGCTGCCTTGAGCAGCTGCAGATGGGCCCATGGGATTACAGAGCTTATGTTCCAGAGGGTCAGTGGATCGCGCCTCCGCCTATGATGACAAAGTTCGTGCCCGGACATGATGCTCGTATCCTTTCAACCGTCCAGCCGGGTCAGCAAGAGAAGGTCGATATTGAGTTCCAGTTCTCGCAGGAGATGGACTGCGATTCGATCAGCCAGAATCTTGTTGTCAATTCCTCCACAAGTGACGCCATTACTGCTCAACTGGACAACAGTACGGTGACTTGCGGTCCCATTCCTGCTGGCTCTCCGACGTACATTGGTCAGGTCATGTCAACGTGGAGCTGGAAAGGAACACTAATTGATGTCTCAAATGGCGTACATACAGTGACCGTATCGAACGCAACCACCCCGAATGACACAAGCACAGGATCGGTGGATCGTGTCATGTTCCGAATCGGGCAAGCGGATAATGTGATGGTTTTCCCGCGTACCGCTAACTACAGCGCCGAAGTCCTTCTCAAGGATCCAAGCACCGGAGACTTATCCGTAAATCAAAAGGCCGCTGGAGCTGACATGTGGCGCTACTCGCTCACCTGGGGTTCTTTGTGGAGCAACTGGACAGCCTACGATGGCACAAACTCCACTTTGGCGGCGCAGCCGTGGTCTGGCACCAATCAGCAGAAGTGGAAGGGCGACCATGTCATGCTTCAGTACTGGAGTAGAATGACTGGAAGCAGCGACTATGTCCAGCACGGCGATGTTGCAAGTCAGAAAACGCCTCCTCGCCGCTTCCCGCATCTTTTTGCTGAGGGCCCCTTCAACCAGTTCGGTTTCGATGGTGGATTGCATAACAGCTTCGATCAAGACTCTGACGGCACTTGGAAGTTTCACCTGATGACTGAATGGCCATCCCACTTCCAGGTCAACGTCTGGGGCATGAATCCTGACGGCCAGCCGGATCAGACGTTCATCTACGGCGATGTCGACAACGATACTGTCCTTGACCGCCTGCCTCCTGACGCATTAGCACCCCCCGTCGTCAATATGTCGCAGCTACCGCCGTCGCCCTATCTTGCCTATGAGATGAGACTTACTGATGGCGTCAACAAGTTCCAGAGAGTACCTGTCGGTAGCCGTCTGATCCAGATCTTGGTCTTCTCGCTCCTCTGGGCGCTCCCTGTGCTTACAGGCGCGGTCAGTATCTGGGCTTACATGGGCGCATTCTACGGCGTGAAGTTCAACAAGATCGGTCTTGGAAAGGCCAAGATTCCTACGTTCGGACTCTTCCGCCGCAAAGCGAGGTTCCAGAAATTGGCTGGTGATGACTACGCCGAGGATCACAAGTTGCGGCCACTGTTCCTGAACAAGTCGCGGAATACGTCTGCGGTGTCTTTGGCACCCCCGACTAGCGTGACTTCCACGAAACGCCGCAAGGTCATCATCGCTACGATGGAGTACGATATCGAAGATTGGTCTATCAAGATCAAGATTGGCGGTCTTGGTGTCATGGCTCAGCTCATGGGAAAGAGTCTGGAGCACCAGGACCTCATCTGGGTCGTACCCTGCGTTGGTGGTGTCGACTACCCCGTCGACCAGCCGGCCGAACCAATGACCGTCACCATTCTCGGAAGTCCGTATGAGATATTGGTGCAGTATCATCAGCTCAAAAACATTACCTACGTCCTCCTCGACGCCCCAGTGTTCCGCCAGCAGACCAAGAACGAGCCCTACCCGCCGCGAATGGATGATCTGGACAGTGCAATATATTACAGCGCATGGAATGCTTGTATCGCCGAGACTGTTCGAAGGTTTCAACCAGACATTTACCACATCAACGATTACCACGGCGCAGCAGCACCGCTCTACCTACTTCCAGAGACTATCCCAGCCTGTCTATCTCTTCACAACGCCGAGTTCCAGGGCCTATGGCCCATGCGCAACCTCCAAGAATCGAGCGAGGTGTGTCGCGTGTACAACCTTGACCCAGATATCGTGCAGAAGTACGTGCAATTCGGCGAAGTCTTCAACCTGCTTCACGCCGGCGCGAGCTACCTGCGCGTTCACCAGAAGGGCTTCGGTGCGGTCGGCGTGTCAAACAAGTACGGTGCTCGCTCTTTCGCAAGATATCCTATCTTCTGGGGGTTGAAGGAGATCGGCAAATTACCCAACCCTGATCCGTCGGATACGGCGCCTTGGAGTAGGGAAGAAGAGGAGAATCAGGTCATCACCGTAGATCCGAAGTATGAGGCTTCGAGGGCGGACCTGCGTAAACAGGCTCAGGAATGGGCTGGCTTGAACGTCGACCCTAAGGCTGAGCTGTTCACCTTCGTGGGCCGCTGGTCGAACCAGAAGGGTGTCGATCTTATCGCAGATGTCTTTCCAAGTATTCTGGAGAAGCATCCGAAGGTCCAGCTTATCTGCGTCGGGCCAGTCATTGATCTGTACGGCAAATTTGCTGCGCTCAAGCTCGGCGAGATGATGAAGAAGTACCCAAAGAGGGTATTCTCTAAGCCTGAGTTCACCGCCCTGCCTCCTTACATCTTCAGCGGATCCGAATTTGCACTAATTCCATCGAGAGATGAGCCCTTCGGACTTGTGGCTGTTGAATTCGGACGCAAGGGCGCCCTTGGTGTTGGTGCCAGAGTCGGTGGCTTGGGTCAGATGCCCGGTTGGTGGTTCACCGTCGAGTCCACCACGACCAGCCACATGATCCATCAATTCAAGTCTGCGATCGAGGACGCCTTAAACTCGAAGACTGAAGTCAGAGCGATGATGAGAGCGCGCTCGGCCAAGCAGAGATTTCCCGTCGCCAAGTGGGTCGAGGATCTGGATATCCTGCAGAGCACTGCGATCAAGATCCACCACGAACAAAATTCAGGTAACAGGAGAAGTTCGAAAGCTATGTCGCTGATGCCCACACGTGAGTCTGAGATGGTCGGCGCAAGGTCCCGTAACAACAGTCCGGATCGCCACTCGATATATGAGAGTGCTCCGGAGCAAACGCTGCAGCCACAGCAGGCAACTGGACTCAGTCGTAATCTGTCGCTCGGATCTAGGAGAGGACCTGGTCACCGCCCCTCGCGCTTCACGATCAATATCGAACCGTCTACCCCGATCGGTCCTCGCATAGAAGAGGAAGATGAGGATGATGCGAGCTTATACAGCAATCATGACGAGTACACCATTAGCCGTGAAGAAGCTGATGCAGCCACAATGGCGGAACGGGAACGCTCTCTACAAGCCTTGGAGGGAGGGAGAGGTGATAGTCTACCTGCGCACCCACTTCCGACTGCTGAACGAGGAAGAGGTGCTTCCAGAAGAGGAGGCAACGATAGTGGTCCGTCTCGCTCTCCAAGTCCAGCTGCTGGAGAGCGTCTCCTTGCAGCGGATGAAGAGCGTGGCAGATCACGCAGTCCTGCTCGACAGAGTCTCTTCGTCGACACAGGCGATGACAGGGGACGCTCACGAAGTCCCGTTGCCAGAGACAGTCTGCTCGTGGTAGACGACCCTCGTCGCCGCTCAACGTCTCAATTCAGCGTAGCTTCCCGTGCGAGCATGTCCTCAATGCTCGACCTCAGCGAAGTCAAAGGCGACAAGACGGACTTCAACCTTCAGAAAGTCGAGTTGTCTTTTAACGACACGACGGGCGAGTACTACAACAAGTTCGAGCAGATGCTGCAGAACTTGAACGGCAAGACGTCGGAGAAAGACCTTTGTATCGAGGAATACCTCGTCGAGTCCGAAAAGGCGTGGTTCAAGAAATACCGCGACGCGAAACTCGGTCGGTCGCGCGACCCGAGTCCAGCAGCCGGCGCTCACGTCACGAAGCGGCAGTCGCGTGCTTCTGTGTACAGCAACCCAGAGGAGAACGATTCTGAAGACGCCGTCTCGGTTGGCGAAGGGGATCGAATGGAAGACTTCTTGCTCGGCGAGAACTACCACCGACCGTCCATTATCAAGAGATGGATGCAGACGCGTATCGGCGATTGGCCCATCTACTCTCTCTTCCTGGCACTGGGTCAGATCATTGCCGCGAATTCGTACCAGATCACGCTGCTGACGGGCGGGGAGGAAGCTGGGCCGGAGTTGCTGTATATCATTGGTGGCATCTATATCGTCACGTCTGGTGTCTGGTGGGTCATGTTCCGGACACTGAAAGCGAGATGGGTGCTTTCTGTTCCGTTCATCTTCTACGGCCTGGCATTCGCGTTTGTGGGCTTCGCGCCGTTCTTACCCAAAGGGGCAGGCCGTAGCTGGATGCGCAATGTGGCGGACGGCATGTACACAGCCGCGTCCTCCAGCGGATCGTTGTTCTTCACGCTCAATTTTGGCGACGAAGGTATGTCTTTTGCTTCTGATCCTAACTTCCTACACCCCGTTCCCCCTGCTGATCAGTCCCACAGGCGGCTCGCCCATCAAAACCTGGGTCTTCCGCGCCTGCATAATCCAAGGAACCCAGAACATCTACACGACCGCGCTCTTCTACTGGGGCCGCACCATAACCCAAGCAACGGCGACCTCGAAGGCCGAAGTCGACATCCTTTCCTCATCTAAAGTCTTCTCCGCCGTAACCCTTCCCCTAGCCGGACTCTGCTGGCTCATCAGCCTCCTCCTCTTCACCTCGCTACCAGCCTACTACCAGCAACAACCCGGCAAGATCCCCTCCTTCTACCACTCTCTCCTCCGTCGCAAACTAATCTTCTGGTTCTTCGCCGCCGTGCTGCTGCAGAACTACTTCCTCTCCGCCCCCTACGGCCGCAACTGGAACTACCTCTGGTCCTCCAACTACGCGCCCCAATGGACCATCGCCCTCCTCGTCCTCGTCTTCTTCCTCTTCGTCTGGATCGCGCTGCTTTTCATCTTCTCCAAACTCTCCCGCGCACACTCCTGGATCCTCCCCATCTTCGCCATCGGCCTCGGCGCCCCCCGCTGGGCCCAAATGCTCTGGGGCACCTCCGGCTTCGGCCTCTGGGTCCCCTGGATGCCGGGTGGACCCGTCGCGGGCGCCCTAGCCGGCCGCACGCTGTGGCTCTGGCTCGGCGTCCTCGACGCCGTGCAGGGCGTCGGCTTCGGCATGATGCTCCTGCAGACGCTGACGCGGATCCATATCGGGGTGACGCTGGTGTCGAGCCAGATCCTGGGGGCGGCGGTGACGATGGTTGCGAAGGCGACGGCGCCGGATCGGGACGGGCCTGGAGACGTGTTTCCGGATTTCTCGAGGGGCGTCGTGCAGGGGATTAGTAAGCCGTGGTTCTGGATTGCGTTGGGCGCGCAGGTGGTTATTCCGGTCGGGTTTTTTATGTTTTTTAGGAAGGAGCAGTTGAGTAAGCCCTGAGAGGGTTTGGGGAGGGGGGGAAGAGGGAAGGGAGGGCGGTGGGGAGGAAACAGATTGGACGTGGGTGGGAGAACAGAATAGGTTAAATCGCATGGGAGTGACGAAGTGATGAAAGCATCGGCGTTGACGGAGTAATGTACATAGCGTTCATCATCATACAATCTGGCCTTTTCCATTCGACCAGCAATGATCATACAGCCTCCTCCCAGGATCCCAAGTAGTTACCTCAATTCCCAATTGCCCAGTTCCCAGGCCCTCGATGCAACGGTGCCAAAACCGGTGGCAATCTTTCCATCCTCAACCAGGGAAACAGGACACACCACCAGCAACCAGCAGCTTAACCCAGTGCCACATTTTGGCCTCAGACATGCCCAGCCGCGCGCTCCCGCTCCAATAAGATCTGATAACAACCCACACTCAGCACGACACTAGCCAACACGCGACTCTACCGATGTCCAAGCAACTCCATATCATCCTGTTCCTCCTCCGCATCGCCCTCCTCCTCATCCTCATCTTCGCTGCTCTCATCCTCCCATTCCTCATCATCCCCATCATCCTCATCCGCCGACTCGCCAGACAAGAAATGGCCGTCCTGGCCCCAGAACTCGACGCGCTCATCGCCGACCCCCTTTCCAGCTCCAGCAGCAGCACCAGCATCACCAGCCCTAGCATCGCCATCTGCTCTCAGCTTCTCTTCACCCAGCTCCTTGTCAGCAGCATCAGCATCAGCAGCGTCAGCCGCCGTCGAGTCGTCCTTGGACCAGCTAAAACTCGGCCGTCGCCCATACTCCTCCAGATACATACGCATGGGACTCAAACTCCTCTGGACCCTTTGAATGATATCGTAGGGGCTGAATCTTGCCGTATCGAGGACGGGGACAGGAATACCGTAACCGTAAGCGGTGGGTCCGTGACTTGAGGCTGCAGCAGCGTTTTCGGCTCCCTCGGCTTCGGCGCGGAGGAAGTAGCTGCGGCCTGGGGTGGGGCGGAGGGGGAGGCGGGAGGGGGTCAGGTGGGTTGCGTAGTGCCCGTGGCTGTGGCTGGAGGGGAAGGTAGGGGTTGTTGGCCTGGAGGCGGAGGCGTGGGAGAGGTAAGCGCTATCGGCCCTCTCATCACCTTCATTCCCGTTTCCTTCTTCCGTCCCATTCCCTTCTCCTTGCACATCCGCCCCTTGACCCTCTCCATCGACGCTATGCTGGGTCGCGCTGTCCGATCTCCGTCTCGGCAGGCCCTGCAGCACTTCGATTCCGGTGAAATCGTGCTGGCGCTGGCGGCTCGTGCCGACCAGGGGCCGCGTGTTGGGCGTGTCGCCGCCGATCGGCGCGGCTTGGTTCGTGTTGTAGCCGTCGCAGACGGGGCATTTGAGCCCTAGCCAGTGGAAGGCGGTCCAGCCGCGGCCGCCGCAGTCGTTGCAGTTTACGAAGACCTGTTTTGGGAGGCGGCGGCGTTGTGGTTGTTGCGGTTGCTGCTGCTCCACTGCGGGATGTGGTGCTGCTGCCGGGTCGGGGGTATCGGTGGGGGGTGTGGTGGTGTTGGATGGAGGGGTTATGGATGCGGCGGTGGTAGAAGCGACTTCGACAAGTTCTTCTTCCGGCATCGGCTGGGCCCTGATCTCATCGTCCAGTTTCCGCCACTGCAGTTCCATGTTGACCGCGCTGCGACTGCAGACTGGACAGCGATAGGTAACGCCCATGAGATCTCTGTAGCAGCTCGCGTGCATATAATGCCCACATAACAAGCTCACCACCGGCGCTGGAGAACTGAAGAGGTACTCCAGACAGAGTGGACAATCGCATTCCGTGGCTCTTTCGATGCAGGGATGACTCTCACTCGTGCTGATCGAGATGCATACATTGCACCGCCGACAATGGACATAGTCCTTCCCTAGCCCCTCACCGCGACGACAGATACCGCAGTCCTCGCAGTGGTAAATCCGCTTTGTGCTGTCGTCGTCCCAGAGCTTGCATTTGGGGCAGTAGTAGTATGCCATATCCTCCTGACAATTGATGCAAGTCTCCCCCGCGGGTTGAGGCGTCTTGCACAGCATACAGAGCATATGCGCGGTCGCTTGGCGGTTCAGTTGGTGAGGAAAGGGCAAGTCGGGGGAAGAGTCGTGGCAGAAGCGACACGGGACCCAGAGGTGGCAGTCTGCGCACTGGATCTTGACGTTGCGCTTGTAGTGGGCGCAGCCTAGGGCAGGGGGGGAGGTCGAGTCATCGGGATCGGTGGTGTAGGTGCCTTCGGGACAATGAGAGGGTTCGAGGTCGGAGGGAGTGAGATTGTACTCGTGCGCTGAATGGGGCATTGATGGTGCTTCCGTAGATTGGGGAGTAGGACGAGCATCGGAGGCAACAGGACTCGGAGTGGTGACTGGTGGCAGCTTGCCGGGATTTCTGGTGCGGTAGTCTTCTGACATGAGCATGTGCATGCGTGCTGCTTTCTCTTCTGTTGACACGGCTAGTCTTTGTATTTCCTGCATCTTTTGGCGCAGGGCGCGCATGCCATCGTCTGCAGGCAGACTGCTAGACATGAGGTTGGTGTCATGGTTGCTGCCTTGGGGACCTTGTATTTGTTGAGACTCTTGAGCCTGATCTCTTCCTTGGATAGTATTGTCCATGTTATATGCAGCTCTTTCAGAATGCTCAGGGGTAGCAATTGTGGTTGTTCTAAAAGCTTCGGGAATGCCGTATGCAGGGTTCGAGGACATGTACCGTTCAATAGGTGACTCGGGAGGGGAAGGTGATTGTCGGTATCGGCTCAGGCCCTGGCGGAGAGCATTTTGTTGATTTGCAGTCTGATGCAAGCTGCCAGGCGACGGTATAGAAGAATTTCTCGGGAATGCGCCGTCGGTGGTGTGGTCACGAGCGGAGACGGGCTCAAAGTGGTGTGTCGTGTGTGGCCGTGTTCGGTCTGACATGTGAAAGTCCCGCTTCGGCGGATGCGCCCGCCGATTGCGTCGTGAGAGCTTGAGGATGATGCAACTGCTGCCGACTCCGGCGAACTACGTAAACTGTAAACGAGGTATTGTTGTTTCTCCTGTTCAATAACCCTCGTTATACACAAAATGTCAATGTCAGAAAGATCAGGTACGAATGAAACAGGTCATGGCAATGTTGGAAGGACTACCAGGTAGGTATACGAGAATCGTTTGGTTCGCCACGTCCACGTATTGCAGGCAGCGCTCAAGCCACCAGTGACCCTAGCGCCACTCGTTATGGCTGGGAAAGTTGGCAATAATAATTGTCGACAGCTGTCTATCCCAACATGTGCTGTATGCCTCGGCCACAATCGTATCATCCAAGCATGTGAATATCTTGTCTAACTCAACAATGTTCAGCAGAATATGATCCGCTTTTACACCTGAGGTGTGTTGCTTCAGAATCACCCTCTGGAAATGCGTGTGGTAGGTGGTAACTTAGAGGTGGAGCTTCCTCATCAAACATGAAGCGATATCGACCTGCACTCCTCCTGATGGTATGTCTTTCCCATAAAACATCTCAATCTATACCGCTCTCTTCACATACACCAACCTGCCTCAGGGTGCCGTCTTCCGACCTGTGAACAAGCACCCTCATTCAGTCAGAACAGCCGCAGGTAAATTTGAAGGTAGGTCATGGCTCGAGGCCGATCAGGCGAGCACCATCGTACTTATATTCTTCAACTTTTCCCTGTCCCATATCTACACGTGCTGTACATTGATCTGATCCTTCGGCCGTACACATAGATATGTTCATTGACATCGAAGGATCGCATTGGTGGGTACAAGACCGGAGTTCGCAATTGCCGCATCGGGTAAAGCTTAACTCCGAGGCCGATCCTACTCCATTTCCTCTTCAAGACACCATTCCACCCATCTCGGCCGAGCATGTCCTCAATTACATGCATGCATACGTAAACTGCGCATTCCGATTCTTTCGCGGACGCGCAGTTAACAACATGCCGGATCAAGCTAACTACCAAAGTGTCTTTCGAGTCGCGAAAGCCACCAATGACTCGTCGACTGAAGCTGCCAAGCGCAACCGCCAGCCGGTCTCCTGTGCGCCCTGCAGAGCACGTAAAGTGAAATGCGATCGAAGCTCGCCGTGCGGCGCTTGTCAGAAGAGGGGACATGAGGGGTCGTGCAACTATGGAGATGCTGAGGTTGTCCGGTCCAGAAAGCCTACCAAGGCTTCTAGGGCCGCCGAAGCTCAGATCCGCCTCCAGCGACTTGAGGATATGGTCGCTACTCTGGTGCAGGGACCGCAGAGAAACAGCGCTGATACTACACCATCTAAAGGACTTCCCACACCGGACTCACTCCAGACCACTGAACCATCACCTGCCGGACATCTAGAGGTTCATGGCACCGAGACTAGCTATATCGGGCCTACTCACTGGACCACTGTTATGGAAAACATTCGGGACATCCGCGCCGCACTCACTTCTGAGGAATTAGAAGATCATGAGCCACTACCAACCCCTCCCCCTGATGACTCCGACATCCTGATAAGAGCCCTCCCAATCACCGCATCAAGCGTCTACGCTTCCGTCCCACCCCGTCCTGCCTGCGACAAACTCCTCTTCAACTTCTTCAACGGCAACCAACAAGCCTACCTACCCTTCATCCACAGCGGCAAATTCGCCAGAGAATACTCCGCGTTCTGGCCCAACCCATCCTCCCAATCTCTTCTCTGGGTCTCCATGCTCTTCTCCATGCTCAGTATCGGCTCCCTAAACCTCGTCCACTTCCCCAACCACCCAAGCACCAACAGCCCGGCCCCAGACGAGCTCTCCTCAGCCTCCCTCCTCGCATCAGCCCGCCGCGCCCTCGTCGCAGGTCAATACCAAAAAGCCCTCCCCTACAGCGTAGAAGCGGTCCTCCTCCACGCCTTCACAAAATTCGTCTCGACCCGCGATCTCGACACGGACGCCTGGCTGCACTTCGGCATCGCGGCCCGCCTCGCCATGAAACAAGGCTACCACCGCGACCCCTCTCAATTCCCCAGCATCACGCCCTTCGAGGGCGAGATGCGGCGCCGCGTGTTCTACATCGCGGGCACGCTGGATCTCCAGCTGTCCTTTCAAGCGGGCCTACCCAGTATCTTCCACGAAGAGGAGTGCGACACCGAATTCCCGCGCAACCTACTCGACTCCGATTTCGACGAGTCCAGCGCCATTCTGCCCCCAGGCCGGGGGCTGACCGACGCAACCCCGATGCTCTACTACTGCTACAAAGGCCGGCTCGTGCGCGTGCTACGGCGCGCAATCCGCCAAAGCCTCTACCTCACGCACACCGTGTACGCGGACACCATGCGACTAGATCGAGAGCTCTGGACCGTCCACGCCGACCTCCCCCCCAGCCTGCGCCACAAACCCCTCGCCGAAGCCTTCGCCGACGAGCCCTTCCTCATCCTGCACCGGCTGTATATCCACCTCGTCTTCCAGCAAACCCGCATCGTGCTGCACCGGCGCTACCTATCTCACGCGCGGTCCGATCCCGCGTACGCGTATTCGCGGTCCAGCTGCGTGGACGCGGCGATGGCGGTGTTGGGGCTGCAGGCGGAGTTCCATGCCGCGTGTCGCCCGGGCGGAATGTGGTGTGGACGGTGTAATATGAGTAGTTTGACGCTGCATCATTTTTTGTTGGCCGCGATGGTGGTGTGTTTGGAGCTTTATGAGGCGCAGAAGGAGACGCTGGCGTGTGAGACTTCAGGTGCGGAGGGGGCGGTGGAAGAGGGGTCGCGGAGAGCACGGCAGGGCCAGGGGCGGGTCCCGGAGGAGGTGGTGGCGAGGCACCAAATGCACGATGCGCTCAGGCTGGCGTTGGAGAGCTGGGAGGAGCGGAGTGCGGAGAGCAAGGATGCGAGGAGGGCGTCGGCCGTGCTGAGGACCGTCTTGTCGAAGGTCCCTCGACCGGATCTTCCGCTCACACAGGAAAGCCAAGGGGCTAGAGACACGACGCAGGCACTGTCGGACAATGGAGCCCTGCTGAGCGAGAGCGGTATGATGGATCCAGCGTGGACCATCCCTCCGACTTCGACAGCCAACGCAAACGCACAGGATGCAGACGCAGCGAGCTGGGCTACAGGCACGAGTCTTGAGGCTACGGATCCGCTGAATACGCTTTTTGGCGATGCTAGCGATATCGATTGGGTATGTGCAATTTTCGTACAGAAAAGAAAAGCCCGATATGCGCAACGCTTTACGTGTACTGATACCCATTTTTCTTAGACACAAGTCGACCAGTGGCTTCTACGCGACAATGCTGATCAGCCAATGGATTGGGACTTTCTCAACGCTTCCGCTGTGCAGTTTTGAGGATCAAGAAGAAACAGGTGGCGGGAATGCGTCCTTCGCTGAAAGCCCGAAGCCAGCCACAATCAGGTCATTGCAGGGGTTTAGGTAGGGTTAGAAAAAGCCCAACTACCAGCAGAGTGGCCGCCCGCCCTTCCTTCCCTCCGCCATGCGGAATGGAGTGACTCATGTGATTGAGATTGCTCGACGCGATGCAGTTGGGAGACACAACGTCCAGCACCTCCGCCACTTTACATTCCGTCGCTGGAGCAAATGCGGTAGCCTTGTTCAGGAACAAAGTTGACAGCAGTAACAATGTCACATCGGCGTTTATCACAGTCGAGCATTCTCTTAGCTTTTCTCAACGTAGCATGAAGTCCGTGGCGGGCCGCAAAACGCGTCGCCACGCACCATTTACATCCTTCTCCCATGGAGAATCTTGAGTGGTCGATGGTGGCTACCAGGTGCTCAAGAAGTGGCTTGGTGATCTCTTCGATCGCTAGTGAAAGTGTTTTGAGGTCTAACGCTTGGTTTCACACTAATCATTCACCATCCCAAATGCATTTGGATATCTGTGAGTTTCGTATCATAGTCAAATAGCTATGGAAGATACATTCTCTATGAAATACATCCATGCAATGAATCGAAGCCATTTCCACTACCAGCCCAATCCATATGCATTAGTCTTGCAAACCGCAACGAACGCTTCAATGAACACCTAACATGGCCGCTGACTCTGTGCATGACCACCCATCTCTTTTCTCGTGAAGCCATCGACCTTCTGATTTTAAGAAAGCCTACGGCGCATCGTTAATTCCCTTTCGGATGTTGTGACGCCGCACTTTGCCGTCACCCAGTCAGCCCAGCACACACGGAGCCACAAGTTCGGGGCGTGATTATGTATCTGCCATTGACGATCCACAAAGAGAATAAAGGCATCAGCTACGCTAGTTCGGACGTACGGATATGATACGTCGAAAGCTTCCCTATCGCCATTCTCGTGCTCCACCAGTACTTCAACCAGACTCTCACGCCTTAGGAGGTTGACTTTGACTTGGATCCAAGCCTGGTCTGAGACCGCACACTGAGGGTATGCACCAAAGAAGCGACCATAGAGCCGCAAGTGACGAATCTGGCAAGCGTTATGTTTTCCAATAGTGGAGATCCACCTCAGGACGTCTGTGTTTTTTCCGAGGGTGTAGTCGTCATGTCTGGATGTGGAGCGAACGGTCTCGTCGATTACGAACGTGGTTGTTCCATAGAACAAAGGTAACGCTTCGTCTCTAATCCCCTTCGATACTCTTGTGATTGGAGGTTGTCTCGTTCTTTCCTCCAAAGACACATCTGACTCCCAGATCTTGATCTCTTCTGGAAAGATATATCCATAAATCATGCAACGCAGTTCTGACTAAGCGGGTTGTCAGTTCTTGCTGATATGCGTCGGTAGGATGTTACAGTTGCTAACTGGTAGGCTTTCGAAACGACTCATTGTAGGTTGTTTTTTTAAGTTGTGTTTGTGGTTTGCGTGCTTGTCTCGATGCGGAGGCGCTGTCAAAGGAGTGTTGGACGGCGATGCTCATCAATGAGAAGATGTGCTATAGCGTAAGACAGTATCGGGGAAGTGCTCAGACTTCTGCTTGGTCGCGAAAGAAAGTGAAGTGATGTGGAACGAAACCGGAGGTGAAGCGACAGACGCGTCACGTGCTTGTGTAAGACGCGGAGGAAGGTACGAAAAAAGTTGACTCCAAGGTCGTGGCTTCTTAGCCCGAACCGTTCCGATGCTCCTATGAAAGGTTCACGAGGTATCGAAGGCTTTCTCTACATTACAAGCCATATGGGATGAGATTGGTGATCGCCATTGGCTGAGCGGCTCTCCATACAGGATGCTAGCATTGCCCTCTCAAACATCTCTTTTCCCTCCATCATCGGCGCCTATGAGCTTATATCTCAACGGCCTCCCAGAACCCTAATGCGTGTTCAGTGCTTTTTAACTTCTCGTGCCTTATCACCCCTCGTTTCAGCGCATAGAATCTAGTTCCGCATCTCATAGTGCTTGCTCAGACCGACATAACTCTTCCATGTTTCTTATAAGCCGCATCGCTCATTTAGGCGGCCTGACCCTGCGAGAGACGCTCCATCGGTGTCTGGTTGAACGGGTCTGCGCCAGTACTCTTCAACAAATCAACAGTCTGCCCGTCCTCCGTCTGCAGACTCCACTCAAGAGTCTCGAACTGCCTATAGTCAGCCTATATTGTCCCTTCCATTCGCAGTCTTCCCAGCGTATCACTCACATAACCCATCCTAGTTTTCCTCTCACTCTTGAATCTCATCAACGCCTTCTGCCTGGTGCCCTTGACCCAAAACTGAATGTCGATCTTCCCATGCAGCTGGTTCATCTTGCCCCAGATCCAAGGAATTTGGCTCGCAAAATACACCTCGTCGCCCAGCACTTCTCTCGCTTGGGCGTTCGTCCGCAATGCGTACAGTGTGCTGTTGACGACGGAGGAAGAGGACTTTTGATAGTTGAAGATGGCGAGGGTCGACACTGTGACGACGAGGAGGAAGATGGGCATTGTCTTCAGCCATTTGCGATCAGCGCTCACAGAAGGCAGCGCCCGGTCGGAGCGGCGCGACATGAGGGGCCCGTCATTTGGCTTAGGCGCGCTGATGAGGGTGCGGCGGGGGACGGCATTGTTGCGGCGGAAGAGGCATTCGAGGGGTTGGACAATCCGAGCTGTGCGCGGTCGAGAGAACATCTTGGATGCTGTACTGTAGGGATCGCAATGCTTGGACCAGATCCAGCTGTGTTCGAACTTCGATGTCGAAGCTCCATCGGGACGGAAACGTTCGGCGCGGACCGAGGGCTGACTGCACGTCATGCTTGGCGTGGAGGGTCTATCACATGCAATATTTCCTGCGGCGCATACTGTATATCGTGTTCACTCGTAATCACACTGCCTCTTTTTGCATATACGAACGCAAGCTGCTTGGCCATCACAAGCATGGCGTCCGCAAGAATTCGCAAGACTTTCAAATATCCCAGCGAAGACGATTTCTCCGACCGCGAAGATCTAGATGAAGAAGGCAAGGCAGCCATCCCTTTGCACACCCCCGCGCATCCAGCTAACAGTCCTACCAGAACAAGAGACTCTAATCTCCACCCTCCGCACCCGCGACCAAAGCACCAACACCCTCTACAAGACCGCCTTCCTCGCCCTTCCCCTTCTCAGCACCCTCGTCTACCTTCCCCTCATCTTCACCTCCTCAACCTCCGCATCCACCTCCTCGCATCCTTTCCTCCTCTCCCTCCTCTCGATAACCTCCCTCCTCAGCACAGCGTACACGCTGCACTTCATCCCCCTCACCACCCCAGACACGAAGGGCAAAACGCCGCTCTACCGGCTCGAGCCCGGATCGCC
Organism: Zalaria obscura; assembly: GCA_024184665.2. Lineage (NCBI taxonomy): Eukaryota > Fungi > Ascomycota > Dothideomycetes > Dothideales > Zalariaceae > Zalaria > Zalaria obscura. Next base: position 313,531 of record JAMKPW020000009.1, on the reverse strand, counting down.
AGTCACCACCTACCTCCCGTATCTGAACGGAGGGCTCAGTGCCCTGCTGACACTGATTGCGCTTCTAGCGTGGAGAAGGGAGAGAGTGGAAGAGGCGTGGCGGGGTGTGTTGCCAGGTGTGGTGTTTGCGGTCGTCATGTTTGCGAGACGAGAGATGGGGGTTGTGAGCCGGGAGGTGGGAGGGTTGGAACGGTTGCGGTACGGGTATAAGGGAGCTTGAGGGCGTGAAGAGCATAGTTACCACAGAATCCACAACGAAGGGCAATGGAAACCGCACGGGTCACAGGGTACAGAACATGTCACAAGGACTGCTTTTCCGGTATATCTACTTTTCTAAAGCACAACGAGGCCGCCCAAACCCAGTCCCATGCAAGCCAAACACGTTCTATGGGGGTGGGGTATCCCGTCCTGCCTTTTCTATATCCAGCCATGGGGAAAGCAATGCGACAACCAAAAAAAAAGCACATACACAGCACACCAACGCCGCTGCTTAATTCCAATTCCAACCGTTCCGTCAATTACTAATATCTTCCTACCATACCGCCATCGTGAAACTCTGGGTCATTTCGCCCGGAGTTGACTCAACCCGTGGCCGTACATGTCCTACATGTCAATCGTTTCGTTGAACCGGAGGATGGCATTCTCGCGTAGTATGCCGTCGACGCCTTCGGGGATGCCGTGGAAGGACAAGACGGGTGCCTCGGGCGCGGCAGTGGCGTATGTGACGTCTGTGATCAGGACCAGGCCGGCAACCTTGATCGACTCAACAAGGGCTGGAACAAGTTCCTGTGCGGAGTTAGGATATGAAAACTGGGACGTCGTTAAACGAGAGACTGGAGGAACCACGTACCAGCAGGCGAGAACTACACATGAGACCCATGTAGTTGTTGCTTTGAGCTATTCTGACGGCCTCCTTTATGGACATGGCGGTGCGTCCGCTAGTGTAGAGCACCGTGGCCGACGCTTGTTGATTCGCATATTCGAGACCAAGCTGGTTGCATAGCAGGACAGGGTCTATAATCAATTAGCATTCTGTTTTCTGTCAGGAGCAACAGAGAAGGCTTACAATTTGGCTGCTTCCAGTTCAGCGCAGTGCAAATGTCAGGGTTATACGATGAGAAGACCACAGAACGGATGAAACCATCGTTGCCGGCCCGAAGCTTGCTCGCATGATCGAACACAACATCCAGAATGGCATCGCAAACGTAGTTGATGTTGCGCGTTGGTCCCAGCTGGCTTTCCTGCTCCTCTGTCTTTGTTGGGTAGACGATGTGAATGTCGAGATGGACTTCCGGTGGGAGGATTTCGAGCGCATCCTTCAGAGAAGCCCATGAGGTTGCAACTCCCTGCGATTGCGCGACCAGATCCGATGGTGGGTTCCGTGCGAACTCTTCTAGGAATGCTCGTCCTTTGCCCTGTTGTGCTGCAATCAGGTTGAATTGCTCGTATGAGACGCGTGAAACCAGGTCGTTTCGGATGCCCAGGGACTCATAGGCGGAAGGAAGGGCCCACTCAGGGTAGATTACGGGGATGCCATCCTTAGTGGCTTGTACAATGACTCTCAGATAGTCCCCTGTCAAACTCGAGCCAGTAATGAGCTGGTTTCGCTGCGTGTCGACCTGGCTTGTCGCCTTCCAATATGTCGCGAACTGCGTGATCTCAAGAGGAATACTAGCGAATGGCGTGACGACCTGGTACTTGAAGCTGATCCTTCCGATGGCACGTAGACGTGGGTCGAAGAGCTCCAGATGCCAGGATCCAGAACTACTGAACTTGCTTGTGAAGACTCTCGACGATGCAGCACCTCTGGCAATGACCTTGGAACCGAAGGTGGGGAAGACATCAAAGTCGATGGAGAAAGTCTCCAAGTTGTCAATCTGGAAAGAAATGGTCTTAAACTCATCCTGGATAGGGAGGGGAACGTTGCGGGGAATTAAGTCGGACGATTTGGAAGAGATCGTTAGTCGTGCCGCTGGATATTTGCTGTCGCCGTAAAATTCAATCGCTTCGTTATCTTTCGTATCGAAGCTGATCACAATGAAAGTCTTCGTGGTGTCAAGGAAATTGTGTCCGTATCTCCTTAGCGGGATTATTGGTGGGGGGAGCGACAGGTCTGGAATGCCTTCAGCTTCCATACTCATCGGCATCGGCTCGGTTGTAAATGGCGCCGCCAGTGCTGCGGTAGTGACGGTTTGCTGGAGCTGTATTCCCTTCCCACGACCTGCAGCTTCCAACAGCCTGAGACAGTCCAGATGACCCTCCCATGCTGCGTAGTACATGGAGGAGAGGTTCTTCTCATCCAGCGCATCCACATCGACTCCAAAATCCAGCAGTGTCTCGAGGCATGATATATGTCCCTCGCTTGCTGCATGGAATAGTGGTGTCCATTGATAAAGCTTGTCTGGCTGGTCAAGGTTGGCGCCGTAATTCCTGAGCATGACCAGGATCTGGGGACTCCTGCCAGAACGCGGGACAAGATGTTGTGGATAGAGACCCTCGGCATCTGGAAGTATTTGAGGTTTGTATTGCAGTAACAGGTCGGTGATTGGCACAGATCCATATTGACAGGCGAGATTGAGTGGGATGTGGTCAGTCTCACCCAAAGGGTCTACCCGAGCACCAGCTTGGAGGACCGCCTCGACGGATGAGAAGTTGGTATGTACGATTCCATGAATAAGAGGCGTGAAGTTGTCGAGGTCCCTGACGTCGACGCTTCCAGGTGATGCTGCGAGGAGAGCCTGCACTAACTCCACTTTTCCGTGCATACAAGCGTAATGCAAGGGTATCCTTCCATAGACGTCGACAGCATCTGTGTTCGCTCCATGTTGAAGGGCCATGGGGAGTACTTCAAGTCTCCCGGAGATGGCGATCTCATGAAGGCAACTTCGCTCATTGATCTCGTCCGAATAGTTGACGTCGACCAAGTTTGAATCATAGAGAGCTTGCTGCGACGTTAATGGTGCTGTGTTGATTGTACCGAGGAAGACTCGGCTAACGCGCTCGCGGGCATCAGGAGCAGAACCCAGTCTTCCCATCCATTCTGTGACGATACTAGTACTGCCTGCATTGACAGCTTGGAGAATCTGAGTTTCGACATCGTTGTCAGCGCCCTGATACGCGTTCAATCTTGCGCCGTCGTCATTTCCTGACGGAATATATTCAATCTTCTCTCCTTCGGCCCATGCACCGACCTCGAGTAAGCTCGTGGTTGCTTGATCTGAGAGGTCGCTTATAACATCACGGTTGAAGCAAGGTTGAACCTCAACGGCGCGAGAGAGATAGAGTTCCTTGGTTCGAGACTGTAAACCGAATGTCAGCATGTAGAAGCAAGCCTGGTACAGCCAGATGGGTTGCTCGTCTGACCTTTGAGGTTTTGTCCCACTGTGCGCATGTTAGCAACGTGTTTTCATATACCATAAAGGAGGCAAGCAAACCTTCTTCAAGATCTTTGAGAATGCTGTTTGGTTGATCTCGACGAATTGCTTGTTCAGTCAGCAAATGGCAGAGCCAAGACGATAAAGGTCTGGTGTACCTGTAGCTTGTCAAGGTCATTGTTAAACAACCTAAACCCTTCATCAAGGGTGACGTAGACAGATGAGAGTTTCGAGGCCGAAGCTGCCCTTTGTTGAAGCGACTTCTTGCGGTCGAGGAGGGTTCTCAGTCGTAGTTTGAGCTATACGAGGTTAGCGCAGATCAACGTCGCACAGATAGGAAGGTCTAACCTCAGCTTCTTTTTGGAGGTAGAATGTGTTGACCTTCTCAAGCTCTCTTTCCTGCGACACCGTTAGTGACGTGCGACAGGCTGTTGAGGGTTTGGAGTACTAACTAATCGAAAGAAGAAGGTGGCCTTATTAGCTTGCAGGGAAGCCTGTGAATCTGCAAGCTGCTCGCCATGGCCGAGCTCTTCTTGAGCGCGTATTACTGGTGTGGCGCTCAGCTTTTTGATAAGCTAAATGGTGGTCAATAGATGCGTAGAATGACTCGCACATCGATGTTGCATGGGCGTACCTTCTTGAGCGCCTTATAATCCACAAAGCTGGCGGCATACTCTGGGATGTCGAGCTGGCGTTTCTGAATGTGCTTGCCAAACTTCCTATTCGGGTTCAAGGGTTAGAGAAGGGTCAATAGGGTTCCTCGATCGCGTCATCGACCAATCATGCGGAGGGGGTTCGTTGATAGGACTTGATAGGACTGGGAAGCGTACATGTTGACTTCGCGGACGGAGAGGTCTCCCTTGACTCGTTACCCGACGCGGTGGTGAGACGATGGGGTTATCGGAGACTGCGAGTGCGACTGGCGTACTGCTGCTGACGAGGAGAGATGACAACAATCCTTTCATTCATTCTCTGCATGTCGGGTTCTTTTGGTGGGAAGGCGCCTGTCGGGGTGAGCTTTGGCTCGCTCTGCGGAGCACCAGCACCGTCAGCACGACCTTCGAGGAGCCAGGCAAACTGCCCCACCGTATCAAGCCAACCGAGCTATCGCGGGCGCGTCCGAGTGATGGCGGCGCAAGTCGGGCGCGGACGTCCTTTGGAGGGGTCGTGATATCAAAATCCACTCGCGTCGATGCACGTGGTGGATTGCGCTCTTCAATTGGGCGAGCGTCGCTGGCAGGGATGCTGCAGGTGCGCCCCGGCCGCCCAGTTTGCAGCATGTCACTCTCCACTTCCGACATTTTACCGCAGCTCAGAGACAGAGCATGTCAACCACGTGTCGCCCATGTTGTTGCATATTTGATTGTTTATTTCAACCTCATCTACTCCCTGATATACACGTGCCTAAATTCTATTTTTCACAACTCCTCTCTTCTTGTATACAAGGGTACACTTCTTGCTGTGTCCTTCGTTGAATGCAGGGCCCTCGATCGGCGGGAGGACGCCGCACGTAGGGCTGAACCGAAGCCAGCCGACCCCGAAGACACGAGTCAGGCCACCTTTAACATTACGTGAAAGGTCGAACGGCCACTGACACGTGAGCCTATAAGGACGCTTCGAGTCGTCACTTCTACTGTATACAGAATTCCAGGACGATATGGAGTCTGGTTCATGTGAAGCGACCCTCTCTTCGGCCCCCACTAATCTTCTCGGGGCGGGTTCCAATTCCTCTTGATCCACGACGATCACTCTTTCGATCCCCAAAATGCACATGCATCGGTCCTTCTTGGCCGCGGAGGCGTTAGAGGTAGTTAGTTTGGAGTACGGGTGTCATACGCGTCCATAACTGCCTTGAGGAGTGGTAGAGGGAGAACACTTGGTCTCCTCTCTTACACCTGCCACGCTGGGAAGCCGTAGATCGCAAAGCTTCACGATGCTTGAGCTCCACATAGCAGTGAGATAGCTGCTCGATGATGTGGTCCACTGAGCAGTTCACTAGCGGACGCTTTTAGAACATGGTCTGGACTTGTTCGTAGCGGGCGTTGCAGGTGTCTATGATGGCGGTGTGGAATCAAGTTGACACGTCTACGGCTCGAGTAGTGTAGACAAGCATTACCTAGTTTCCCCGACAATAGGGTACCGAACACCTGGTCTAAAACTGCCGAAAGCGCCTCACCCGGCAAGGTGCATGACGGAGGATGTTACCAGCAGAGGGAGATTCTGATGGATCTAGGAGATCCGCTTGGATGCCGAATGCCCAAGTAACGCCTGGCGAGTTCAACATCGGGGCCATGAAGAACACGTACACCGCCTTCTTTGGCTATCTGTTATAGGTTTGTATGTGGTAATTTGGTCGTGATTCGTCTCATGTCTAGCTAATCTGCTGTTTCCGGGATGCGCTGAGAGCAAAGTCGCGATCGTTCCGGCCAGAGTGATAGACCTCTCCATGGTGTACTGGTTAGATCATAATGGCAATGGCATCATGGCGAGCATGGTTGGATAACATTTATACGACTGAATGTACTATACAGAGAGACGCTGCATTCATGTGGTTGATGTTCATCCCGAAGCCATGCCAAGCTTTTGAGGCTCTGCTGACCTCCGCAAGATCGTAGACCTCATCGCTTGCCGTAGCCAAGACTATTTGCATATCGTTCATCTAACACCGAATCGCCATCTGTATAGGCTGTATCTTGTCCGTCACCAGCGCCAAAAATATCTAGATAAGACTCTCGCCCCGGAGTCACTTCCGAAACAGCCCTCCGACAAAGTTTACCGCCATAGCTTGCCACCATGGGTTTGAGCGCGATGAAATGGGTGCAGATGATCGCCGCGTACGTACCTAGTCTTACTAGAAGCAATCATCTATTCTACCAACAGACTCTTGGGTCACCGGGCATTGAAGGAGGCGTACGGCTGATTTTGAAATAGGGGCGGCATCTGCTGCATCGGCGGTCCAGCGCTGATATACTACGTTACGCCAACGGAGGAAGAGCTGTTCATGGTAAGACTATTAGACATAACATCATTCCGGGATCAAGTTTCCTGATTGAATACAGAGGTACAACCCAGAGCTTCAACGCCGCTCTCTCGAGAACCGCGCCCAGAAGCAAGAAGATTTTGACAACTTCGTCAACCGGTTAAAGCAGTACTCCAAGAGCGACAAGCCAAGTAAGTCAACCGTAACCATTTCGATTTCTCAATGTTTTCTTTTGCTTGTTCAATCACATGAAAGTCTCATACGGCTGCTAATGGACCGTAGTCTGGGCAGTAATGGAGCAAGAAGAAGAGAAGCTCAGACAATCCGCCCTCCAGCAACGGATTGCGGACCAAAGAGCAGCAAACGATGCCGCAGAGGCAAGGAGGCTTGAGATCAAGAATCACTCTTCGTAGTCAGACTAGGCATTGCAAAGGGTTGGGGCAAGAAGGGTTTATGTACGTATAGCATTGGGATTCGGAGTTGGGTGGCAAGATATTCGCATTTCATGGTTTGGCAAATTGTACCATCTCCGCTTATAAACAGCTCTAATGTGAGCATATGGATTCGTGTCCCGTTATCGTGGCAAATCAACTCAGTATTGAAGTCTCCTTGCCCAATCGAGACTGCTCTGGGGCCAACTGGTCAGCCCGATTCGCACCTCCGCTTCTGCATCACTTCCGTAAGCGCTTCTCTGTTTGGAGATAGCCGTCCAGAGTAGAGCTGGCTTTTCGCTTGCGATCCTCGGCCTTGAAGTCTGGTGTTGGGGCAGAGCTGTTGCACCTGTCCTCGTTCATGCCCGAAGCTTGCACTCCGCCCATCGCAACACCCGCGATCGCGTAAAGTTCATCAGTGATTGCATATGCTGGACCAGTGCATTGAGAAGTACCGAACGAAGGCATGCTGATGGGTAAGGTAATCGGATAAATCGACTGATACGCCGGACCAGTGCAGACGCTAGGCTGACGGACGTCTTCCATGTCTTGGTCATCCGGGAGATGGTCCTTGGTCTTAATTGCCGCAGCCAGAGAGGAAGTCTCACAGGTGGAAGGAACCTCTTCGGTCTTAATGGCGCTCGGTGCTCGGAAAGCATTTGGTTCTTCTTTATCGTCGCCATCTTCTTCTTGTGTGATAATTCCTGCTTTCTTCAACCTCTGATCTTCTTTGGTGGCCATATCCAGCTTCGCTAAGAGATCGTTGAAGCCAGAGTGCAGCTCATTCCCAGTCTCATCGTACCAGCAGGAATGATGAGTCCATTTCTTTATTCTAGTCTCGCAAGTATCCTCGTACCTTTCCTCTAGTATACGGAGTCGTTCAGCTTGTGGAGCGTCTTTATATCTGAGCGTCTTCTTCATTAGACACTTGGCCTTTGACAAGGCTTTTTTATCCTTCCTGATCATGCAATCATAAGACTCCCTTCTACGAAGCAAGCCACAGGCCTCGGTATCGCCCTTGTGGTGAGCCATAGAGTCCAAGTATTTCAGCATCGCTCTCGCAGTGGGAGCAGGTGACGAGTTCAGAATCCTGCGAATCTCAAGTATGGCCTTAGCTTCATCCATGGCTTATGAACTGGATCTTTCTTGGTCTTAAGTTAGGCGAAGGGTGCACGTCGATAACGAGTGCCGTTTCGCTCAGGTGTTGGATGATGGCACGATCTTGAGTAAAGGGTTGATCACCTGATGCAGCGCGATGTCTAACTCAAAGTGACCGCTTCGGCGACCTGGGAGCAGCGTCGTGCTACTCGATCGAAAGGATGAGGAGGAGTGCAAGTAGTCAGAATAGAAAATCGAGAAAGCTGATGGATCTCAGCCACAATGTGCAGTGGACTGTGAGGTGCGTGTGACGGCAAGTTCAATGAAGGGCGGACGAAGCCGGGTTTTGAAGCAGGAAGATCGCGAGGACGACCAGCTATTAGCAGTGAAGGTAGATCGATACGTCAAATGACCTGAATCTCAATCGTCGAACACCGATCGATTGAAGAATCGGTAGATTTGCCTCCCCGCCTCCGCACCAATAAACCTGCTCAGCTCCTCTTCTTCCGCATTCGCAATCTCCTGTATGCTCCCCATCTCCAGGATTAACCTGGTAATGTTCTTGCTGGTCACTCCCGGCACCGCTCTCAGCATATCCTGGGGGAGCTGGTTAAAAGTCCTCTGCTCTGGGTCCTCGCCAGTCTCAAGCCCGATACTGACAGCTTTAATCGGATCAGGCTCTTCCTGTTGTTTCTTCAATTCTTCAAAGATCTCAGCCGTTTGGTAGGGTGATGAAGACCAAATGATGCGGAGTCGCGGGAAGGCAAGGCAGAGTAGGACCAGTTTGCTTTGGAGGTCCGAGCCTTGCATTGAAGCGGCCGCAGCGGAGTTTGAGAGATCAGTGAAGGGTTCAAGAGTGAAGGACTTCTGAGCGTCGAATTCTATAAGCAGCATCGGATTCTTGTAGTGCTGTAGCATACTCTCGGCTTGATGATAGAGACGCCCGCTTTGGAATGACTGGATTAAATCTTTGACAGACTTTCGCTCGATGCAGATGTTAGGCGTTAGTACGTAGTCGCCGACTGTGAGCATACAAGGGATAACGATCATGTTGCGTCCATGGCAGAGAGATGGCAGTGATGATCGGAATTCGCGAACATCGACAACCACTCGTGGAGGCTCTGCCGTTGCAGCGAGTCGGCCTCCACCTGCTATGCGAGTATTGACGGTCCGTAGGAAAGACTCCTGCGGATCCAGCCCAGCTGTGTCGTGTGTAAAAGTCAGAGCCATGTTGCCACGCTCACGGATAAGCTTCGTGAACGCATCTTTCTCCCGCCGAACAGCGCTGAGGTATCGCTGCTCTTCAACGCTTCCTCCATAGTACATGAAGTAAACTCTGACTTGCCGGTTGCCGTGACTACTGCGGTATACTTCGACACGTCTGATGAAGGCTGCATCCGGTTCGTACATGATCACATATCGAGGCTTGACTTCCTCCAGTACATGTTCGTCCATATCGCCATCATATGGATGCACCACGATGAGGTCCTTCATCTCGTAGAGCTCATAATAGTCATCCATGTCCTCGAGCGGATCAGCAGCAATCTCTCCTTTCTGCTGCGCTTCCGCCTCGGTTGGTGCAAGATCCGCAAGGAGACTCTGTACATGTGAGTCTTTGTCTCCTGCAATGTACACAGCGCCGCTGGCTGTTCTTGTGGGAGCAGATGCCGCCGCTGAGCCTCCTCTGATGCGGCGCCTCTTGTTAGGAGGCGCTCGTCCACGGTTGGCTTGCTGGCGGGGATCAACAGTGCCGTTGATATACTTCTCGTTCTCCTGAAAAAGCGAAGAGCTTGCTCGGACGAAGTCTTTCCTCCATAGCAGATAGTTGCGCAGTCTTCTCCGCATCATGGCCTTTCCGGATGGCTTGCCGTTGCCGGGTACGCCATATTCGTCCTCTTCAGCTTCATCCGGCATAACGTGCATACTTTGCAGATACTCTCGAATCTGTGCGCAAGTTCCGCGATCTCCGCACATGATGAGAATTGTGCCGTTGGACTCATCTTGTGGTTGTGGGTTGAAGTATACATCTCTTTCAATCTCTTCCAAGATTTCACCAAGCAGTGCCCACTTCGGTAGCTCCTCTAATACTGGGTGTAGAGAGTCAGGGACTCCGTTTGTGCTCTTGCCCACATTTGCGTCGTTCAACTTCCCTGTGTACACCCGACGTTTCGCAGTGTCAAAGATGGTGTGCGCAGCGTCCAAAAAGAGCCAGGGTGACTGATTTTGGCGTGTAGAGCCTGGGGGCGGTCGGGATGCTGCTAGGACTGTATCCAAGTATTTTAGGAAGTTGGCAGGATCATAGGTGAGCAGATAATGGAGAATACCACGCAGCAGCGTAAGGTCTCGCACTATCTGTCTCGTCCTGAAGCTCGTCCGATGCCACACTGGGTCTAGTTGTCTCCGCACGATCGTGTCGAAGTTCTTGTGCAGTGCGCTATCCAAATTCCAATCCTCCATCTCCAAGCCAGTATTGGCCTTTTTCAGCTCTCCGATACTGACTTCCACACATTCAAGTACTGCGTTCTGTATTTCTCGCATGCCATCTGTCATAGGCACTTCCAGTTCAATAACCTCTGCCTTTCTCCTTCCTTCTAGCGACTTCGCTACGGTGACGTGAAACCGCGGGTACAAGGACGGCTTGCGGAGGAAGAGGTTGCGCATCATAGTCGCAAGCGGGGAGAAGCCAGTAACGAAGGATTCTGGGCTATCAGAGAAGGCTTTAAGAAAGCCTGTCTTGTTCTTCTGCCGGAATATTCTCACAATGAAAGCTTCCGTAGATGTTGCTGCAACTCTGTCTGCGTGTAGCACAACCATGCCTGTCACTGTCGCCGGATCCAGCAGACCAGATAGATAGTCTACGATCAAGATTCGCGACGTGATGCTCAGTATTCCGCCTCTTGCATAGATTTTCTCACGAGTAGTCACACTCATGGAGTCCGTGTTGACCAAGCTGAGACCGCGGCACTTTGGAGATCCGCTGATCGCAGCGTGCTCTGCCAGCGCCTCTCCAATCCAGCCATTTTCGCGATCGTCTGCTCCAACAAGCACAATCAGGTTGTTTCCGGCCGCATCGTACGAGTGGAGTAGGTTGGTCACAATCCGGAGGAGTCCAAGACCTCGGGCAAGAACGAGGAGCTCATCCTCTTCTCTAAGTTCGCGAAAGACATCTTGTTGAAATTCCTAGTATCCGTATAAGAGAAAAACATTGAACTTCGAGCCGATTGAGTACGCACAAGAGGCAGTGAAAGCTTCACCGGGGGTTCATCATTCTCAGGCATTTGGAAGCACCGACCGCCCTATACTCTACGCATTCCATAGGTGGCGAGAGAATCTGAGCGCCTGGCGTACGGCTCCGGCTCCTAGGCAGCCTCGCTCTGAGCTCCTTCTTGCTAAAAGAACAAAGTGATCTGGCGTGGGATTATAGCTGTAAGCGCCGCAGGACTGCAGGCGGGAGCTTCGACTCATGAGTCGCACGTGGATGACGCGCTTCCGTGTTCAGCCGTACAGCCCTACTGCGATAAGCTTATCTCAACCTGGAACGACAATCCCTCCAAAGAAAACAAACCCACATTCTCGATTTGACGGCTTGAGCGGCAGACACAACGAGTGGTTTCTCAACAAATGAACGGACGGAACACGTCCTTGGAGCGTTTCATGCCTTGGGTCTGGAAAAGCGTTCACACGAAGGTAAAGTTTCTTGCTTTTGGTGCTTCGTCCGCACCGAATCCGGCTTTCATCGTAAAAGCACATTGTGCCGCAATTATACGTTCCTGTATACAGAATCAACTTCCCATATATCTTGAGTATCTAGTATATATTACAAAATGAGAATCGAGCTCGTCTGCTCTTCTTTAGCCCATCCAATTGCTGTGCGGCCTTCCGCGTCCAAGCAGCTCCAGTGCAGCGCTACGGTGTCACTCATCTCTGTTCCTGCTGTACACATCATTGCAGCCACAAAGGAGTACATCAGTCACTTGGGCCTCCGGCTACGCCATGCGGACCTCGAGGACTCCATTCCGACCTAATCGCCGACCAGAAAACGCCAAGACTCAAGGAATTCCGCCCGTTGCACTTGGACCCCTCTGCGCGAGCCCTATGCGCCCTTGCAGCACAGGGCTCTTCGCTCTACGCTCTCCCTGGGGAAGCCTTTCGGGTGAAGCCCGGAACAACGCTGTCGGCCCCGCCACGAGCAAAAATTGGACCCCTGGAGCCATTCATAACCCCCTGAGCCCCAGGACTTCCCGGGAACAAAACATACAGCTGCCCGGGCTCGAACCGGGGACCCTGTGCGTCTTAACGACGTCGTTGTTAAGCACATGTCATGACCAACTAGACCACAGCTGCTTGTTGAAGGAATTGGAGGCCAGAAATGATGATATCGGCCAGTTTCCCGTACGGAGAAGGCACTTCGGCAGCCCTCAGGCCCGACCTGAGATCCCAAGAGCACCAGACGGTCCTGGGAGCCTCCCTGGCGTCAAGTCTTCCATCTACGATATGTCGTTGCCCAGAGGATCGACTGGTTTTGCCCGCAAGACTTTACACAGGGAAAATGATTCTATTCTACATGACGTTACCCAAGTCCGTTATTAGCTTCTGGCCTCCCTAACGAGCTTTCGTTTCATCCACTGTCACCATGAAACTCCCCTTGTGGGACATGTTGCCGCTACACAGAACACATGGGCCTTCATAGACAATGGCAATGGCCCCGAGACTCCCGGCAGGAATTCAGATTTTACACCATCTATTCCGTGATAGGAGTCGTTCGTCCTGGCATACACATCAAACTACCTAGGTGTGGACTACGGGTCCAAGTTTGTGTTCTCCCTCCAAAGGTTGTACTCAAGTCAAATATCTATGAATCTCTATGTTATGCCAAGAGATCACACTAATGAGGCTGAGCACCAAGTACCGTACACGTGAGACCCATCCTGAGCAATTCAAAGACAGCTGAGATTGTCACAGCCGTCTCCTTCTGGATATGTCTAGTGCCCATACGGAATTCTGGTGATATGGAGGTACCGTCTCCGGTACAGAGAAGAATGTACGTATGCAGTCTATCGGTCCAGAAAGGCCATGAACCATGGATGCTAAATGCCTGCAACATGATTCCACGGCCCAGAGATACCATACGTTCTTTCATTGCAGCATCATACACAATCCAACCCCAATGTAATGAATGCGGCCTGTAGCCACTCTTGTCGGGCAGAGCATACTGGCGTCCAGCATATATTCAGTGACTTTACGCACGCGTTCAGTGACTTTACGCACCCGTGTACCACGTCTATTGCTCACTCAGTATTCACTTCATCACCAGTTCGAGTGCGATCTTTAGAGGGAGACCACAGGCTTAGACACGCAGTCTACACCTAGGCAGTTCACTATGCATTTTCGTACATAGTACAAACCGCTCTCATGGCCTATGGTTCAATACCCACTTCATCCACCATGCAAACAAACGCTCTTAAGCGGAAACCGCCTGGCAATATCACCTGCAGCTCGCCTATACCTATACGTGGAGGATTGAGGCGCGTATATCTCTCAAGTTGCCATCATAACATGCACTCAATATACGAGCACACCATAGCCTACACAAAAACAAGACCGAGCCTTGGGATGACTTGGTCCGAGGCTATCCGGTACGAATCGATAAAAATCCTCCTACTGTTCACTATACCATTCATACCTACCACTGACCTCGCTTTACGGCCTATATGGCTCCAGGAAGACCTGTGAGTATCTCAACAACTCATCCGTGATTGTGAATGACACGTCATGGCAAAACACAAGTACGACGTATCAAGAGGACAGCAGGATACCTTCCATGTCTGGGGAGCACATTGTACAGCACTGCAAGTGTACACGCTCCAGAAAAACCTATTAAGCCGAGTGCGCGTATGCCTTGCTCATCCTCAGACATACCATCCTATGAAGCAAGTGATGCAATTTAGGGAAAAGCGAACAGGAAAAGGAAGAGAAAAATCACGCTGGAAAGATTGAGAGTCGCGTTCGACGCGTCGAGATGGTCGGTGCGGAGAAAGCTCCGCAAAGCAAAGCTTTGGCTGCCAACCCACACGACAACTCCGATCATACCTTAAGAACCAAGCACTAGACACTGCGTTCACATCCGTTGCAGAGCACGGCACACTTCGAATGGGAAACCACAAGGGTTGAGTGATGGCAGTTATCTCTATCATTGCGATGTCATCCTCGGAACTACACACTCAAGCAGCCTCCGCGGCCGCCAGCAGACCCTTGAGATCGATACTCTTCGGCCTTTCGATTGGCATACCTAGAGCCCGATCCCAGATGAGCTGAGCCATAGGGCCAAGGCCTCTACTCACGCCGAAGATGGCAGTGTAGTATAGCGTCTCCTTGAAGCCATAGTGATGAAAGAGGACGCCGGAGCCCGAGTCCACGTTCGGGTAAGGGTTCTTAGTCTGCCAAATTTGTCAGTCTACATCCTCACTCCTCTTTTCCGTTTGTCTATTCATAAGTCATGGACGATTTTCATGCAACTCACCTTGCCATGCTCCTTGAGCACGTCCGGCGCAATTTCACTATTCCGTTTCACCAGCTGAAACACCGGATCTTCCATGATGTCCTTCCTCGCAGCTCCAAACGCAATCATGGCGTCGAATCTCGGATCCGGCTTCCTCAACACCGCATGACCGTATCCAGGAACGACCCGCCCGCTCTTCAGCGTGCTCCACAGGTAGTCTTTGATATCCTGATCCGTGAACTCAGTTCCGATATGTTCCTGCATCTGCAGCATCCACCGCAGAACTTCCTGCGCAGCCAGACCGTGTAGCGGACCTGCGAGGCCTTGCAACCCGGCTGAGTATGCCAAGAACGGATCGCTGAGTGCCGACCCAACGAGGTGCGTGGTATGCGCTGAGACATTGCCGCCCTCATGGTCGCCATGCAGGGCGCAGTATAACCTCAACAGGTCCTGAAAGCCCTCATTTTCCTTCCCACCCTTACCGAGCATGGCAGCGTAGTTGTAGCACCAGTCCTGGTCTGGGTCTACTTGGGCTGGCAGGGGTCCGCCGCCCTTGTAGCTGTTTTGATAGATCTTGGCTGCGATGGTCGGCAGTTTGGCAATCAGGCTGATTGCGTCGTCGAAGGTGGGCTCCCAGTACGCGGCTTTGTTCAACCCTTTCTCATACGCTTTCGCGAATTTTGATTCACGGTTCAGCGCGGAGACGGCGCATGCGAATTGAGTCATTGGATGCATGTCCGTGGGGAAGTTGTCAAGGAGGGTCTCGACGTATGATGGGAGGGCGGATTGGGTGGCCAATTCACGTGAGAAGGTCCGGACTTGGGATTCCGTGGGCACTTGACCGGTCAAGAGGAGCCAGAACATGGATTCGGGAAGCATTTCAGTGCCGGAGGTGCCCTTGGGAAGTTGTTCCTGGCATTCTTTTATGGATCTACCGTGGAATCGTATCCCTTCGTTGGCATCCAGGACAGACCCTTCCCAGACCACTATTTTGGCTCCTCTGGTAACGCTTAGTATGGTTTGAGTAGCGAGATGATACTGGATGGGTATACCTCATGCCTCCTAATGTGTTCTCGACCTTGAGGTCCCCTATGTTTTTCCCTGCTTGCGCTTTTACTTTCTTGAGGAGCTCTCGTTTTTCTGGGATTATTGATTCCAAGGTCTCTTTGAGGGTTGGCTCTGAGGTGGCATAGGTTCGTTTTATTTCATATGCTGGGTGGTTTCAGTATATCTGTGGTAACTCGATATGAATCTGACATACGACATAGTATCACTCGGGCTCGAGAGTGCTGCGAAACATGTCAGTGATTGTATCTGCTGCAGTATATCTACTATTTATCTCACCTTGGACGCTCTTAAGGCCCGCGAAGCGGTGCGAGCACTTAACGACATTGTAATCTGTATGCAGGCTTCCGGTCTTCAAAAATCTGATATTATTACAACACAGGAGCGATTGTAGGGTCTCTCAAGCTTCTTGAGCTATATGCTTGAATATAATACCGAAGATATGCGCGAGTAAACACTCATGACCCTCAGTATGCGGAGGAGGGGAATGTGGACCCCGGACCGGGAGCTCCACACAAACGGGCGTTCGACCGAGGCATGACGCCCATGGGGAAGGGGGTCCGGCACCGACGTCGGCTTCACCAAAAGGCTATTGAAACATCACCCCGCCTCATTCACTTGAACTATTGATATCTATCAGCAGCCTTCCTTTCCTCCGAGAAGACTTGATTGCCATATCGGATGCCAGCGGCCTAATCCGTAGAAATCAGCACACCAAGCACGTAGCTATCAGACTGCTTACGAACCAGCTACGCATCGTCCGAGCTTCGGACGTATTATTCTGTGAGAGAAGTACAAGAACAGCCCATCGAAGGGACGGACGGGCGAGAAGTTGGTCTCAATATCGGTAACGCTATGCGTCGCGCCTCAACGCAATGCTTGAAAAGGCGCTGGCAGTCGAGTCTCTCCTCGTATGCATTAAGAGTGTCACGACCGATCTCATATAGCGCATGCCGCATGTCTCAATCGCTCGCACATGTGGAGCCCGCATTACCTTCCACAAAGGTCGGCGACTCGTTCCAATTGATCTCGACGGCCGAAAAGGCAGGTGAGGCGGAGGACGCCCTCTTCGAAGAACAGGTTAAGCAGGTGGAACAATGGTGGGCCTCACCCAGATACAATGGTATCAAGAGGCCTTACTCTGCTGAAGATGTAGTGAGCAAACGAGGAGCACTACAACAGACATATCCGTCCTCGCTTATGGCTCGAAAATTGTTCAATCTGTTTGAAGAGAGGGCGGCGAAAGGAGAGCCTGTACATACCAGTACGTTAGCCACTAAACAATACCACCCGACCACCTTTCCTGCTGAATCTATGGCTGATGCCCGTCCTCCATTATTGTAGTGGGCGCTATTGACCCAGTCCAAATGACACAACAAGCACCTCACCAAGAAGTCCTCTACATCTCCGGCTGGGCATGCTCCTCCGTGCTCACCAGCACAAACGAAGTTTCTCCTGACTTTGGCGACTACCCTTACAACACCGTCCCGAACCAAGTGCAGCGTCTCTTCAAGGCTCAGCAGTTGCACGACCGCAAGCACTTCGACGCACGGCGGAAAATGTCCCCGCAAGAACGCGCCACCACTCCCTACATCGACTACCTCCGGCCTATTGTCGCAGACGGCGACACCGGTCACGGTGGTTTATCAGCCGTCGTCAAGTTAGCGAAATTATTTGCAGAGAATGGTGCTGCTGCTGTACATTTCGAGGACCAACTTCATGGTGGCAAAAAGTGCGGACACCTGGCTGGTAAAGTGCTTGTACCCGTAGGCGAGCACATCAACCGCCTTGTCGCGACACGCTTCCAGTGGGATATGATGGGCTGCGAGAACCTAGTGATTGCGCGGACGGACTCCGAAAGCGGGAAGCTACTGTCAAGTGCGATCGATGCACGGGATCATGAGTATATTCTCGGCCTGACTGAGGACGTGGAACCATTAGCAGAAACCCTCCAGATGATGGAAATGGAAGGCGCCTCTGGAGCTGAGATTGACGCTTTCGAAGCCAAGTGGGTGAAGGAGCACAAGCTTGTCACCTTCGACGAAGCAGCAGTCCAGCACATCAAAGACACATCCTCCGACCCAAACAAAAGCGACAAGTACTCGCAAGAGATCGCCCGGAACCGCAACCTTCCCCTCCACCGGCGCCGCCAACTTGCCTCATCGATTGCTGGTAGCCCTGTTAGATTTTCCTGGGACATCCCCAGAACAAGGGAGGGATTCTACCACTACCGTGCCGGCCTTCCCGCCGCCACAAAACGCGCGATCGAATTCGCGCCATACGCCGACCTTCTTTGGCTGGAGACTGCCGACCCCAGCGTCTCCAAAGCCGGCGGTTTCGCGCGTGAGATCCGCGAAGCCCAGCCAGGTAAAAAGCTCGTCTACAACCTCTCGCCTAGCTTCAATTGGATGGGCCATGGCTTCTCGGAACAGGAACTCAAGAGCTTTATCTGGGATCTGGCGAAGGAAGGGTTCGTGTTGCAGCTTATTAGTTTAGCCGGACTACATTCTACGGCGACGATTACGAATGAGCTTGCGAAGGGATTCAAGACGGATGGGATGTTGGCTTATGTCGAACTTGTGCAGAAGAGGGAACGTGAGTTGGGGTGCGACGTTTTGACGCATCAGAAGTGGAGTGGTGCGGGCTATATGGATGGCATTTTGGGAGCGATTCAGAGCGGAAGTTCAGGGAGCAAGAGCATGGGAGAGGGAAATACTGAGGGCAGTAAGTGCTATCATCTGCGACGATGTGACGTCAAGAAATGCTGACATTTTGCAGGCTTTTGAGATGCTAGGCCGTAGGATGTATGTTCAACGATGAGCAAACTGATGCCCTGCTTAATGCAGAGGTAACTTGTGCATAGTGTCCTGGCCCCAATACAGAGCTAGTGTGCGCTCGCTATTCCTTCCTGTATCCCGTGAAGAATCCTCTCGCTAGCAATCTTGCTCCGCTTCTTCGTTGGGTCATATAAGTCTGCTGTTGGGATGTTTCTGATACCAAGTACTCAGCTCACCGAGCCACTTGTTCAAGTTCTCCGGAGATGAGCGGAATACTGCAAATAGCTCCTCATACCACTTGCGATACGCTTCAGTTAAACGATACGCATTCAAGATATTCTCGCCCATTGGATAGTCAGTGGTACCAGATTCTATCTCTATGGTGTCCTTTGGGCGATCGATGCGAATCTCAAACCAGAGCCTCGCATTGTTTCTGACTCGGGGGCGTTGGGTATACTTGCAATCAAATGGCCAGTCATTAAACTCCAAGACCACCTTACGAATCGCCATGTAGTTGGTTGGGCCGATAGCGCGCATCCAGTGATGAATGTCATCACAGTAATTCCGCGATATGATAATTAAGTCACCTGTGGCGAACGTGAAGGTAGTGAGCGCATAAAACATTGGTAGTGTGTCCTCGCGCATGAGTCTAGAGACCATGGTGATCGGTGGCTGCCTTAGCTCTTCTTGCGTACGTTTTTTTACATATGGATGTCCAAGAATCACTGCGGGCCCATGGTCATATGTATGTGTAATAATCATTGCGCGCTCACAGCGGCCAACGGTGAGAACATATTCGTGTATCTTGTTGCGGAGCTCGCCCTGGGTACATTAGTACAACCAATTCAAACGCCGATAACACGTGCAATGACTTACTGGAAGCATCTCAAGGCGGCTTTTGCCAGACTTCTGTGTGGTTTGGAACTCCTCTTGTGGCGCTTGTGCAGACATATTGGAGTGTAGGAGAGTGGCCCTGCTTTTGTCTTTCGCAACCAAGTACACCTTGTGTCTCAATATCGACTTCGGCTGTTGAAGAGCGAGTGGTAGAATGCGAAGCGCCGTGTGTGAAAGACTAAGCTTCAAAGAGGTTGACGATGAGTCAACGAGTGCTGTGGGAAAGCCATGGTGCGCCAAGCCTTTCCCAATTAAGCGAAGTGAAGTGAAGTGAAGTGAAGTGGAGTCAGATCAAATCAAATGTAACGCAATACATCTGGTGTGTCATGGCGGAAACGATTTCAACGATCACGTTGACCGTGACACGCGATTAGATGGTCTGTTGAGTCTGTAAGATGAATCAGTAGTACTTCAACACGGGATCGATCTGGGATGGTCATCTCTCCACAGCCCGTTGCATACCAAGGCATTAAGATCGGGCCATCTGCATACGGTTGCCGTATCAGATGCCACAAAATTATATATATCATGACGGTCTCTTGTTATGTTTTAACGGTATTTTACAGCTCAAACAATCATCCAAGATGTACCAACGAGATCGTTCTGAACGTCAGATGGAGGATTTCCAATACCTTATGTGCGGCACCTGTAAAGAGCTTATCGCAACAGACGAACCACCTCATACTAGAGTCTTTGCTTGTGGGCACAGATTTCACACTGCTTGTATCAGAGACGAAGACAGCACTTGTCCGAACCCTCAGTGTCAATGGGAAATAAGGGACCGCGTCCACAACCGTCAGAATAGCCTCACGCACGACGAAAGACAAGAGGAGCGCCGCGTTGTGAAGAAGGAACGACAAATAACTCTTGGTGCCGAGAGTATGAGTCGCCAACCAGCGAATGCTGGGAAATGGCCGACTCCGGAATCGAGCGAGGGAAGTGGATCTGATCAAGGCGATGTGCAGATGGATGATTAGGCTGGGTGAGATGCCCGAATAGGAGCAGTGTACGATCAGATGCATCTATACCATCCTGCTACAAGATCGCGCTCCCCACAAATATCGTTTCTCAGATCTCATCAGCTCATATGACTGTGCTACGAGATCGCGCCGCGCCCCCATCGAGATCTTCTTTCCGCAAATTCCCTCAGCTCATATCACGATCCTTCTACATCATGAATCGTCCGTACCTTGTATCTGCCTTGTATCAGGACATACTTAATCTCAATAGCTCTCCTTCGTTGCAGTCCCAACATACCCATCCACTTCCACTCCACCATCTCCACCATGTCCACTTGCCCCTCCTGCCACCACGCCACCGGCTTCTGCCCCTCTTGCCACTACCCCCTCACCACCAGCACAGCCCTAGCCCAACTCCTCCCCTGCGACCACTGGATGCACAACCTCTGCTTCCTCGCCCACTGGGAGGACAACACCACCTGTCTCATTTGTACCCAGCACATAGAAGAAGTGTGGACGTGGGCCACGGACGAAGATCAACGCATGTTTCGCACGATGCGATACCTGGGGCCTGCACTACAAAGGGGAGATTGCCCGACAAGAGATGCCATTTTGGATTCTATTAGGGATGATGATCCGTTGAGGTATTGGGATCAGGCTAGGAGGGCTTCGTTGCCGGATATTCTGTTACGGCGGGAACGGCGGGGGTCGTGGGTGGTTGAGTGAGGGAATTTGGGTGGTGGACTAGGTAGTGCTTGATCTTCTTTGGGTGAGCGGCTTGGAATGCATCAAAGGGTCTCGGACATTTCGATGCCTGGGTCTTTTCCGAACTGTAGGGTGTTTGTGCTCACATCGCATGCAACAGCCTCATGTAGCGTTGATCCTCCTCTAGTGCAATGCTAATCAGGTTGCCATCCACCGTCTCGTTGTGATATCGTACTATCATGTTTCACTACCATCTACACTCACGCCGCCGGGAGTTTACACAACCCACATCAATCCCCTCACGACCCCTCCCTCTCCGCCCTCCAAACCGCCCAAGCAAGGACCACAAAGCCCTTCAACACCACCGCCGTCCACAAAGCTCCAGCAAGACCAACCTCGCTATGCGCCCAAGCCCCTCCAGCCATGGCGCCCACCAGCAACAGAATCGGCGCCGCCGTCCTCCGATTCCTCTCCACATTCTCCCTAATCCCGGTCGTAAAAAGGCCCGGATCAGAGAACAAATCGCAGTAATTACTCGTCAGCACGACACTAGTCAGGCCGCCATACTGCAAGACTCTACTGGTGACAGCCTGGCCACTGCTCTGGAACGCGACGACGCAGAGCGGGACGAGGACTTGCCAGTGCAGACCCTCGCCGGCGTGAGCACCGAGCGTGACGATGAGCGCGGCAATCAGGATGCAGAGGAGTTGGAGCAGAAAGGAGGTGATGAGGACCCAGCGGCGGCGGGGGGAGAGGAGGCGGTGGTAGCTGCTGAAGAAGAGGGAGCCGAGGCAGAAGGAGAGGATGCTGAGGCCGGATTTTATCCAGCGGTCGCTGCCGTGAGGGTCGACGAGGCCGAGGCCTAGGTAGACTGTGTTGCCTGTGGGAGTGTTAGGGGGTTGTACGTGGTGGCGGGATGATCAGCAATGAGGGAAGGGAGATGGGGAGAGGAAAAGAGGGGTTTGACGAACCAGTCTGCATGCTCACGAAGGAGCCCCAGATGAAGACGGCGCTGCTGTCGAGGAGACCGGTAATGATGTAGCAGCCGAGAAGTGCAAGATCACCCCATGATTTCGAGATGTTGGCTGTTAGGTGGTCGTGTAGGCGCTTGCCAATTGGTGGTCCTGAGGCTTTGCCATTGCTACTGCCATGTCCTAGGAGAGGCGATTCCTCATCTGTTCCGTTTCGAGTACTCATGATGGTAGGTCTCGGCTCTTGTCTGCCGAGAATGGTTATGCGTCACTTGGAGATGCTGTATTATATATGCAAACTGGTGGTCTTCACTCGATGCTCTTAACAGTCGGTCTATTGTATGCAGCACGCGAGCAATCAACAAACACAGAGGACGTCAGAGGAATGAAGTACCGCCCAGCCTTCCCCTCCGTCTGCCGCGCCATCGGCATCATAACCTGGTGGCCGGCGGCTCATACCATACAACCTTTACCCTTGCAACCTTAAAGTGTATTTCGACGTCATCACTTACCGGCAGTCACAACCCGACACATCCCTGTACCTGAACATCCCACGCCTCATCATACTTCAATGCCATTGCCATCCATCAAATCCCCATCCTTCTTCTCCAGAGCCATCAATCTATTTGTATCTTGTCTCGTTTCTGTTTGTTAGACGGGCTTGTAGTGAGATCATATCGAGATGCATCTCCAGATCCCCGCCTTCTTGGCAGCCTCCGCCTTCTTGACCGGCCTGTGCGCCGCGGTACCTGTGGAACAACGTCCGATCAAAGGAAAACATGCTGGACCACATCGAGGACATCATGGCGATGACCCATTCAATAAGGATTTCAGAGATCCATATGATCATAAGATTGATACTGTAGCCGAAGATCTGCAGCCGCTGCCGATTGTACGTTATGCTCCTTACACTTGCTTCAGTAGCTGGTGGCGTTCATGCGGCCTCTCCTATTGAACGGGGATATATTACAATTTCGTATGTAGATGCTAACGAGTGAAACAGCGCAATGGACAAGGCACCAGTATTTTGGGTCCTCGCAACAAGCCGCGTGAGAAACAGAACCCGGACATGATCCGCCCACCATCTACCGACCATGGCTCTATGCAAAACATGCGCTGGTCAATGGCCGACTCGCACGTCCGTATTGAAGAGAATGGCTGGACTAGACAGACTACTGTCAGGGAGATGCCGACTAGCAAGCAGCTGGCTGGTGTCAATATGAGGCTTGACGAGGTGTGTTCAATCTATCTGATAGGGACTGCGAGAGCACAGCACTAACGAGGTCAGGGCGTAATTCGTGAGCTGCACTGGCACAAGGAAGCCGAATGGGCTTACGTTCTTGAAGGTTTGATATTTCTTTCCCATTCTTACGGGCCCCAAAACTTACCAATCCCAGGCTCCGTCCGCGTAACCGCCCTTGATGTCGAAGGCGGCACCTTCGTCGACGATCTTAACAAAGGCGACCTCTGGTACTTTCCCAGTGGGCATCCTCACTCCCTCCAAGGCCTTGCTCCCAACGGTACCGAATTCCTACTCATCTTCGACTCCGGCGAATTTTCCGAAGAATCCACTTTCCTCCTCACCGACTGGCTGGCTCACACGCCCAAATCCGTCATCTCCGAGAACTTCCGTCTACCCCCCAACACTTTTGACTCGCTGCCCGAAAGCGAGAAGTACATCTTCCAAGGCAGTCTTCCCGGAAGTATCGACGAAGAATGGCCCAAGGGCAAAGGTGTCAAGAAGAGTAAACTGCAATTCACCCACCACATGCTCGAGCAAGAAGCCAAGAACTCGACCGGCGGCGCCGTCAGAATCACCGATAGCCGCAACTTCCCCATCTCCAAGACCGTGGCCGCCGCACATCTGGATATTCACCCTGGGGCTATGCGCGAGATGCACTGGCACCCCAACGCGGACGAATGGTCCTTCTTCATCCGCGGGCGGGCGCGCGTAACCATTTTCGCGGCTGAAGGCAATGCTCGTACGTTCGACTACAGTGCTGGCGACGTGGGCATCGTGCCGCAGAACATGGGCCACTTTATCGAGAACTTGAGTGATGATGAACCCCTCGAGGTGCTGGAGATTTTCAGGGCGGACGAGTTTCAGGACTTTAGTTTGTTTCAGTGGATGGGGGAGACGCCGAAGAGGCTGGTTGCTGATCATTTGTTCAAGACGGATCCGGAGAGTGCGAGGAAGTTTGCTGAGGTTGTGGAGAGTGCGGAGAAGGATGTTATTAAGAGTAAGTGGAGGAAGGATGTTGGCGTTGCTGAGGGGGAGGAGGTTGATGGGGATGAGGTGTGGGAAGAGTTTCAAGAGTATGAGTTGTAAGTGGAGAGATGGAGAGACAGGGATTGACAAAAGGGGCAACGTGAAGGAGGGGAGCATACGATCATAGCTAAGCGCACTGTATATACCAGCATAATCAACCAGCTGAACCGCGCCGTAAGCTATCACCTACATGATTTTACACCTCTCTCCCTCTACCTGATCCACAGCCTCCCCTTCAACATTCACATTCGAAGCCGCGACCGACACAATCTCCCAATCTTCCTCACCAACCACACCACTCGTTGTGCCATCCGCCACCCCACCAATATCAGACTCCATCACCTCAGAAGGCGCATTTCCACCACCTGATGGAACAACAACCCCACCATCAGTCTCCGGCGCCTGCTCGGACGAACGAGCGTTGACAGTTTCGAATCCAGAATCAGACCCAGATCCCGATGCAGATTCTGCAGCCTCGGCGTCTGCTTCTGGTTCTGCGTTCCTGTGCCTGATCGCCACGATGACTTCGTCATCATCGTCGTCGGAAAAGGTTGTAATGCCGGCGTTGTCCTGAAAGTCGGGAGTTGGGACACGGACGAAGCCGTCGCTATCTGAAGGGCTTGGGAGGGGAACGCCGCCATCGCTTTCGTCTTCCTCGGATGGTGGTGTTGGTGGTACTGACGTTGGCTGTTGCTGCTGCTGCTGCTGCTGCTGAGCAAGCACCCCTTGAGCTGCCGTGGTGTGTGTCTTAGCATTCTTCCGCTGTTTCGCTCTCCGCTTACTCTGGATAATGCGTTGTTTTGTCTTGCTTTTACCGGTCAGGGACTGGGAGGGGTTGTTTGATTTGTGGTTAGTGTGGCTATTGGGAGATGAGTGATGGTAAGGATAGGGATGAGGATGAGGAGAGAAAGGATGCTGAGGTAGAGAACATGGGAGGGATACCATATTTGGTTGATATATTCATGGCGGGAGGAGTGTCGGACAGGTCGTATCAGGCGGATGGATAGATTGATCGGGAAGGGACGATCGTGTGGTGGAGTCTATCATCGCACTCTGTACAAACACATCGTACATCGGTTTTCCGGTACACAACAGATTGCGTGATAACTCTCCGCCTGCGATGATCCGATCAATCATCCCCCTCCTGCCCATCCCCATCCACCACACCAACCCCTTCCAAACTCCGGCCCTTCCCCTCAGGATAAACCCCCCAAACCCAAACCCAGCCAAGCGCACACACAGCCGCATAAACCGCAAACGTAACGCCAGCGCCCACTCTCTCCAACATGGGCAGAAAGGTCGCAGCGACCACCAAGTTCGAAGACCAATTCGTCGCCGTCGCCAGTCCGGAGCCCAGACTCCTCACAGCGAGGGGAAACAGCTCTCCCTGCTGCCAGGGCACGCAGCCGAGACCGAGCGCGTAGGCGAGCACGTAGAGGAGGAGGGATGTCAGGAGTGCGGCCGGAGCCAGATTTCTGGCACTCGCGGAGGGACTCGAGGTATCGATGCGGTCGAAGGCGAAGGAGCAGCAGAGAAGGCCGAGGATCATGAAGGGGATGCTGAGGAGGAGGATGCGGCGGCGGCCGATAGTGTCGATGAGGGAGAAGGCGAGGAGGGTGGCGAAGAAGTTTGTAAGGGCGATCGTGAGAGAGGTTAGGAGGGGGGAGGTGAAGTTGAGGAGGGCGAAGATTGGGGCCGAGAAGTACATTAGGGAGTTCTATTGCATCTTGGTCAGCGTGTGTGTGTGTGTAGCGGAGGTGGGGGACGATGGAGTGGAGTATCGAGCAATCGATTGGGGAAGGGAGAAAATAAGGTCATGGGGACTTACGAAACCACAGAGCTGCTGCAGCCCCTGCAGCCCACATGCCACTCCTAAAGCCCGCCTATTGCCCTTCCTCCACAACTCCTTCCAACTTCCAGCCTTTCCGCTCTCCTCCACCTCCCACCTGATTCCCTTCAACACCGCCTCCCCTTCCCCCACTTTCATCAGGACCTCCCTAGCCTCCCCCTCCCGCCCCTTCTTAACCAACCATCTCGGACTCTCCGGCATACCCCACAGCAACCCCGCCTGCAGCAGTGCGGGCACTGCACCCAACCCCACGCCCCAGCGCCAGTGCACACCAACGATCCAGCCGACCAGATAAGCCACGACTTGACCGCCGGTGATGAAAAGCGATTGCACCGTGACAGCGCGACCCCTCTTTCCCCTCGGCGCCACTTCAGCGATATAAACGGGCACGACTGCACTCGCTAAACCGACGGCAGCACCGACAACAGCTCTACCGCTGATCAACACACCCAGCCCTAGCTCTAGAGACGGAGGCGCGAAGGCCTGCATTAAAGCCCCGAGCACGAAAAGTAGCGAAGCGAGCGCGATGCAAGGTCTGCGACCGAGGCGATCGGAAAGGGGTCCGGAGAGGGGCGAGGTGAGGAGGGCGAGTAGAGAGGGGATGGAGGCGATGGTGGACTTTTGGGGGGTGGAGAGGGTGGGGTAGGTTGTTGGGAGGGAGAGGAGGAGAGAGGAGGTTATCCCTGTGCTTAAGAGGGTATTAGCTGGCATACCTGGGGAAGGGGGATGGTGGGGAAGGGAGGTATGAGGGATGCTAAGAGTAGCAAGAATGGAAGAAGTGGAAGAGGGAGAAAGCGAGAAAGAGATGCAAGGGCAACATGAGAGTTAACAGCAAGGAGGAAGGACATACTCATAACCAAACAACAACCCACCAATACCCGCACTCATCGTCAACAGATAGAGAACCCTCGTCTCTTTTGTGCCGTTCCCTCCAACAACTCTTTCTCCAAGCCCATCCGCCTCCCCCCTGTTCATCCCATCCGCATCCCTATAAGATCTCCCATCACCACCTCCACCACCACCATCTTCCCTCGCGATCAACGGCTCATGTACCGCATCTACACCGTCACCCACGCGCATATCCTCCAACTCGACTGGATCCTCTTGCTCTTCCTCGTATCTGCTCGTTGATCCAATAGCCAGCGTACTAGGCGTCTTGAAGTGTAAAGATGGGAGGGTGGTATATGGTTCACTTGGATGCGGAGAGTCCGGGGTGGAACTGTCATTCGGACCCTGGCGGCCGACCTCGGCTTCTGGCTTGCTGCAAGCCGTTGCCGATCTGCGCATTGATCTTCAGGTACGGGCTTGGGGTTGTTCAAGTTCATCTTACGGTCATTAACAGCCTCACGTGTTCTATCGAGGGTGGGAGATGAAGCTCAGATAGTAAGGGGCGGGAAGAGGAGGATCCAATGGAGATAGTTATGGTGGATTTAGATGAGTAGCTACATGGTTATAGCTACAGATAACACTATATGAGCGATCCTCCCTCTCACTGCAATACCGCCAGCTTTGCTCCACCATTACCATGGCAGAAGGCAATCTGTTCGCCTGCCCGCCAACGGGAGGTCATCTACGCTTGCACGCTGTCATGCCGTGTATATAGTATACGCGGGTGACAGCGTGGCGTCGATGCTGGATGCATCTCCTATCCAGCCCTATCCTCAGCCAACAATCTCCTGAGATATCCACGTCCCTCTAGGGCCGCGTACTGTAAGATTTACTTTGCTCGATGGGGTGCTAGCCAGCGGTTAGCTAAATCCTGCTAGGTTATAGCATCTTTAGCAAGCCGTAGTATATCAGATAGTCGATTTACCCGACGTACAGGCCCCAACCAATCAGAGCAAGTGCGGAAGTACCCGCGGAGCTGGATGATTTCACGACTAGGCGATGACTTCAACTCCTAGACAATGTTACTCATTTCGCCTCGTCGCCTCCATGCGTTTGCGTAGGCATTTGGCCTGGACTAGGACCGGCCTGTGGCGTGGCATATTGCTGACGTGGGGTCATCTGATGAGGATATCCACTACCAGACATGGCGCGATGCTGCATGGGGTATCCGTGTGGCTGGGGAGCGCCAGGGAAGTGTTGCTGCTGGAAACCACCACGCATTTGTGGCACTCATCATCAAGTTAGTGCTGACCCAGGCTGTGTGTATGTTTAAGGTAGAACAAGCTTACTCTGAGGGTACTGCTGCCCCATCATCATTGGTCCTCCACCCATATAAGGTTGTGGTGGTGCATGGCCCTGCTGTGAGCCCTGGTGGCTCATTGGGTGAGCTCTTGGGCTTGCAGCATATCCAGGTTGCTGCTGAGGATACATCTGGAATTGAGGCTGGGCGTGTCCTGGGACTGGAGAATGCATGGCCATGTGCGGTACCATTGAGCTTTGCATGTAAGGGCCATTGGACGGCTGTTGTGCCATCATGTGACCACCCATTGGAGGGCCAGGCTGCTGCATGTACGGGCCACCAGGTACTGGTCGCATCGCCATGCCAGGACTCATGCCATAAGGAGGCATACCCGGCTGGAAGTGTGGCATCTGTGCGTGCATTTGGGGATTGTATGCCATCGTTGGATGAGCCATACGAGGAGACGGTTGGACAGAAGAAGCAGACGATCCGAAGCCCATTCTGTGATCATCGAAGTGCTGGTTTGGCATGTGGTGAGGTTGATTTGGGTAGAAACGAGGTGTTTGCGCAGCTGATGGAACTGGTGGAACGCCGTTCTGTAGGTGCAATGGTAGCTGGTGTGCATGTGGCATGATGCCGCCATTGCTTGGAGTGTGCATCGGCGATGGAGTCGCTGGCACCTTTGGGAACATGTCACTGAACGTCTTCTCTTGGTTGCCTTCAGGAGCTTCCCAAGTTGGTGGAGTTCTGTAAGCTTGTGGAATGCCGCCATTGGAAGCGAACTTGTCTTGGTCGGACTCTTGTCGCATACGCTTAATCGGGTTGAAGGCGTCGGCCAAGGAAGGCCTCTCCGTAGCTGGCTTTGGCTTCTTACCTGAGCTAAAGAAGTTTGCAGGCGCAGCTGGTGTCCTCGGCGTAGATATGCTGGTCCTCTTGCTGGTCGCCGGCCCTGTGCTCGCAGGTCCAGTAGGGGTGAACGTACTGGCTGCTGGGTTTGGTCTGAACTCCATGGCCTTCACGTTGAACCTGGTTGACGCGCTTGAAGTTGGGCTTGCGATGCCTTCAGAGGCAGCAGCCGGACCAGTAGGAATGCGAAGGTCTTGAATTGGGAGAGGGGATGGGGCGTGAGCTGGTGGACCACCTGGTCTGTACTGCGCTTGGTTCATGTTTGCGGCAACCCGGTGGCTGAGCATGCCAGCAGGGCGAGGTGACTGCAGAGGCTGATTCGCTGTCTTAGCAGTCTGCGAAGGGCGTTGTCTGTAAGGCGAAGTTGGTGCAGCGCTAGCATCATTGGCCATGTGCTGCGCCTTTGAGTCCGATGTAGGATGTGGAGCAGCTGGTGATGGGGATGTAGGATGGTCCTTAACCTTAGTCTCTTTCTCGCGAGCTTGCTTTTCCGCCTTGGCCACAATCTCATCCTGCTTCTCCTTAGTCTTCGCAAGGATGGGTACGAGATCATCAGGCACTCTTGAGGTGAGCTTGAAATTCTGAGCAAACTTCTTGAGGTCATTGAGCTTCACTGATTTCTCCTGGCGAGCAGTAGCGCGGGTGCGATCCTGCATGTTGCGCTGGCGCTCTTGCACGCGTAACTTCTCACCGCTCGCGAATTGCTTGAAAGACTCAAGCACTTTCTGCTCAACATTCTGGGTCACGCCCTCCGCTGGTGCGGGCTTGGGCTGGGGTGATGGAGCGGCGAGTGTGGGCGGCCCACCGCTTGTAGAGTCGCTAGAAAGGGAAGTCTTGATTGCTGGAATTGCTGACGGGGTCGCGGTTTTCACATCTTCAGCTTCCTTCGGGGTTGCCGAAATTTCAGGAGTCTTTATACTTGGGATGTCCGACTCTTTCTTAAGGGCCGCCTGTCCATCTGTCCCGCTCTTTGGTGGAGGAGTTGGCCTAGACATTTGAATGATGGCTGGATCGAAAGGTGCTCCTCGAACGGTAGGTTGGCTAGTGAGTGGCCGTCTTGCTGGTGGAACATATGTGTTTCCTGTGTCGCGTCTAACGCCGGAGTATCTGATGTTTTCGTCAGTATATGTGTATGGCAGCGGCTTACAGCTCTGAAAACTTACTTGTCCTCCTCGTCAAGGCCAGAATCGGTCTCATTTTTGAGTCCTCTCTCTTCAGCGACATGTGCGTCGGTTGGTGCACTACCCAGAATCTCCCGAGCGATCTTCGCTGCTTCGGCCTCGCGCAGCTTGTACAGTGGATCACTGCGGTTGATGGTGGTGGTGTACATATCCTCGTCATAATCGCTTCGGACGTTGTAGAGCTTTTCATTGGCAGCAAACTGATCCCATCCGCCAGAGTGGTTCGACTCTTCAAGGGACAGGTCGACTTCGGTGTCTGGGCCCGGCTCCCATCTCTGAAGCTCGCGCTCACGCATCGCCAGGTTACCGGAGATATCAGCGTCCGTGCGGAAGAAGGATGCAGCGCCTAGGTCCGAGTCAGTGATGTTCCGTTGAAGACCAGCAGTGTACGTACCATTTTGAGCCTTGGGGGATGAAGTGAGAAGCTCGACAGAAGGAACAGATAGATCTATGGTGTCTTGAACGTCGAAACTCATGACATGTTCGTCACCGGAGCCCTCGAACTCGTCCGACAATTCACTGTTTCCATTTGCCTGTTCATTGCTTGGTGACTTTGTTCGCTTCACCATCTTGAGGGTGTACTGCGGTCGCGCTTGTTCCAAGGATGCACCAGAGAAAATACCGGCAAATTGCTCGCCATTCTTGAGCGTCAAGACAGCATCAAGGCCCTGAAGTAAGAAAGTGTGTTAGCTCCTGTCAAGTATGAATCGAACATCTCTCATGGCGAACCATGTAGGCTACAGTCCACCATATACATAACATCGAGACGTAAAATAGGCAAGAGAATGAAGGAGAAGGGGGTTCATACGACAAAGTTGGCCATGATGAATGTGAGCCTGTCATTGGCGTGCTTGTCGGCAGACCCGCTCTCAGTAGGGAGACTTGGGAGTGGCTTGTTTTGGTTGTTTGTGGACTTCGCAGGGCCGTTCGAGACACCGTTCGCTACGGGGGCGGCATTGGGTCGTTGTGTGATTGGGTTTGTGCCTGAAGTCCAGGCTTTTGGAGCTGGGGCTTTCTTGCTGTTGGACAGTTAGCGCTGAATACATTGATATGAGTGAGAAAGATCAGAATGAAATTATGCGTGGTAGGTCTTGCACATTTCGGCCCTGTCGCAAAGGGTCGCAAGCTCCATCAGGTGACATCTGGTTCCGGTGTATTGTCTGCCATTGCAGTCTGTGTATAACCCAACTTGTATGCACGATTGGCCATACATCGCTTTACAAGTCCAAGTGGAAAGTACCGGTAGGTGAAACAAAGGCTTGGTATGCAATATAGTGTCTTACCTCGAAGCACCATCGACTGGACTCGCAGTCTGCTTACGAGCTCCATCCAACGACTTCCCAGCTGTGGATGTTTTCAATTGTGATTTTGTATTGCTCATGTTCGCTTGGGCTGATGACGACTTGGCAGCATTAGTGGTGCCGTTGGCTGCGGAGGTGGCAGCGGACATTGTGTGCGGAGAAGGTGGTGAGGAGGGAAGGTGTAACGCGGGAAGGCGCAGAGCTCCGGGGCTCGAGGGCGCTCAGAGGGCGCTGTCAGGACAAGCGAATGCCTGATACCGGGACGAGTGGTGGGGGTGGTGTGTCCTCGGTGGTGGTGGTAGGGGAGGGTTTTAGGGAGGTGGTGCTGGTTAGCTCTGGTGGGAAGCGTGTCGATGTCGTGGAAGTTCGGTCGCGGGAACCCTTGACGCTGGACGCCGCCGGTGAACGCTGGACGCTGGACTGGGCGCACACTGCGCACTAACCGCGGATCTGAGCCACTAGCGCTGTCGCCCGTTGTTCGATGTTGATGCACCACGCGCGGTTGTGAACCAGGATACTTCAAGATATATCAGAAAAAGGTTCGCTGAATGGTGAAATTGGCGTGACTGGTTAGCAGTGCGAAGGGGATGGATTGCGACGAACGAGGGTCGATTTGCCTTTCTCGCCCTTTTGACTTCGGCTTGCTGCGCACCAAACAGCCTCAGCCTGCAGATGCCCTCCGGCGTGGGAAGGGAAGCAAGCACGTGAGATGTGGCTTCGTGAGACTGCAACTGCAGGTAGTCTGACGCTGGACGTAGTCTGCCGTGTGAAGAGAACTCTACGTGACCACAAGCGCAAACACATACGATGATGCTTCCTTCACGGCCGTCACTAAATTGGTGAAAGAGGAAGGAGAGTCGGGTATCGAGGGACTGGCATGTGAACCTTAAGCAGTCCGAGGCGGCCTCAAAGTGCGGAGAGACAGCAAGACAACGCCAAGCTTTCCTAACTCCGAGCCAAAGCGTGACGGTTTCCCCTTGTCCAACGCGATCAACGGTCGACAGCCTCACCTTTATCGCCCTCCTCGGCTTCTGCTGCGTCGTCATAATACCTGAAAGACGTTCGCCCAGCCTCCTCTACCTGTACAGCAGATTCTCCCGATCGCAGGAGTGGCCATACTCCTGCTCGACACTGAACAATACAAGCGCCGTCAGACAAACAATGGCATCAGCAGAAGACCCAGCTGTGAGGAGCTCCTCCGGCTCGGGCGGCCGCTCCTCTGGTGGTGGCAGCCGCTCCAGGCAGAATGTACGTGCAGCAAAAGTCATGGTCGCGGCAAAGGAAATCGCATACTTACAGGCAGCAGCCCCAACAGCAACTGTCCACCATCGAGAAGAGCGTCACACACCTGCTCGTGGCGACCAAGCAACTACTTGAAACTTTGACTATGTGGTCGCGGGGTCAAGCAACGGAAAGCGAAGTGTCAGACGTATATGTACGATTAGGCTACGAATTCAACATTGCTTGCCGAGCATTCAATGGGATCGGAGTGGAGACACAGGACTTAGGACCGGTGCCGGATCTTTTACGCGGAATATTAGAAGAGACGCTCAGTCAGGAAGCATCACAAGCAAGCTTGGACAAATTTCTTCCCAGGATAAGAGATATCATCATAAACCTGCTGCACGGGCTGAAAAAAAAACAACAGCGGTTACGGCAGCGATCTGGCAAGGAAGGTAGTGTAGGAGCAACAGCGGGAAGCTCAAGACAAGCTAGTGTCACCAGCAATGCAAGCTTGGAATCGGCTGGAGTCCCTGAGAATGTACTCGACAGGTCGTCTAGCAGCAGGTCTTTCGCTGGCAGACAAGGTAGCGGAGATCTCAGGGACCAGCCCGACCTGCCACCTCGTTCAAGCTCCGTGCAAGGTGGGCGCATGTCCCCAAGAAGGGACAACTTCAGCCCGACTAGCAGTGTGCACCGGCCGAGAGAGCGCGAGAACAGCCGGGACACTCTCAATACAGATTCCTCCATGTCTAGCAATGCGATGCAGAATATTCCAGTCATTGCACCATATCCGGCGGAAGATCAGATGCCACAACATCCACCACCAGCCAACTTTGAACAAACGATCCCTCCACCACCGCCACCACCAAAGCAGCAAGATGCGCTGGCTGCGCTACAAAGAGGAGGGGAACTGGAGAGGAGAGCTTCAAGGAGGTTCTCGGCATATCAGATACAGAAGCACCTTGGAACACCAAATGGGGTGCCTATGATACCACCGTCGCAAAACTCGCCCATTCCGAACCGTGGTAGAGACACTCAGGAATCGATGCGCGCTGTTAGGACGAGGAGCACATATTTGCATAGCCGCCAGAAGTCACTACACAGGGGAGCAGCGGAGTCGTCGCCATTGCGCAACGATGCTGCAGCCAGAAGGATATCAGAAGAGCCAAGCCAGTTACTGGATGCTCCGTCTTCGCCAACCAAAGCGGCCGACAACGTTGACAGTCCGACTGTCAAAACACCAGAGGACAAACTTGGGTCATATCCTTTCCCTATAGTAGAGGATAGGCAAGATGGGAGTCTGGGTGCCACCGTGAACGGGCCAATTCCTGAGCCAGTTCTGCAAGACGGTGGTGCGCATACTGACACCACGCCCCAACGACGCAAATCCGCCATGCCATCTCGCTACAGCACTCGGCAACCACCAAAGCACAACACCCCGCCCCAAAGTCAAGCGGAATTCGAACCGGAAACCTCCCCTCAACCCGGCAAGGAGCTCACTCTATTCCTTCAATATAAGTCTAAGATCAAGAAGTTCGTTCTTCCCGATGGCGGCGACCTAACAATTGCGAGACTTCAACTCGCCTTCATCGAGAAGTTCGCCTGGAACACCCACGCCAACGGCAACGACCTTCCCGAAATTTACATCCAGGACCCTGTCTCCGGCGTCCGGCACGAACTCGAAGATCTCAGCGACATCAAAGACCGTAGCGTGCTGGTCCTCAACATCGAAGCCCTAGACGAGGTGAAACGGCACTTTGACGACGGCCTAGGCGGGATTCGCCGACTTGTCGAGGGAATCAAGACAGCGGTAGAAGAGCAGCAAACCGCGCTCCAACGCGTAAGCGACACGCAGCAAGAAGCCGCGAAGGAGATGGCCTCGCTCGCCGCCGCACCTCGACCCACCATTGTGTCCAGCACGCCACACACACGCACTCTCTCGTCGACCCAAGGCGGGCCCACCGACGCCCAACTCTCCGAAGTTCAATCACTGCGTCGCGACCTCGCCGTCGTACGTCAAACCTACAGTTCCTTCGTCTCAGACATCAACGCCTCAATGACGGCCATCCGCTCGAAAGCCTCCTCCGTCAAATCAACGGCCGAGAAAACGCGCATCCCATCCATGGACCCAAAGACCGGCCGCGGCTACGTCAACACCGGCAAAAAGACCCTCTCGGACGACTCCGAAAAGCTCGTCACCAAAGTGGACGATCTCCAAGACACAGTCGAAGACCTGCGCAAAGACGTCGTCACCCGCGGCGTGCGACCCTTACCGCGCCAGCTCGAGACCGTCAGCAAGGACATTTCCGCGGCCACCGCAGCGCTGAAGAAGTTGCAGGAGTTCTTGAAGAGGGAGAAACCCGTGTGGACCAAGATCTGGGAGAAGGAACTCCAAGTCGTGTGCGACGATCGCGATTTGCTCACCATGCAGGAGGAACTGTGTGTGGATCTCGAAGACGATCTGGAGAAAGCGGCGGGTACGTTTGCGCTTGTCGAGCAGGCGACCAGACAGCAGAATTTGCAGGATCCGAAGGGTGCAGAGGGCGGCGGCAAGATTGGCGCTGGCGGGCTGAGAAGTGCGTCTGGTCGCGGACTGTTTGTGGGTGGGGCTAGTGATCCGGTTAAAGCCAAGGATGGCGTGCTTGGGGAGGTCAGGGCGCTCCAGCCGAATCATGAGACCCGCTTGGAGGCGATCGAGCGCGCAGAGAGGGCCAGACTGAGGGAGCTAGAGAGTAGACGTGGGGGAGAGTTTCAAAAGGAGTTGGGGAATTTTGTGGAGGAAGGGAAGCTGAAGAAGAGCGGCGGGGTGGAGGAGGCAGAGAGGTTGAGGCGGCTGAAGGATGAGAGGAATAGGAAGGAGGTCTGGGAACGGCAGCAGGAGAGAGCGAGGAAGGCGGAGGAGCGGGAGAGGGCGGAGAAGGAGGGAAAGACGGAGGACGCTGCGGAGGCCCCTCAGGCTGAAAACGCCGGCAAAGATGAGATGCCCGAGAAGGATGAAGGCGACGCTGAGGAGACGCATAACCAGACTCCTCCCGAGCAACCCGACGCCCCCAAACCCGACGACACCGCACCCGCAGAATCAGAGCAGACGACCCCAGAGTCCAACACAGACTCAGACGCCCAACCCGACCTCCCGACCCCCGGCTCGACCCTCGAAGTCCCCATGCCCGGCTCCTTCGACGGCGCAACCGAGAAGTCCGCGTCCGCCGATTCCTCCGAAGGCGAAAAGGGCACGCACAGTCCCTCCCCGGACCCGGAGTTTGTCGAAGCGAAGGAGGATCCGTCGACACCCACGGAGTCGTAGGACGATGACGATGACGATGACGATGACGACCAAGATGGCGGGACTGCGCATTGGTACTCTTTACTTGTTCTTGAACGGCTGGAGTGAGGGCGTGGAGACTCTGGATGTGTAATATACTGGTACGGGATGGAAGGGGTGATGGGAATGATGGGTGTATAGGTATGTTTGTGATGGGAATGGAGTCATGAGCGTCATGAAGGTATTGGATGGGATGTAGTATAGCTAATTTTAATGTTGCTATAATGGATCGACTCTGGCCGGGTCATCTACGCCCTTGGGTGGAGTCCCAAAAATCATTCACCAGACTAGAAAAGTGGAGGCGTGCAGAAAGGAGTCATGATACAAGGCGCAAGGTGAGCTGTACCGCTTATGCTGCCGCCCATTCAAAGGACCTGAAAATGCCTCGGTGAGCTATATCCCCAATACCCGCACACATATATGCGTAAATCATAGTTTTACTTTTATCCATCCCTCTCTACAATGCCGATCATCGATCTACTTCCCCTCCTTCGCCGCCTGTACCTCCTTCAACCCCTCCTTAAGCGCCTTAATAGCCCTATCAATATCATCTCTTGCAGGGTCCGTAACACTGACTCCCATGTGCCCAAACCGCACATACCGCGCCGCAATCTCTTTATGCAGACCACCCGCAAACACGACACCCTTCTTCATGAGCGTCGGAAGGATCTCCGGCGGGGTCAAGCCCTCCGGAAGGTAAATCGCCGTCATGCCGTTGGCTTGATTTTCGGGCTTGGAGGCCAGTTGGGTGAGGCCGAGGTCTGCGACGGCGGACTTGACCTTTTGGGAGGCGGCGCGGTGGGCGGCGAAGCGTTGGGAGAGGGGTTGGGAGGTGATCTGAGAGAGGGTGGTGTGCAGGGCGTGAATCAGTTGCGGCGAGGGGGTGGCGAAGTAGGAGGGCTTCTTCGCCTCGTAGTTTTGCATGACTGGGTGATTGTCAGTATTGCACGAGGGACATATCCAGGTTGGACTGCGTAATGGAGGAAAGACTCACTTGGTAGCCAGTTCTTCCAAGATCCAAAGTAAGAAGTGGGAGGTGTCTTGCGAGCCTTGAAGGACTCAATTGCGCGCCCGGAAGCCATAACGATGCTCAGACCGGCTGGGCATCCAATGGCCTTCTGCGACGCCGTGATCACGCAGTCGAGTCCCCACTCGTCAAACTTGATCTCCTCGCACCCAACACTACACACGCCGTCCACCACGATCAGCGTCTCCGGGCTAACTCTGTGCACCAGCTTGCTCAATGCCTCGATCTCGCTCAGCACACCAGTGGAGGTATCCACATGCGTGACAGTGATGAGCTTGTACTTCTTCTCCTTAAGCGCCTTCTCGACCTCATCGAGCTGTGGACGGTCGCCAATTGGGGCCTTCAGTTGCGTGGTCTTGACGCGGTAGGTCTCAAAGCAGTCGGCGAAGCTGTCAGCGAAGTAGCCGGTGTGAAGGACAAGGACCTCATCGCCGGGCTCGGCGAGGTTGGCTGCCACTTGGTCCCAGCCGAGGGTGCCGCTGCCGGAGATGACAAAGGGTTGCGAGGCCGGATCGGTGGTTTGGAAGAGCTTGCGGAGCATGGTGAGAGTCTCGCCGAAAGTGTTTACGAAGGGCATGCCGACGTGAGATTCACTGTACGTCATCGGTTAGGGTCTGGAGTTTCCAGAGGCAATTGGAAGGGTATGTCCTACCTGTAGTGGCTCATGGCCTGCAAGACCTGGTCATCGAACTCGATGGGCCCAGGAATGAGCAAGGCCGGGTGTGGTGGTTGGCTCGACATGTTGTTACGCTGCTCGTTCTGTTCCTGGGTAGCAGCAGTACTGTATCCTTTCGCTTGCGGGGTTGTTGGCGTCTTGTACGAAGTGATGTTCTCAGGACTCGATCTTCTCTCAGTGGAAAATGGGGTGTTCAATTCCAATTGAGGTTTATGATCGAGGTGTCTCGAAATGAGACTGAGGCGGGAGCGTGGAGAAGCCAGGTTGGCGAGGTTGAGCGGGGATCGGGATACAAATCTCAAAGCGGGGGCCGCCAGCTTGCCGGTGGAAGGTGGGATGACGGAAACGATCGGGGCGGGATTGGCTGCGATTGAGGCTGAAGACTGTTGGTACCTTGCAGGTCACCACACAGTATGCGAAATTGGCGAAATTGGCGGAAGTGGTGGGAAGAGGAACTCGGATGGGTATAGAAGTCCTCTCGGATGCTAGGCGGATACCGGGGCGTTCGATGACACGAACGGAGGCGATGCGGAGAGACTTCTGAAGTGGATATTGTTCGGAAACGGATCTGAATCGGTGAAGTAATGCCGAAACGGTACTTGATGAGCTTGTGTTGTGTGGTGGGCGCAGGACAAGAACGACAGTATGTCTATGGAGCAGATGTACAGGAGCAGGGAGAAGACGGTGTCTGGAAATGGAGATCTCTTGCAGTTGCTGTTTAGAGCCGGCACCGCAACTATTTCCCGCTTTCACGTCCGTCCCGTCTCGCTGTCTCACAGAACACCCGGCCATCGGCATCTGCCGCCAAGCCGCGGGACCTCCGCTCCGCTATACATGTCACTGCATCTCCGCGCCAGCACGCCGATAACACTGAATCGGGGACGCAGGCGCTGTAGTTGTGCGCAATGACTTCCAGACTTGTGCTCGTCCTTGGAGACCTCTTCATACCCGACAGGGCAATTGTGGGTGCTTCAATGCCTAAGATAAATAGACAAACTGCTGACGTATCCAGGACATTCCCGCAAAGGTACTCCAACACCGGCAACACCAGTGTTCTAGCACTCAGGATCGCACTCAGAAGCTTACATGACGGTCGCATATAGTTCAAGAAACTCCTCACACCCGGCAAGATCGGCCAGATCCTCTGTCTCGGCAACCTCACCTCCCCCTCCGTCTACTCCTTCCTCCGCACCCTCGCGCCGGACCTCCAACTCGTCAAAGGCGACTTCGACATCCCCCTCTCGACCCCGGCGCCCTCAAATCCTAATGCTCCCTACGCCACGCCCACCGACTCCATACCCGTCCCTACAGCCCTGAGTAAAGTCGTCACCCATGGCAGCCTACGTATAGGCTTCACACATGGCCACACCATCATACCACCCGGTGATCAGGACTCACTACTCATTGCGGCGCGTCAGATGGACGTCGATGTGTTATGTTGGGGCGGCACCTGCAAGTTCGAGGCGTACGAGATGGAGGGCAAGTTCTTCATCAACCCGGGAAGTGCGACGGGAGCTTGCAATTGGGGAGACGTGGAGCTGGACAACGAGGGCGAAGAAGTTAGCACGCCCAGCTTCGTCTTGATGGATGTAAGTCTCTGGTCACTACCAGCGTGATTAGATCTAGAGTCTGCCCTCC
Source organism: Zalaria obscura (assembly GCA_024184665.2). Taxonomy (NCBI): domain Eukaryota; kingdom Fungi; phylum Ascomycota; class Dothideomycetes; order Dothideales; family Zalariaceae; genus Zalaria; species Zalaria obscura. The sequence goes on along the minus strand of JAMKPW020000009.1, from coordinate 274,257 downwards.
GTGCGTTCTCTGGCAGCGCCAAAGAGCTCTTCTGCGGGCAGTGGATGTTCTGTCCGACAAGAATGCTGACTTCACCTTCGCAGGTCCAAGGAGACGTGCTTGTACTCTATGTATATCAACTGCGCAAGGATGCGAGCGGCAATGAGAGCGTGAGCGTGGAGAAAGTGTCCTTCAGGAAGAATGGTGGAGGTGCATCATAGCGAGCATTCTATCTTCGAAGCAATGATACCAAACGCGCTGTCTGACATGACAGTGATGATTCCATATTCACATGTACTACACCGGGATTGCACGTGTGACCTGCCTGCTCGCTACATGTCCACGGATATACACGCAGCTTATCACATGTCTGGGCAGTCGTAGGAGTGCGGCTGCCGAGATGAAGAGCGGTGAGCCTGAGCGCTCACCAAGGTAGATAGGAAGATGCGACAGGCAGATTTCGCTTTCTCCACCTCAGGGTACAGGTACGTACATGGAGCTTCGCAGTCCCATCACTCATGATCTACCTAGGTCTACAGGGGATTTGCTTCTGGTCTCATCTGTGCGGAGATGGGGCACTAGTTTGTAGTAGTACCGGGCTCTCTTCAGATAGAATCGCGTCGGTGTATACGAGAATATGCAGACGGACCTTTGAAGTATAGTCATGAATACATGAAGTGAATAACCAGTTTAATCTATAATCCTTCATGCATCTAGCAATGCCATCGGATCCAAGCTCGTAGCATGAGGTATCGTATCGCGTCCCGACCAGACGCCTTGCTCTCATCATATCAACATAGGGAAAACGAATTAGGGAAACAAAGTAGGGACAAGAAGGGGACATCAACAAAGGAAAGTAAAAAGAAGAAGAGAATCTTCACCACCGCTCACCACACCAAAACCCAGGCACACAAACCTCCACTCCCCGTAGCCACGAGGCCCAGTCCCGCAAGCGCAACGCCCCACGCACCGGGACTGAGTTGCCGCCTACACCTCAGCATACTCGCAACTCCCGTGACCGCGAACACCAGACTACAGATTACGGCAAACACAATCCCCGCATCGACCTCCTCGGCCTGCTTCCTGCGTCCCGTGGCCGCGAGCACGAAGGCCGTGGCTAGGATAATCAAGGACGCGAAGAGGCAGGTGAGCGCGACGCGCGGGATCCAGTGTTGTTTCTGTTTCAACCTCTGTTCCTGCCTCGAGGCAGAGGTAGTGGAGGCTTGATACGTGCGTATTGTGAGCGGTTGGCTAAGGATTGTGCCGTAGGATCTGCGCTGCGGTTTCGTGGGGGTGTCTGGGTCTTCGTCGGAGGATTGTTCTGTGAGTGGGCTTCCGGCTTCGAGATCGTCGTGGTGGTAAAGGAGAGGTTCGCGCTCTGCGGACGCGAGGCCAAAGAGAGACTTGACTTTCCGGATCAGCAGGTGCGTCGTCGATTCGGCATTGGGGTCGACGTAGATGATATAGGCGTCGCCGTCTTCACCGTCGGACGGGTTGTCGTATTCGTTCCAGTACTGTGGTTGCGAGTCTTTGCGGGGTAGAGGAAAAGGCTTGGGGGCGAAATGTCCACGCCTCATCTTGCGGAAGGCGGACAGGGGTGGGGTTTCGAGTTGGTTGGCAATGCTAGGTAGGGTGTTCTGGCGGATTTGACGGGATTTAGCGGCCATGATGCTGTCGGGAGCGGCGCCGTCGACAGAGGTGGCGGAGGTGGAGAGGTTGGGGGTTGTGGATTGAGAGCCGAAATAGGAGGAGACGGCGCTGTCTTCGTTACGGTGACGGGGCGCTTGGGGCACCTTCCTGATATCTTTGTCTAGTAGAGGTAGCTGCGTGACGTTAGCGCTGGACTTGTATGCTACAAACTCGGTCTGCTTACCCAGAATGGAGCTGGAATATTTTCTGGCTGACAGCATTGCCATACGGCATGGTATTCAAGCGAGAAGCCTCGAATGCGCTCAACCTAGATAGCGTTAGCATATGAAGTAGCAGGCATTACGGATCATAACTTACGAGATGATTCTGATCGAGGGCGTGGACAAGGCTGTTTGCATGGTTTCCTTCCTGCCTGACGCGCAATACAACGAAAGGAAACTTTGTCACATCTTGGCCAGCCTCACCACTGTCAAAGTTGCTGTGGAGATTCGGAGACGCGAACTCGACATCCTTGTCCAATGCAGCGAGCAGTACGCCAGTATTGTCAGGGGTCAAATCCACGAACCGTGTTCTGTTACAAGCAAGGGTAGCAAGTGGTCTGACTTCCTTGTGGCCGACAAGCCAGTTCCGCATGTCATCAATCTCCTGTTGCGCCTCTTTGACATCCACGGACGGCACGGTAGCCTTCCGAGAGTCGAAGGTTGAGTCAGTGTCAAAAAACGCCTTCAGGTACTTGCGCTTGATGGGCAGCCTGTATGGTTCGGTAGACCTCCTGGAGACGGCCTTGACACTGACGATTGCGCTGTCATCTGTGGCCCATTTCGCCGTCACTTTGGCATTTTGAACCATGATTCCTAGCGTATCTTCCCGCTCCTCCACTGTCTTTGAGCTCTGCTGCTTCATGTAGTCCTCCAGGTTGTCCGCGTATATGCTGTGAGCATTGTGCTCAACAGCCCAGAAGTATCCCTGGCTAGGCGAAGTCGGAGTCGTTGGCAGCGACATTTTGCGACTAGGGGTTGACATGGAACCTGTCCATCTGTCCGATCCACAGGTCCGCACATACTGTAGAAGCAGCACCTGCAGCTCTACCACGTTATCCGGGTGGATCCAGTATACAGCGTTTTTACCATCCTTTCCCAATGGGAGAGTGGCAAGCAGTGTATCGAACTCGGCCGCCGTGCCAGAGCGAACGATCTCCTCCACCTCTTCCGGGAGGGAGTTCTTCACCTGTTGCGAGTCTCTCCGATCCAGTGTTTGAAACCCACGTACTGAGTTACTCCTGCTCATGCGTTCCTCATACAGCGTCCTGACAGCTTGTAACGCCTGCGCCCATTCATCGAGTAGCGGACCGAGGTCGACCTTTGTGAAACTGCCTTGTGAGTCCATAACCTCCTCTCTGAAATGCAACTCCAGATCAGCAGAGCCTGTCCATTTCTTGTATTTCTTCAGTAGTTTCCGAAAGGCCGTTTGCTGTGCGCCAATGAAGCGCGACAGTGACCTAATCTCGTCCCCAGCTCTGGTAAGAGTCAGCCATGGCCGTGCCTTCCTAAGTGGGAATTAATATGTTGGGACTTACTTTACAACGTCTCCCTCGATCTTGCCATACTTCTCCAATCGTTTCGCAGGTATGCGATCGTTCGTACAGGGTCGTGCATTGTTCAATCGTTGTATCTGCTTCTCGAGATGTTCTGCTGAAGTCAGCTTCGTCGCAGTCGGTCCGAGACTTCATGACATACCCAGCCTCCTCTTGATCTCTCCGGCCTTGCTTCTCACAAAGAGGGTGATGCGTTGGTGTTGTTCGAAGAGAATGCCGTAGAGTGCATCCTCGAATTCTCTTGCTTTGGTATCTGTGGATCCTGGTATCGACACGCTCTTGCCCTCACCGGGGGTGGTGTTCTCTTTGATGAAGTGCTTAATGTCGCCATAATCAATGTTGTCTACCCAATTGATCTGGTTAACGGCCTGCGCTATGAGTGACTTGCACTGATGTTGGAGTAACTTACGGTGACCCCATGCTGGAATTGAGCGCTGTCTCAGCGACTCTCCATACTTCATAATGACGACGTCACGTCTTGACGTCTCAACCGCGATTCAAGATCCTTCTGCGGCTGTGGCTGTTGCAGATGCCGGGAGCCGCACTATATACAGGAGTGGGATATGGACTTGCCGCAAAAGTCATGCAAAGATTCTCAAGACTGACTCGTGGCCGTGGGTGGTCGCGCAGTTGGAAGGATGGCAGCGGTGGGCAGACGTGGTTGTTGGACTGGCTTGAGCCGGCCTATAGTAGTGCGGGCCCGGCGAACGGGTTGGCAACGAGTGGAGTCCCCGGCGAAGGCGGTGCAGCTCTGCATCTTTCGAGGGTCTGCTCATCGTGGGCTCGGAACTAGTTGAGCTTTGTACCTGTAAAAAGCTTGTGTTGTTTCAGCGGGGCCGAGGATTTGCTCCAGCCCCGAGTTGGGCAAGTGAACACCCGATCAGTGCCCGACCGAAGCCCTATTGTACTTCTATACGCCCTACTGGATAACGGGTACGTGCCACTCGGCGAAACCCTGTCGCCCTGGCTCTTCAGTGACATTCCATCGCAAAACGTGTGTAACAAAGACCTCGGTAGGGACAGTTGGATTTAGCGGAGACCACCAGGTTCGAGTTGCTAGCCGCCTCACTCCAAGATGAGATCCCGATTCCGTCGAAGCTGACGAGGCAGAGATTTCTCAAGCCTGCTACATCTATCCTACCTTGGATACCTACTAGGATTGAAAAGCCAAGCTGTAATTCTTGCTAAGCTCAGCTATAGTGCTTGTTCAATTCGCGCACACCAAGTGTCCCTCTGGCCCAACGGCCACTGTACGACAAAGAACCTGAAGGTAGCTACAGCCAATCCACTCACCTTTCCAGCGTCCGGTGCGATTCGCAGCTACATAGCCCCCACCGACAGCAAACAGCAACTTAGCTCTGAGTAAGAGGGTAAGAGGGTAAGAGGGAAATCACTGGAAGTCGCGCACGCGAGCAGCCAAACGTGCATCTGCCGGCTCTAGACTGACTGTGCATGTCGAATATGCATGGGGACCTGACTAACTCTACTGTCAATGCAAGCCCATGACCCGCGGAAGCATGCTGTGCATGGCTGTTGAAGGGCTCGCAGCCTCGCATGACCGGCAGATCGCTTACTGGGTGCTCTAATCACGCTCACAATTGAGCTTCTGCATACAGCGACGATCAGACTGTGCCAAGATCCAATCTTCATGCTTTGATAGGCAAGTATGGTTGCTTTGCTCGGTATGTTGTACAAGTAGGTCTGCATGTAAGAACCACCGAGCTGCGGATCATACAGTACATGCAAGGTAAACGCACGAAAGTGGCTCCGGTATAGAGAATGGCATATAGGCCCAGGTTCAAGCACGCAACAACAATGTTGCGTCAATCATAGATGAACATGTGCCGGTATTATGCTGCATGTGTAGAATATTTGCAGGGGATGTGTATGGACGATACAGCACATGTACTTCACGCTAAGACACCGGGCATGTGAGATGGCTGACCCTGCGCTCTGACCACTCGAAAACCCTGTACTAGGCTCGCTCCACATCGCACGTTCTGGGGCCTTTCGGTACATTGCGAGTCGACTCGGTCAAACTTTCTGGTTGGGTTCTCGATCAAACTGCCATTACTCGTATACAATCATCCACCAATAAATTCATGTCAGCGATCTAATTCGCAGTTTGGTTTATCTTCCTTTTCAACTGTTCCTCGTTATCCTCCGCCATTCATTGCTTTTGTCAAGGCCACTCGCTTGCTGAAAGGACTCAAGCTCCGTTCCCGTCGAGGTGCAGGTGCAGGTGCTGGTGCTGGTGCTGGGCGAGCTGCCGGCGGGCTTCTTGCTCTCCTGCCCGACTCCAGCCGCCCGTCGGAGTCCTTCCTTGCCCTGTCTCCACGTGGATTGCCTTCGCGTCTCTCCCCAGCATTCCTGCGGTCAGCACTTTGCGGCCTGACATCGGACATAATATGATCATCATCTCTATTCCCGGCTCTGTGTCCAGATCGTTGATGGGCATCTGTCGAGCGTACTGATTTGCTGCGCCTTCTGCCACGTTCTGCAGGGCTTTGTGACCTTCTCCGAGCGCGAATATTTCTCTCACTCTCTATAGAATCCCTGCCTCCCTTTGACCGGTATCTCCGATCTGAGTAGTCCGAGGATACTGAACTTGTTCTTCTCCGTCTCTTTTCCGCTGCTCTTGCGCCCCGCGCCGCAGGCGAGTCGTTTCTTATCCCCTCCCTGGTCGGTCTAGAGCGGCGAGGTGAAGGTGAGCGCGAATCTCTTGTCGATATAGTAGATACGGATGTTGATGAATACGATGAAGCAGAGCGCGATCGTTTTCTGTGACGTGGCGCATCCTCCATAGGGCTGTCTAAACTGCGCTTTCTTCCTCTAGGTGCCGCACTGTCTGTTATTTGCTTGCTCGTAATGCTTTTCCTGCCCTCCTGTCAGTAACCCAGTCTCATACGTATCAAATGAAGGCGCACGCACTTGTTCATAACATCTTCTGGTGGAGCTTTCTCGCTCAATTTTGGTTGTAATTTAGGGTTCGCGAATTGCTGTGATCGAGATGGTCTGGATACGTATGGGCGCTCTTGTGCAGGTGCTTTGCATTCGTAGCTGTAATGGCCGCGCTGTAAGCACTTCTGACATAGGGTCGTTGCGCTCGCCTTGCTTGCGCCAGTGTACGGAGCGCGGTAGCGATTCATGTTGGCAAGGTGAGGGTGATGCGCAGAGTGACTCTTGGGATGTACTACGGTGCGCTAGCGGGAGACTGTATACTCGTTGGTCAAGGCGACGTATGAGAGGAGAGTGATTGCCCGTCTTCAAGCTTTGCTGCTCTCAGGTTCGCAAACGCGAAGGCCGCTGCCTGGACTTTGCCAAGCCAAGCTGTCAGACGTACGATTCGCAGCCGAGATGATTGCAGGTGCTCATAATGTGGCTATGCGAATGCTATGTATAAGTCCTTTGGTGATTGCGGTCTTGTAGAGAATGTAATTGTACATGCTATTTATACGCCGATTAGAGGGATACCTCCCTTTCTAGGGAAAGATGTCATTGGGGTAAGTGAACGGCTCATGTCCGGTTAGCGGGAGATCGACATCAGCCTTGTTCGGCGCTGGAGAAACCCTGCCCGAACCTTTCAGGCCTCAACTTCTCAAAGTGTCATCTACGAAGGCCTACGGTCAGCCTGTGAAGGAGCAACGTCGAGTGTCTTTACGAAAGGCGCATTTCCAAGGATCCACATAGGTGTTCCGGGGACGTCCTAGCACCATCACCCACAGCGTACAAAACTGCGCATCTATCCAGCCTTCACCGCTCCCTAAACGGGCCAGCCTCACTCCACATCGGGCTACGCATCCATTGAGAGATACATGTCCGCCTACCATCATGACCAGGTCGCTGGCTTCGGTGTTAACGATTTTCCTTGAGCCGCCAGTTTCCTGAGATATACTGTACTTTTCTACGAACAAAACACTCTCATTCACTGCTCGGTAGCCGCGGGTTGGCACCTTCAGGAAATAGCGGCTCAGAACATCACTCCTTTTACTTCTGGCTCGCACCTACCAGAAATCCTTTACGTTGCGGAGCATGGCGTCACTTCCTTCGGACTCAGTCAAGACAAGAATGTCATTTGCGAAGGTGCGTTCTCCGCAAGCATCAACCTCGCGGCTACAGAATTCAGCCCTAACACATGCAAAGGTCGCTGCATCTGCCATGAATACCACAACAGCTACTGCAACACAACTCCCTGAAAATACTACACATAACTCTAATAATCAGCATTATGTCGAATCGGCGCAAAATGCTGGTCTGCCCACATCGCAGCCTGCGACGCTTATGGATAGCACGGTAAAGCCGAAGAGACTTATCCAAATTGCCAGCGGAGAGATCCAGATACCTGAGATTACTGGCTCAAATAATGCCCAGCCAGTCTCACAAGGCGCAGAACGGCCTCTGTCACGCAACTCAGGCGCGTTCGCGCCTAGCTGCTCGCCAACACCCGGAATCGCAGACGGCCATGCGGCGCAGATCACCTCTTCTGATATCTCAGGAAAGCCACCAAGTCTGGATGGCAAGAGCGTGACATCTGGCACAACGTTCGCAATGGACGAGAAGGAATCGATACGTCCGGATGACAGTGCGAGCGTGAAGGCGAGTGAAGACGAGGAATCGTCAGCCGTTGGATCAAGACTAGGTTCGGACACTGGAGCTCGAGCATTCAGAGACCAACTTCGGGAAATATCTTCTATCGGGCCGTCCCTGCGTCCATCAGGTCCAATGCTCAAGCTCAGCCCGGCGGTGAGCACTCCTGGGAGCTTGCCATATGGCACTCAGACTCTTCCCGGTGAAAACGATACATCAAACCCCGAACTTGATCTTCCAGAGAACATGAATGAAGCAGCAGGCTTTGCTCCAGATGAGAAGCTGATAGAGGCTCTGAACAATCCGCGAGACCGGATTTGGGTCTTGAAGCTTGAGCAGGACATACTGGATTTCATCAAAGATCCGAAGTAAGTGCTGTTCATATTCTGTCTATTGACTACATCTGACAGCTAAAGCAGAGAGCACGCCTATGATGTACCGCAATGCAATTCGTTTTATCGCATGCTGGCCCACAAGCTTGCCGATTACTACCTTCTCGGTCATGTGGTTGACAGTATGGTATCATCAGTACGGCTGTACAAGACGCCGAACTTGAGAACGTGAGTCGCCTCTCCGCGCTGTAACCATTCGCGCAGCGCTAATTGAACATAGGCCTCCCCCGTTGACCGGAATCACCAATCCATCCACTGCTGCGAACACACCGCCACCAACAGGACCAGCGATGAAAATCCTGCGTCGTGGAGGAGAGCCTCCTATGGCTGGCAAGCTTGGGTCCGAAGCAGATGGCGACAGTGGCAGTGACGGTGGCCGGAAATCGCAAGGTCCACTCACTAGAGAAGAGCGCGAGGCCCGCTACGAAGCTGCTAGACTTCGGATCCTGGGATCTGCCAGGCCCGCGGAAGAGGCGGAGGCCCCAAAGCTTAAAGACGAGTCTCGCTCGAGTTCAGCCGCTGGCAAGAAGAAGAACGGCAAAAAGCAGCGCTCGAACAGTGATGACGGCTTTGACCTGCGATCAGCTTACAGCACTTATCCTAATGGCACCGCCGTTGCAAATGTCCCAAGTGGAGAGAACGCCAACACGCAATTTTACTCCCCTTACAACAACGGCATGCCTACGTTTGGCCAGCAGAACACGTTCGCCAACCCGGCTACTTACAACGCAGCCTATGGTCAGGCATTGGCTCCTGACATGAGCGCATACCCCTGGCTGCAACCCCAGTATCCTAATTATCAGGATCAAAATTCGCAAAGCTGGGACCAACACCAACAGGGCTACGATCTATCTTCGGATTTCCAGAGTATGAGTCTACAGCAGCAAGGCTATCCAGGACCTAATGTGACTATGAACGCGCCTCAAAACACGGGCTATTACGGAGGAGCACATCAAAACCAGCAGCTGCCGCAGGCATGGTCGCAGCAAGGGCAAATGCAAAGTCCGTATCAGGCATCAGCCAGCACCCAGAGTCAATCGCCATATGACCGACCAAACTCTGTGCAGTCTCAGGGACAGTACCAGCAACCATATCCATATGGTGTACTGCCCAGTCAAATCGGAATGACGGGCAAGCGTATGGGCAATCCAAATCACCCTATACCTGGAAGCTTCAACCGTAATGGTTCGTTCAACCCTCAGAGCCAGTCCTTCATTCCCGGGCAACCCTCTGGTAACAGCCAACGCACCTTTGGATCTCCAGTTCCCTCGCCTAATCCTAACGGGTACGGCGGCCCCCAGATGTCTTACCAAATGCAACGTCAGGGTTCTTCACAGTCACAGGCGTCCTCTTACAGCTCGCCTCTCCCAGACCGCCCGCAGCCACAGGTGCAGAATATGAGTGTCTTACGTGGCAGTAACCAGGGCATGACACACCCACTGCCTCAGCCCGTCTTCTCACCTTACGTTCCGTTGCCCCAGCCGCGGCCTTCGAACGGTGTGCAGAACAGTCCAGGCAATCAAGCTAGCAGCATTGCTAAATGGGGCACTCCTGCTTCGCTTCCTGCAAAGCCTCCACCGCCGGCTGGTTCGTTCGATATGTCTAAGCTGCAACCGAGTTCGCGCTTGCCGGCTTTCAATCCAGCTATGACTTCTCGTCTCCCAACTGCGCCTAATGGAGGCCCTTTCAATGGCCTGCCGCAGATGTCGAGAAGCGGGCAGTAAGTGCACGCAGTTCTATCTGACTGTGGTTGTGGTAGGGTTGCCACCAAAGAACGCTGGGAATGTTCGTGAAACATTCGATGAATTGGGTCAGATCTCTGCCGGACGTAACTGGGAGGTTGAACCACTTGGCAAATTGCAAGCAAAGGTTAGGAATAGGATGTGAGATTAATGGAGGATAGTTGCAAAGTGTTTTACCAGCATCGATACCATATGTCTCTTATGGACAAGCCATGACATGACAATTACTTCTTTACGTCACTCGTACAATATCTTACTCCGCGCTATGTGTTACCACGCTTATGCCCTCGCTCCCGCTTTGCTACGACGATCACCTATCTAAACACATACGGGGTATTCTTTCCTCACACCCATGCAACCCCCTCTAGACCTCTCCATCTTCTCCCCCACGAGTCTAGCCTATGCGGCCCTCAGCCATCCGCCTCTTCTGCACAGGATCCAATTCCATATTCGCGACCGCCCTCGTCCTCGCAGCCAGCAAATCCTCAAACTCTTCCTCCGCAATCTTTGAGTCCTCCTTGACCTTGTGTCCCGCCTCCTTCGCACCCTCAACTGCATCCTTGCCGGCCTGCTCAACCCTCTCCACACCCTTCCTGGCCAGCACTTCCGCCTCCCTCAAACCCTCCTTTGCACTCTCCTGCACCCTTTGCCAGCCCTTCTCGGCCTTCTGCTCCGCCACTACCGCAGCGCCGTGGATCTTCGCTCCAGCGATCTGTGCATCCCTCCCAACCTCCTCGCCCACTCTACCAAGTACTCTCCCAACAACACCCTCCGCCCCCGTCACCAGACCACTCCAATCCACCCTCTGCAACCTCCTCACATTCTCCTCCAATTCCCTGTTCCAGCGCTCCTTGACGCGCTCAGCGACACCCGGCACGATAGTTCTAGCGGTTGGCGGGGCCGTGGGTGGAGTGGGAGTGGTGATGTTATTAAGGACGAGGGAGGATTGGCGAAGCAGGGTGCTTTGATAGAGGCGGTTGCGCTCGTGCAGGGAGAGGGAGACGTAGAGAAGGGTAGTTGTTAGAGTTAATCCGCCGATCTGAGGTTGTTTAGTATTTGTTATAACCGTATCAGAGTGAGTGCTCCTATGGGATAAGAGAGCGGTTGGGAAGACGTACGAAGCCACTGGTGAAGCCCATGTTGCTGGTAGGATGCCCTCAGGGCGGGAGCAGACCGGCGTTGAATCTGGATCTGAAGTCGCGAAGACCGGTTGTACGTGTTTGCTGTCCGAGAAGAGCGCAAACTAGCAATCGCTTTGTGGGCAGGGCGGTGGTGTCAATCGTCGTTGAAGCTGGCAGCGGGTCGAGCGGTGGAAAGCGAAACCTCCGACTTGACTCCGCAAATCTTCAGATCGCACCGCCGAGCGTCGACCACCACCATCTCATACCACTCCGACACCGTTTCACAGCGCCTATACCGCATCTGAAGGGCTTGTGAACTCAAGTAACCCCGGATTGGAGTAGAACAACTCTCCAAACTTGGCCTCCCAATCCTTTCCCGCTCCCTTTACCCACCCTAGACCGCCGCAACAATGGCTGGCGGACACATGAAATACCGTACCTTGTCGCGGACATCCTCGCATAGACAAGCTCTCCTTCGCAACCTGGTTACCTCTCTTTTCAAGCACGAATCCATATCAACGACATGGCACAAGGCGAAGGAGGCACAGAGGCTGGCGGAGAAGTTGGTCACATTGGGCAAGAAGAACACGGCGGCGAGCAAGAGAAGAGCGACGGAGATCTTTTTCGTATGCCTACCTCCCAACCGCCGTATACTGCCGCAAAAGACTACTGGCACCCCCTCAGGAAGATTTGAGGGCGGGAATCAGCGGAGGCAAAGAACGAAGCTAACAGATATCCAGGAACCACACGAGCTCGTTCCGAAACTCTTCAGCACCATTCGCAAACGCTACAGAGACCGCCCCGGCGGCTACACACGAGTCTTGCGCATCGAGCCGATAAAGGAAGACCAAGCAGCCTCCGCGATTCTAGAGCTCGTCGACGGACCGAAAGATATGCGATTCGCAATGACCGCCAAGACGGTCGCCCGGTTGCGCGAGGAGGGGAAGGATTTGAATGAGATGACTCAGGGAAACATCACGAAGGTGACGCGGTACATGAAGAACGGAGAGAACAAGCTGGAAAGCATGATCAAGAAATTCAGAGGTTTGATGCAGGATGGTGATGAGGGGGTCACGACAGTCAAGCAGAAGAAGGTTTATAATAAGGACGCAGAGAGCAGATGAGGAAGAGGTTTGCTTGTTGGACGGCTGGTATGGGGACTCTTGCACGGCTGTGTGAGGAGCATTTCGTGGCGTTTGTGGTGGACTGGCAGGATCTTCTATATCCGCTGTTTTGCAGATCTGCTTTGTATATATATAGTACTCCAACTCCTGACACGCTTTTGCTGGGGAGTCAGAATCTTTCGCAAACACTCCACGAGCTATCATGTACGGTGTGAAGCGACAATGGGTTAAGACTGGGTGTGGTCCCAGCTACTTATATTACCAATCAAATCTATATGAAGTCGAAGGTATCTCCCGCCTTCTCCCTGATCATGCCTCCAACTCTTTTGCTTCCCACAATCCGCTCTAGCCGCAATCCATCCCACTTCGAGAACACAGCCCTCACTCCTGTCTCAGAAACATCAATCTTCCCCTCTCCAATCGTTTGTCCAAGGAACCCCCCTACAATCTCCTGATAGAACCTCGGATTCTCCGGCAGAGCATACATTACAACCTTCTTCACGCCCCTGATACGGTAGCGATGGAAATGGTGCGCACGGCCTGTATAAAGCATCACCGCATGTCGTCCAGTGAAGAAATGGCTACGTGCCCGACGGCTGTCAGACAGCTCAGTGTATTCGCTTATCGCGCCGAAAGCGATATTCTGCGTGGCGGTACTGTTGGCGAAGTAGTTACGCACGCGCACAAAGTCAAGGTAACTCGGGATGAAGACCAGGATGCCATGGCCGCCCTCTGCTGGTTTCGGATAGCGCAAGAGGGAGGGAATGACGGCGGAGGTAAAGTACTTGAAGCGTGCATCCGGGTCTGAGATGGGCGAGGGCGAGTCGTACCGACTGAAAGTCTGTTTGATGCTAAGGCCGATGTCGAGGATGGCGCCTTCATAGTCCGGGACGAATCGCGCTTTGCCCGAGACGTTTTGCATTGAGCTATTGTAGAGCCTGTTCAATTCGGGAGTGACGTAGGCGGAAAAGACGACGATTTGGCGTAGGTATCTGGCTTTATCGTCCAGGTACCAATTCCGCACGCGACTGAAGTCGCAGCCGTGGGCGTCTTTAGGTTGGCGGTTGAGGTGAGAGAACACGAACTCGACGTGCTCCCAATTCTGCATCAGCATCGCGTCGGCTTGGTCGACGATTGCGAGTTCGATGGAAGAGAGGAAGTCGGAGTCGGCTTTCTTTGGATCTTCGTGCTCAATGATTCTACGAAGACCAAGCGGTGAAGCCAGGATGATGTCCGAGGTGTAGAACGGGGAAAAGTACTTCACAGTCTTCCTTGTGAACTTCATGCCGAGTCTGAAGTCGTTGTCGTCGTTTCCCTCGAAGAGCTCACGAAAGTCTTCTGGTTTGCCTTCACCGAAGTTGTCCTCCGGCTGAACGAACTGATCCTGGAAACGTTTCTTGTTCTCTTGTTGCTCTGGCTCACACAGATCCATCAAAGCATCGACGTACTTTGAGCAAGCCTGGCGCGTCTCGAGAAGAATCAGGACCTTTGGACGGGTGAAACCCTGGTCCCGCAGTTCCAGATCCGCATCACCATCCGCATGTGACAGACGAGCATTGTTCTTGAGTACCTTGTCACGACCCTTGAAGATATGGTTGAGCGCGTGCAGAGCCGCCATACTACGTAGCTCCGACGCATTCTCTACTGTCCTTGCACCATACATGAGGTCTTGGTTGTTGTATATGTATGGCGCGACAGCCTGACCCACGTCACTGATGGTTTCCCAAAGCTTGTGTGCAGGCTCTTCAAGACGTTTCTTCAGCTTCAACTGCTTTGCAGTCTTGACAGGTCGCTTTGGTACAGGCTTCTCGCTGCCGGCAGGGCTTGTCAATGTCAAGCTGCCGGCGTCACTAACACGGGATTTCTCCGATTGCCATTGGCCTGCTGCGACGGCTGTGAGCCTCCGCGAGAGCTCGTTGTCGTCCGGGTTGGCGAAGTGCAGCTCGAAGGGGTCGGTTGCGTCCTCATCGTCATCGAGATCTTCCTCGGGCACTGCTTCCTCCTGGTCCTCTTCTTGCTCCACCTCTTGCTCACCATCTTCCATGTCGAGGTCGGACCCTGGAGCGCCATCCGCTTCACCGTCGCTGCCACTCTCATCCTCACCATCTTCACGCACAACCTCTTCTTGTACCATTTTCCTCCTCTTGTTGGGTCGTTTGTCAGGATCTGAGGGCTGCTGGAACGATTGAAGCAAAGCGCTGTAAGCTTTGACCGATGGCACGACAACACCCTCATCTTCACTCTCCAATGAGGCCTGATCCTCGCTCACTTCTGGGCTTTCCTCCTCGCGCTCATCTTCGCTTGGAGCATCACCCAAGTTGGCTTCCTCGGGATTGTCCGCTGTTCTGCTTGACTGAAATGCTTCTCTTCCGTATCCGCCGCCACCCCTGCCACGCCCACGACCACCACGACCTCTGAAACCGCCTCTACCACCGCCGCGACCGCGACCACCCTGTCCACGAAATCTTCCCCCTCTTGGTGCTGGTGCCATTGTTTGTAGTAACTATCGTCGGCGGCGCTCTAAACTTTTAGAAGTTCCATGTTCCTTATCGATTGCGGTCGGGAATTCCTCGGGATGAACTTTTGGCAAGCGCGAAAAGACCGGCGCACAACAGCGACGACAGCGAGCTCGAGCAGAGTCGGCGGCAGCAGCAACAACTACACCCCTCTATACACCACACCTGCTTGCCCAATATGGCCGACGGAGACTCCTTCCTACACCTCGCGCGCCCACTCGGCCCTGCCGCTGTCGGTGCCGCCGCCTCTACCGCCCCTCTCTCCGTGTCCGTTCAACCACAAGCAATCTTCGCCATCCTCGACCACTCTCTGCGCCGGCCGGCCGACCAGGAACGCGTGATCGGCACTCTTTTGGGTGTTAGGTCGGAAGATGGCACCGAAGTCGAGATCCGGAATTGCTACGCCGTACCACACACCGAGACCGCGGAGCAGGTCGAGGTCGACATGGATTACCAGAAGCAAATGCTGGCGCTGCACCTGCGTGCCAACCCAAAGGAGGTCTTGATCGGCTGGTACGCCACCAGCAGCGACCTCAACACTTTCTCTGCGCTTATCCAGAACTTCTATGGCCAGCAAGGTGATGGCACGTGGCCGCATCCAGCTGTCCACCTTACTGTTTCGACTGTGCCGGGCAAGGATATTGAGGCGAGGACATACATTAGCGCACCAATTGGTGTTACTGCGGAGAGGGCTGCCGACAGCTGTCTCTTCATCCCAGTTCCACACGAGATCAAGTATGGTGAGGCGGAGAAGAGCGGTTTGGAGTTGATTTCCGGCGCGAAGGACAGAGAAGACAGGGCACAGATGCTGCAGACGGATATTGAGACTCTGGAGAGGGCTATTGAGCAGGTGCTCGAGATGTTGGAGAGGGTGTCGAACTACGTCAGCAACGTGCTCGACGAGGAGGCTGAGCCATCCTCAGCTCTGGGCCAGTTCTTGATGAACACCCTCTCCCTGGCTCCTAAGGTGGATGCCGCGGACATTGAGAGAGACTTGTACGTTGATATAATTGCCTTTGGAGATGATCATACTAACCGTTTGCAGCAACAACCACATCCAGGACGTTCTCCTCGTATCATACCTCGCAAACACCATCCGTACACAGATCGATCTCTCCAACCGCCTCGCGACTGCCGCTCTCACCATGGGCGGCGAGGCCGCCCCAGCCGCCAACGGCGAGCAGAAGGGTAACCAAAACCAAAGAAGACAAGGTGGCAACCGCAACCAGAACCAGAACCGGAGCAACAACGAGCAGTAGACTTACTCATAGTTGGCTACTGTGCTTCTTAACAGGCGCAGATTCTTGACTTGCTAGAGGAATATAGCGGGGGAAAGTTCTGGGCGTGTAATTTGTGTTATTTTACTCCCTTTGTTTCGCACGTCCTCTGGGGGGTATGAAATCCATGACTGCATACAGGGAATCGGCGTATAGCGGCATTTGTGTGAAAACGACTCTTCGCAAAGGAGATGGTTAGAAATGAAAACAATTCAAATTATTCACTTGTGCATGTTGTTGCGACGACATTGATAAGATGTCAGACTCCCAGGGCGCAAGCGCAAAGCCCCATGCTACATTCGTCTGCCTATCACCAGCGCCGTAAGTTCAAGGTGTTCTTGACGAAAACCTTTGCCCATATCCCAACTCCAGTGAATGCAGTGCCAGTCCCAAACGCCTCGCTAATCCGTCGAATATGACCCCAAATTCCCAAAGCACCACGCCCGGAACTCATTGCAAACCCCTCCTTATAGCCAGTCCTACCTTCCACCCACTTAACGGCGTCGTTTCGTCTGACAAGCGCCACTACTCCTCCTCCTTCCCTCCCTTCCTCTTCTTCTTCTTCCCCCCTTCCTCCTCTCCCACAAGCCCCTCCAACCCCCTCTTTCCCTTCCCCAACCTCTCCGCATCACCAAAGTCCATGACCTTCCTCGCCTCACTCATCTGCTTCGCCAAAAAGAACGTCTCTGTCACCCTGCCCAGTTTCTTCGCGTCGCGCCTCAGCACCCACTTGAAGTCGTCGACTTTGATCTTCTGCCGGCGCGAGTAGGAGGCTGATAGAGCGGCCGCGTGGCAGGTCTCGATTATGAAGTCGGTTATGATTTCGTCGAGGACGGTGATTGTGGCGGGGAGGGCGGGAGTGGTGGACCCGAATGCGAGGAGGAGGGATTCGAGTTGTTCGGGTGGAAATTGTTGGCCCTTTTGACGGAGGCGCATACGGGGTTCTGCCATTTTGTAGATGTGTAGGCGCGCAGATATTACGTCTTTGTCACGTTCGTGCGCGCTATCGTTCGTGAGAGAAAAGGCGAGGGTATACAGTGATGCGAGTGAGTGATGTCGTTGTGCTGCGGAAACAGCCGCGCATGTGAAGATGGACCGCCAGCAGGCGGAGTGAGATTCATGGCTTGGCGCCAGCTTGCACCTCCTTCGGTCAACACATATACGAGTTACGCCGCAGTCTATCCCTTCACGTATCAGAAGTTAGATTCAAGCCAAACGACGAGATGGTGAGCTTTTCTCGGATATATCTATCATGTGACAGAAGCTAAGACCCTTCACAGACTGCGCTCTTCAACCTTCAATCTCTGGTCCTGGTGCTGCTCCTTTTCATCTGCACATGTACCTACATCCACGCGATGTTCCCGAGCATCTTGGACCGCAACAAAGACGGGTATATTATACACTACGCATCCCGTTCTAGAAGTGATGCTGACGCTCAATCTCTAGTATCTTCGCTTTCCCGTGGCGCGCGGCGCGTATAGGCGAAAGATTGAGCCCGTATGTTAGTATAGGATGTGCATTCATGGCTGTAAGTGCCCACGTTAAGCTTGCGTGAATCTGTTATTTGAGTCTGACAAAATGCAGGTTACGCTGCTGCTGGGACGGTAGACCGCATTTGGAGGGTCTAATTTGTTGGAGCGAGGCGTTGGTGGCGTTCTTGTCAGTAGGGTACATGCAATCAATACGGGTTGATTGAGAGGCCTTGTGTGAGATCAATGCTCGGCGAAGCATATCTTAGATATACAGTATGAGAGATCGAAAGTTGTTTCCACTCGATCCACCAAAGACGGGGTTTATATGTCAGCTGTAACATTCAGGCATCGCTCTCTCCACGAATATCTATATGGTGCAAAGTACTGGTATGTGTGTTCTCGAATGAAGTTCCAGATCAAATGTGTTTTGTTTCTTGCTTTGGGTATAAGCTACATCATACGTACACCATCTTCGATGCAGCTTCTCGCTCATCAATCATCAAGTACATGGTCTTCAACTTGGCCGCTCCCCCATCTCGCCTACTCCCTCATTCTCCCTTCAGATGACAATTTTCCCTTATGGGTCGAAGCTATCAAGACACCTATGCTCATCTAATCTAGCCAGTTCCACTGACAGCCAACTTCATGAGATGATCCATGAACGTCTGCAAGCTGACATCATCCGTGAAAATCGTTTGTGCAGTTTGACTGACACCACCGTAGCTACCAGTGGTGTGCGTGGTAGACGGGTTGAGCTTGCTGAGCAAGAAACGGGCCTGCGAACCGCCGGCATCACAGACAATGAACCTAGGCAGTGGGAAACGGTCCTGAATAAGCTCCTTGGCATCCTCCTTTGGCGCTTCCAGCAACTCGCGGAAGTTCTCGTAGCCCTCCATGTCCTGGTAACCGGCCTTGCGCCACTCAGCCATGGTTTCTCCGTGGAAAATGAGGATGTGGAAGAAGGTGTCGAGGAGGAGGACTGTCTGAGGCTGGATGCTAGTCGAGTCGAGAAGTACAGGAACGCTGCCTTCTTGGTCGAAGCTGTAGGAGTCGAGAGTCGGTTGAATCATGACGAGGGAGTTGGAGACGTCCTCGTGGTTCAGAACGTGGCGGTAGAAGGCCGTCTCATCGGGCGAGTTGTTGAAGACTTGCAAGAACTGTGACCGACGGAGGTGGAACATGAATTGTGGGTAGAGGGTGAAGTTCTTCTCCAAGCGGAATGAGGATGGGTCGTCCTTGCGGTACTCGGCGAAGCGAGAGCAGAGACGAATAAGCATGCGATCGACCCAGCGCAGGATATCTGGGCCATCGTCAACGTCGGCCTTGAAGACAGCGATACGTGACATCAAGACAGCAGCTGCTTCCTGGTCGAAGGATTGCGCAATGGCTGGATCACCAGATGGCCCGCTCATGTTGCGACCAACAGTGGTGACACGAAGGTGGTATTGACCAGAGGAGTGCTGGTAGTAGGTCAAGAATTGAATCAAACCCTTCTGCGGACCTTGTTGCATCTGAGTCGGGCCACCCTGTCCGGCGATCTCGAAGTAGATGCCGTAGCTTGCGGCTGGATCAATACCACACATTTTCCATGCGCAAGTGTTGCCAATACCGCACTCGGTCTCTCCCACGTTTGATGATTTCTTGTTCATGGATACGGCGTGACCAATGAGGCCGGTAACCTTAAGCTCCTTGGTGGTCAAGACCTCCAATGACGCGTTGAAACCCATGAGAAGGTTGTCGTTGGCATCCTTGTCGAACACGCGTGCGAAAGACTGCTTGTACATGGAGGATGTGAAGCTGTCGGTAAGGATCATGTGGCCACCAGTAGAATTTGACAGACCCTTCATTTCCAGCAGACCGACCTGGTCCAAGCAACCAGCGAAGATGTCAATGATATGGCCATTGTGGGCAGTCCTCTTAGCAAGAGCATCGTAGAACTACGTTGGGTTAGCCGATATACGTTCACAATTTCAGCGCTACGTACCTTAAGTGCCTTCTTATAGTACTTAATGTTGTCTTTGTCAATGTCGTGGTGTGACCGGATTGGTTCCTTGAGCTCCGGTCCTACCACCATACCTGGACCCTCGGTAGCTGCACCACCAGTGAAGAGCATGATCCTTCCACCGGCGTTCTGGAACGAAGACTCCATCAAACCGACACCGACGCTGAGCGCAACACCAGTACATCTCAGCGCACGCTTGTCGTTCGCCACTGGCCATGGATCTCTTTGTAGCTGTTCCAGAGCGTTGGTGAGCTGGAACTCGCATTGCTGCACTGGTAGGAGGAAGCGGGCCGCGGCACCCATCGGTGGCGGTGGGGCTGGGTGGCCGGGCTGAGGTTGCATAGGCTGGACGTTCTGCCTCGCGCCGGGGGCCATCATGAGCCCAAGCATCTCCTGGACCTGCTTGGCAGAGTAGTCCCTGTTGCCTCTGAAGACGTATGACTTGGCGCACTCGGTGTATCCTAGTTCATGTACTTGCGCCTTTGAACCACTAGTCAGCCTCCATTCTCTCCAAATCTTTTGACTTTCCGTACCATTGTGCCGTATGTGATCAAACCAACAAGGGCATGCGGTGGCAGAAGGCTCAAGGACATGATGATCGAGTCCTTGAGCGCTTTCAGGCTGTCCTCTTCCTGGCATGTGTCTACGACGAACAGGAAGATTGGCGGGGTAGGCGCAGGCTTCGGCAGCCTGTATTCGATAGTCGTGCTGCTTGGGTGAAGCTCAGGTGGGATAGCATGCTCGGAGATATCCTTGTAGTGAGGTGGGAGGTTGTTGCGCTGAAGACAGAATGGACAGATCCATATCCGCGCCCGCATGTCCACTTGGCTGTACCGGCGTTAGCTGCTGCGCCGTCTCTCTTGTGTTCGGTAGCTCCCATACCAGAAGGGGTTGAGGATGCCCTTGCAAGGCATCTTACATGTGACTGGCGCATATTGTAACAGAGGGGTATCCGTCTTCTCTTTCAGCGGCGTATAAAGTGCTCCAATTGGGACTGCAGAACATTAGGGAGGGTCAGGAAGAGGGTGTTTCAGTGCAGCGTACCGACTAGTCTGGACGCTTCCTAAACAAGGAATCAGTAAAGTTTCAAGGCCAGTTCTCCGGGTATACGCACCATGCGCGAGGACGGGAAAGTGTTCCAACTCAGTCTGATTCCATCTCTATCCTCGATCTCACTCCACTGCTCCTTCAACGCCTCGTAATCCATGTTTGGAGCTAGGGGAGGGGTGGGCCTCGTTGTACAGAAGTGCTCCGTCCACGAACCACTGGCGGATGTCTGGATATTTGGAACGATCGCGCTATGGAGTCCGGAGCTCGACGAGCAGTATGAGGCGAAGTTGAGCCCGAAGGAGGGAACGTGTTTGGTATTGCGGTCTGTACGTGGCTTCTGTATCGGCCAGCTTTCTGGAAGTCGAGCCCCCAGATTCGGCCGCAGCCGTGACGGCGTGACGGAAGGCGCGCGGGCTGTGGGCTGCGTGACAAAAGCTGTGGTTGGCACCAAGACAGTACAAGATGAGATATGATTGTTTTCAAATCAAACTGCCAGGGCACATACATATAGTATAACGAAGGCTCAGATGTAGCAGATAAGTATGCGAGCACTGGAACATGTTCATATATACTAACATGTATGAATTATCCCATATCACGGCCGCAATGTATCGTCTCCCCTTGATGCTGGACTTCTGGCAAGCTCACAGCTCAAACGCACGGCCCCATCACATACAAAGTCCGCACTTCTGCTGCAATTCTCCTTCTTTCTTCTTCATCTACATTAAGACGCCAGCATTATCACATTACTGATCGACATCCTTCTGCACATACTGTGGCAAGGGTGTTTTCGCGCTGAGCGTAGATGGAGTATCACCCATGGCTGGGCGCCTGGCTTTGAAGAATCGTTCAGATTCTGAGGAGGAATCGGGAATCAGCAGAGGTTACATCTCATTATTTCGTAGTCTTTTTATGAATACACGTATATATCTCTTCGTGCTTGCCTATCTCTCTTCCTCTGTAAACATACGTTGTTCTCTCCTACGTCACAAGTCCCGAGGCATCTAGCCTGCAGATGCCTCCGGTTGAGATACCCACCTCCCTCATTAATAAGGCCTCTTGCCAACGTCTTCGAGCACATCCCATTAATACTCTCTCGTACCTATTGCACGTCCCAATTGTCCCTTGACTACATTCAATGTCTATAATTGAGACAATAGCGCATAAGCCTACCACCTTCACTTCTCACCTCACCAGTGATGAAACGTCTCTATTGTCCGCATTGTCAATTCTCAAGTACCCAGTATGCAGTCATACTACACAATAGCTCCATTGTCATCACCAGAAAGATGAATAGCCCATTGTCAGGCTGTGGAAGACAAAACTGCGCTCCTTCCCCCGGGCTGGTAAGATCTTTTCTTTCCTCGTACATCTCACGTCAAGACTGGTTCTTGCATCTCGTTCATCCCCTGTCCTCTTCTCTTCTCTCTTGTCTGATACCTTCCAGCAGCTGGTCTGCTTTCTTTCTGTGCCTGGTACACTCTGTTCTTCTCCGTCTTCGTTTATTTGTCTACATAGCAGCTGGACTGTCTATCTTTCTTTATCATGTCGAACATTCCGGAGACAGACTTCCTCCAGAACTGGATGTCCGAGGACTTCCCGGGGCCTTTCTCCCAGGAAGACACCTCGGCCTTCCTTTTCTACGGAGGTGTCAGTACAGGCGGCTGGTTCCGCGATGACACTCCGGACGAGACCGGCGAACCTTGGAATCTCGCGGCATGCTTGCACCCTCCGTTCCCTCACGAGGGCGAAAGCGCCCTCTCCGCCCCCGTTGCCGCCCCCGCCCTGGACACAATCTTCCTCTGTCCGGATTTTTTGCAGTTGGACCGTTCGGAGTCCGAGTTTGGGGAGACGGAGACCTCAACCCCGGAGGTGTGGCTCGCTGCCTCGCCTCCCGCCGCCCCCATCGCCGCCCCAACCGCAGAGAGCAGCAGCCAGGACCGCTCTTCCCGTCCCGCATCCCGCCGCCGCCACGCCCACCGCTCCCCCCGCGCCAACACCTGGACCGCGGCCGAGGACGCCGCGTGCATGCAGGCCATGCGCGCCGTCTGCGCCGCCGGCCACCAGGGCAAAGACAGCCGTTTCGCTGCCGCCGCGACCGTCATGGAACGGGATTTCGGCGTCGTCAAGAGCCCACAGGGCATCAAGAATATGTGGAACCGGAGGTTGAGACAGGAGGCCGGGTTCAACGATCGTGGGCCCAGGCAGAGGAGTGGAGCAGAGGTCACGAGTGCTTTGGGTGGGAAGGGAAAGGACAGGGAGGGTGAGGATGAGGGAGATGGGGATGATGATGGGGCGGTTCAGGTGGTGAACGTCGTGCAGGGGCCGGCGCCCAGATTTGGGGTCAGTCTGATGCAGGTCCATCAGAGGGAGATGCAGAAGAAGAGGATGCGGGAGGTGGCTGAGGCGAGGGCAGCGGTGGAGGAGGAGAGGCGGAGGGGGGCGGCAGCGGAGGAGAGGGTGGTGATGTCGGTGAAGGAAGGCAAGAAGAGGAAGAGGGAGGAGACTGAGGAAGAGGAGGAGGAGGCTTATGCTCCCCCTGCTCCCCAGCGGAAGCGAGCCCGCCCCTCGTATCCTGGTCTCGTCGTCGCCATCTCCGGAGGTGGCTTCTCAGCCCGCCACTAGTCAATTAGAGGCAGATGAGGAGATGGCGCGGAGACTGCAGGACGAGGAGCTGGGCTTGCGGAAGCGGACGAGGAGGGGTTGAGAGTAGGGAGGTGGGATGGCTTGGTCTGGTTTGCTTGCTCTCTTGCTATGATAACGATACCCATGAGCCACCATCGCAATGCAAATGAACAACATGAAGCCAGACTTAATTCTTGAAGACCATGTCCTAGATTTCTTATACGTGTGCTTCTCAAGGTCTCCCTACAGTATTCTCCAGCGAGTAGAACGGTACCCGTAGATTCCTGTTGCAATGCATACAGCTCCCTGGGACAGCATGGGGATTAACGAGACACTATAGTCTTGAATCTCTAGAGATAAAATTGCCCTCATAAGGTCCTTATAGCAATGCGAGTAGAACAGACACAGATGGAATGACTTGTGGGAATGATTTTTAAGTATATCTACTCATGTCTCCACCACCCTGACACCTCCTAGCACCCCCTCTACATAGCCCTCCGCCTCCCTCCCCAAACTCTCCACATTAGTCCTACTCAGGACTTCATTCGATGCCCCCACAACCTCCCTCTCCTCAAGAACACTCCGCATAACCTCCGCCTCCTGAACCCAATACCTTTCCACCTTGGCCCTCATCCCAGCATCCCTGAATACGACGTTCCGGATACTCCCCAATCCCCTCAATTTCCCCAGGACTGCCTCCAGCTTCTTCGTTGCCCCCTCGAGGCGTTCGGCAGCGGGTGGAGGTTGGATGAAGGCGCGATTGGTGGAAGAGAGATAAATCGCCCAGCCTAGCACCCCGTCCACAGCAGCGATGGCAATCCCTCTCACCACTCGCTTCTTCCAGAAGAAGAAGTCTACCTCGCCTAACCTCGTGGCGCGGGCATTGTGCTGATGCTCATATGTCGCCGTGCCATACACATCAAGAAAAGCCAACGCAAGGCCAG
The DNA here is from genome assembly GCA_024184665.2 of Zalaria obscura. Lineage (NCBI taxonomy): Eukaryota > Fungi > Ascomycota > Dothideomycetes > Dothideales > Zalariaceae > Zalaria > Zalaria obscura. The sequence goes on along the minus strand of JAMKPW020000009.1, from coordinate 250,182 downwards.
CGATGACGGCGGGTGTGCGCCAGCGGGCAGCGTCCCGGCCTGCAAGCAGAGCGCTGGTGACTAGGCCCAGAATCGCCAGATGCAGCAAATGCGGCGCTAGTAAGGATGGTAGTGCGTAGAATAGGTAGACTAGACTCGCATCGTGCGCTTTCGGGTCGTTGAAGGGACAGTCTGCGATTACACTGGGTCCGAATCGGAGGTAGAGCAGGCGGGCCTCCAAGCCTCCCTCTTCGAAGACGGAGCGCAGACGATCGTCAACAGGCGTGAGTAGTCGGAGGATAGAGAGACGGTTGAATAGTACGCCAGTCGGAGCTTGGAGCCGGGATTGGGTAGCGTCAAATAGATTCGTGGGGGCGAAGAATGGGAGGGTAGAGAGGAGTGCGACGGTTGCGGAAATGAAGATGAGGTTTAGGGCTTGTGAAGTCGCTGCTGAAAGAGGTTTTGGCGTTGTTCGGGGTGAGCGTAGGGCGCGGTAGAAGGCGAGGACTTTGGGGAGGAGCATGGGCCCGAAGAAGATTAGAAGGGATTGGATGCTGCATGGTACCTGGTATTAGTCGACCTGCTTGTGGCGACAGTTGCGGTTCACTCACGTTGCCCAGGACGCCATGTCCGCCGAACGCTGTCCTTACAGCTTACTCCTTAGGGAAAAAGTGAAATTTGAAAACCTCAGGTACAGTTTTCTACCACATTCGTACTCCCAGGCTATATATCAGGACAACATGGGGTCCACGATCGTATGTTCTATTTCAGGCATATGACAGGACAGCGGGCCGGACCAGCTCCGCATTCTTGGCATTTCCGATGAGGTTGTTTGGACCTCATCTCTCTCGTCATATTCCTACTGCCTACACAATGAACTCAAACAGCACTGAGTGTTTTTCGGATCTTTGGATGGCACAAACGACAATAATATTCGATTGAGCACTACGTCAAGGACATGGACATTTGAACGCTTTCAACGCATCGGTCAAGTCACAGCTTCAGCACAGTATCCCCCCAGTGCAACTCCACGACGCCCCATCTCTCGATACATTAGACATTAGGAAACTCCAACGCAAATTCATCAAAGACTGGCGAAAGCAGCGGTAGGAAATGACGCAGGCGGTATTGAAACTCTTGGAGCAGACAGAACGCAAAGCACTTGCGAAAACGACGACGAAATTCGGTAAGCAGGAGGTTTGAGGCTTGTTGCTGAACAATCTGCGTCGGAAGGATAGCTTCACGATTGGCAGATCCTGCAATGGTCATGTTCTGTGTGTCTTGTAGTTTTCATTGGTCTTGGTCTTGTGGTTCTCATTGATCTTGGTGTTGTGGTTTCCATTGATCTTGGTCTTGTGGTTTTCATTGATCTTGTTCTTGTGGTCCTCATTGATTTTGGTCTCGTAGTTCTCATTGGTCTTGGTCTTGTGGTTCATTTTGATCTTGGTCTTGTGGTTATCATTAATCTTGGTCTCGAAGTTCTCATTGGTCTTGGTCTTGTTGGTCGTCGCTCGTCGGTCGTCATCGAATGGTTGGGAAGAGCCTTGCGAAATCTCCGTGCGAATTGCGAGATGTTGAATGATTTGAATGATTGAGATCGGTCGATGATGCAGCACCCATCACAATCTAGTCCTCCAAAAACCTTGTCCCTGGTACGCAATCCTAATTTTCGACGGCAAGGGCCTGCGGGCTTCAGCTGCGCTACAATGTCACGATGCCCTCACCCTCTCGAAGGGCTTTTTGGGAACCCATGCAGTCTGCAGGATACAGGATCCATACGGTAGCACAGGCGGGCGGAGGGGATGGCACATATCATGCAGGCCAGTCTCCTCGCGCCTCTTCATCGACGGTCGGACGCTATGGGGAGGTGCACTTGGGCACCAGCAATAGCTCATCACGATCGGTGGTCCTCGACCACAACATTGACTGCTCCCCCGCATACATGAAGGATAGACTCGCTATCCGACGGCGGCGGGGTGGCTCCGCATACTTGCAAGATAGACTCGCTATCTTGCGGCGGCGGGCCGGGAGCTGGCGCTGGCTTCTTTCCGCACATATGAAGGATAGACTTGCTATCCGACGGCGGCAGATGGCCTCGCGTACTTGCGGGATTGACTCGCTGTCCTGCAGCGGTCATCAGGGAGACAGCGATTCTGGCTTTGCAGGCGGATATGCGCGTAGATTATGGGCTACTGTGACGGGCCTACTTCATCGATCTCCCATCTTTGAACACTGCGCGAAATCATCGAATGATCAAGTCGCCATTCATGGGTGATCCGACTGGCTCTTCCCGGCTGGGCCTTACTCCGGATTATCCATGGGAGCGTCTTCTCCTGGCTCTTCTGGCGCTCTGGGAATGTTGCGCCGGTTTCGGACCTTGAGACTCTTGCGTTTTTGGACCCTGAGACTCTTAAAGAATTTGGTCACATTGTTGACGGACGTAGTGCCTGATGTCGCGACTTCATGCTCCATGTCATCATCGTCATCTTCTGACTCGACCTCAGGATCACCGGCGCCTAGCTGGTCGTTGAAAGAAGGGTCTGTCTGATCACCGTCCTCGTGATCTGGTAGATCATCCCTGAGGCTGAGTTCATATGCGGTGGGCCGCGTGTTGCGTCTGCCTCTGTTTTCGTTCACAGTCAAGGACCTTCCAGCGAGTCGTCCGGCCGCCTTGAACGCCGGCCTACCATGCGTAAGGGTGGGCCCTGGAAGATATCTCTTGTAAAGTGCAGCTCTCCGGCGGTTGATCTCCTGATCCTCCATACGCTCCAGTGGCGTATAGCGGTTGGTGTTCTGCTGCTGGACTGGTGAAGGCGAAGACTGCATAAACGCATCGTGGGAGGAAGGAGTGTCCTCTGGTGCCTGTTGAGGATCCTGCGGCGCTTCCAGATCAATAATGCGTTGTTTCAGACGACTCTCCTCCGCGAGCCACTGATCCTGTTCGTATTTGTGGATATCGCTCAGGTTCATCTTCTCGTCTTCGAATGTGGCCTGCTCCTGCAAGCGTCGCTGGTGCTCGTCCTGTACGGCCTTGTCGTAAGCTTCATTCCACCTCTTCTTCTCGTTCTCAAAGTTCTGTTCCTGGCATAAGCGCTCCTGCTCCTCGTTATTCTTCGCGTCCTGTACGGCCTTGATGTAACTATCGTTCAACTTCTTCTTCTCGTTCTCAAAATTCTGCTCCTGGCGTACACGCTCCTGCTCCAGAGAGCTTTTCAGCTGCGTTATTTCCGAGTGCAGACCACGGATCTCCTCGGAGTGTTGGCTTGTTGCAGAACCTATGGCGTTCTTACACTCATCAAACATGCGCTTGTATGCGACTTGGGAGTTCAGTCTCTCCTGACGCATAAAAGTCTCCATAATGTCCTTCCAGTCCTTGAGGTCCGGACCATGGATCTCCTTGGACTGTCCACTTGTTGCAAGAGCTATGGCGTCCTTACGCTCATCAACCAAGCGCTTGTTTCCGGCTTGGAGGTTCTGTATCGCCTGGCGCGTAGAAGCCTCCATACTGTCCTTCAAGTTCTTGAGATCGGCCTGGAATTTGTTGTGCAACGACTCAAACGCAATGCGGTCGTCTTGTCGGGCCTGCAGATGGTCACTCCGTGCCTTTTGTTGCTCCTGGAGGATGTCCTTGAGCAGGCCTGCCTTGTCGTCGTATGAGGTATCCTTCATGTCGCTCAGACGCTGTTGCTTACGCTCCTTTAGGAAGGCGTAGCGCTCCTTGCGTTCCTTGTGCCTACGGAGTTGGGCCTTCAACTTCAGGTACTCGCGGACGCTCATTCGCAGCCCTGTTACCTCTCCCGCCGTGCTCCCACTCATCGGACTGTCCAACATGTCGTGGCAAAGGGTGGCACGGACTGGGGTTTGAGGGTCGGGATCGGTGTCCATGCTGTCGTACTCAGCTCCCTCGATACCTTCCACCTCGGTCTGGAACAGATCTCCCTGACTGTCCTCGTCCATAGGGTCTGTGTTCTCAGCACCAGCAACGGCATCCTGGAACTTGATAGGGGTGGCGTCAGGGGTTGGGAGAGACGCAGAGGAATAGTACTGTGTTGCCGCCAGCTTCCACTTCAGGTCGGCAATCTCGTCATCTCTTTTCTTAATTTCGGCGTCCTTCACCACCCGCTCGTTCTCCCAGGACGCCTTGTGGTACTTCTTCTCACTCTTCAGTCCGGCAATCTCGTCATCTTTCATCTTAATCTCACTCGTCATCTCGGCAATCTCGCCATCCTTCTTCTTAATCTCTGCGTCCTTCTCCACTCGCATAATCTGTAAGGTCGCCTTATGGTGCTTCCTCTCACCCTTCAGCACGATCTGGAGAATGTCGAGACGGCTCTGCAACTCGAGGTTGCTTGGCTCCACACAACGATCCTCGATCTCCTCGACTTTACGCTTCAAGGGATTGACTGTGCAATGTCTTATTAGTACGGTGTCACAATGCCAATGATAGGATGAAGATCAGGTGTGTTAGTAACTCACCAGCTAGCACGTCGTAGAGCGCGTTGTTCTTGCCATTGTGCAGCAACGCGTGATACTTCGGAACATCTGTGACTTGACCTAGCTCCGCCATGACTGATGCTTGTTGAGTTGTGGTAGGCGGTTGTTTTACCGCTACTGGCGGCTCGCACACGTTGTGTGGTGGTCACTCTGCCTTGGCTTGTTGTCCTTGTTCGTTTGACGCGACTGGTGACGAGTTACACTCGGACTTCCGGTGTCCAAGGCCGGCTTGTGGAGGACAAGGTGGTAACAACCTCTTGGTATGGTGATCCAGAGGGTGTTTCACTTGCAATTAGGTATGGGAAAGTGTCTTGGTTGTTGTGAATCAGGTACAATGAATTGTAATGCCGATGTGCCAAAATGTGGAATTCGTGAGTGCGGCAGCGATAATCAGAGACTTCCTCGTTAGTCACAGACGGCAGGGATTCCGTCACTAAAACCTGCATCATTGCCGTGTGAAGGTGTATTCACCTCAGGTGAACCATTCCACGTGATATCGAACGCCAAGGCCAGAGCTGCATGCGCCAATGAGAGGCGCGGGGCCGTTCCGCCAAAGCGATTCGGTCATATCCAAAACGGCAATTCTGAACGTACAGCTATTGCCCTATACGCGAATTGCAGCACTTACAGCTCGAACACCGCTTCCTTTACAGATCAGTTGTCTGCAGCACGAGCTCTTACACATACGACATACCGCCATCATGGATATCCGAATACTGCGATCGTCAGACATTCCTCATGTGCAGCAAACGAACATCACGAACCTTCCTGAGAACTACTTCTGCAAATACTACATGTACCATGCATTGACGTGGCCGAACCTAAGCTATGTCGCAGTGGATGTAAGTCAGCAGGTCAACACCATATCCAACACTGCGCTAACGCACGGCAACAGGTCTCGCGCCCACAGAAGACACCCTACGACCAACCCAAGATCGTCGGCTATGTTCTCGCAAAGATGGAGGAGGAGCCCTCAGACGGCATACCACACGGTCACATCACATCTCTGAGCGTTATGCGTACCCACCGCAGATTAGGTCTCGCCGAGAAGCTCATGAGACAAAGCCGTACGTTCTCCCACCACCCTAGAACAGGCGTAATAGCTAACACCATGCAGAACGCGCAATGACCGAGACCTGGGGCGCGAAATACGTCTCCCTACACGTTCGCGAGTCCAACGTCGCAGCACTAGCGCTGTACAGAGATACCCTGGGCTTCAAAGTGATGGGTACGGAGGCCAAGTACTACGCGGACGGCGAGGATGCATACAGCATGCGCATGGATCTGGAACACCTTCTGGAGGATGAAGAGAGCAGTGATGAGGAGGAGGCAGGGGACGAGGGCGAGGCGGTGGGGAGCGCGGGAAGTGCGGCGGAGAAGAAGGAGAAGAAGAGGAAGGTCAAGGTTGGGAGGGGTCTGGGAGTGGGTGAGCTGGTGGAAAAGAACGAATCGGCGGCATAGATGACATCTTCCTGGCTACAAGGATCCAAATACCAAAAGTTCATGATCGACAATTGCCGACTCCCTTTCGGGCTACGGCAGAGAGGCTTTCGTCGCTATGCTGGAACCGTCCAACACCATCACCACAGCCCATTACCTTGATTCATACTGTGTCTGGCTCCTGCTCTAGCTCACAGGGTCGAGCTTAGGGCTGAATGAGCGCACAACTTCTTCTACGTTGAAGGCTATGGCTGTAACGGATCATCGTACGATCTTTCCCTGAATTGCGGAATGTACCAGGCGATGTCATAGTGGACTGATACACTTGCGATATGTTGACACCCTTCTACCAACTCTTCGGCGCGCCTAATCCTTGAGTGGTTTTTTACCTTATCCGCGGCAGAAGATGGTCCTTCTGCGCCGTCGCCGGCTTACCGTTGGCCCTTCCTACTAGAGACCCAGAAGACTACAATCTTGCAGAAGCGCATGATGGAGAGCGACGTTGATGCAGTGGAAAATTGCTTAGTTCCTGCGATCTCTACACTCGATGACGAGAAGAAGCAACCGCTGTACTGTTACAACAATGCAAGTAATACAACCACAGACGCCCAAGCATGTGCGATTGCCAACCATCTACTAACGTCATGCCCGCCCTTCGCCGCTGATGTTACCTGGCCCTGTCCAGAAGAGACCGCGGCACCACTCGTAAGTGACGAAGAAACTTGTCCCTCCGCAGTCGTACTGCTCGTCGTTGGAGTCGTCACGGTTCCCGTACTTGTAGTCTTCGCAACCGCTGAGAAGTGAACAGTCTCAGAGTGATGTATCACGACTCCAGCAGATCCCACGCTGGCCGTTTCCCCATCGACAGTCACTGCAGCTCCTCTAGTAAGTGTCGTGCCGCCAATCACGGCATCGCCAAGACCATCCATCGTCGCAGTAAAAATTTGAGATCCAATCGTGAGCATTGCGACACTCGCACTACTTGTAGTCTTGGCAGCCTGCGAGAAAGCAACAGTCTCAGACCCATCCACCACAACTGCAGCAGATCCTGCACTGAGGGTGGCCCCATCAACTGTCACGGCAGCCCCTTGGCTAAGCGTCGTGCCCCCAATCACATCGGCGCCACTACCAACCCTGGACGCTGTGTACACCTGCGAGCCAATCGTAAGGACCGCCATATCATTCGTCGCAGAGATATCGGTCGCCAGCAGTGTGGAGGACCCAACAACGAGCTCGTCGCTACCTGTACTAATGACCTGGCCGTACATTGAAAATGCCGTTCCGCCTGCTGTCAATGTGTTACCATCAATGATAACAACGCCAGCTCCGGAGGAGTCAGTGGACTGAATTGCTGTGAGGGTGTGGCTATCGAGCGTAAATTCGACAACTGAGTTTGGTGACTCATTCTGGTGAGGTTTCGCCTGTGCGGGTTGCGTAACAGCATCTGCCACTAAGGATGAAAAGGCATACGTGTGTGATCCTATAACAATGGCAGAGGTCATTATAACGGCGCTGAGGCCACTGACGGTAGCGGATGATCCGAGGGTTAAGGTCTGGCTGTCGAAGAGGACAACATCGCTGGAGACTATTGCAGTGTATGTCTTTGATTTTAGCGTGATCACCACACCAGCGAGCTGCGTTGACGCCTCTATAGGGCCGGAAAATGCGTATGTAGATACGGCTAAGGCTTCGGTTGACCTGGATGTTGCTGGTGATATGTATACAGGAGAAGAGGTGCTTGCTTGTGCCTCATCATCACCGCCAGGTGCAGGATCAGTATTACCAGGAATGGTAGTAAGAGAGGGAGGATATGAGTTCATTGTACTTGTGGGCTTGGTCAAGCCTAACACTGATGCAATCGCTGCGGCGACAGCACCAGCTCCGGTGTCTGAGCTGGAAGTAGTCTGTAAGTCGTTCTGTGCGCTTGACTGATGGTGGTCTATAGCATCGTTCGGAGTTGTGGCGCTTTGACTGACCGCCCCATTGGGTCTAATAACGCTGTCTGCAGTGGTCGGGTCTACGGATCCCGGAGAGACAAATGGTGAACTGGCAACGGGATGCTGCGTCGATTGTATAATCGGGGACGCTGTCCCGCTTGTGAGTGTTGCAGTCGTTCCATGTGGGCTGGTGTTTGCAATTGAGCTTGGTGAAGCCTGCAGTGTGGGATCACCCGGTATGTATGTAGACTGCCGATCGGAGGACGGATCACTTCCTAGAGATTCTGAATGTGGGTTTGAGCTGGCTCCGTCATTTGGATCCTGCGGGTCGGAAGACTGGCTCAAAGGACTGGCAGGGCGGATTGACTTCGATGAGTCTGTTTCTGTGGCCTGCACTGGATCCGCCACTTCATGTGTTTTCGATGCGGGACTCGTATACTCCTGCTGCGTGCTCGTTGTGCTTGGCTGGGTTGATGGAGCTATTGAGGTGATCGGTGCAGCAGACGTAGTACGTACTGGAGCTGGAGCCGGTGGTGTTGTTGTAACAGGTAGTGCGGGGGCAGTAGTCGGAGTATCAAGGGTTCCTGCAGTGAGAGCACGGGGTGGGTCAAAGATAAAGTCGCCCACATATCCCAATGCCGACCCAGCTGGCACAGAGCAAGATTTCCAAGCTGGCTGGACTTTGATGATATCCGTCGGGAAGACTAACAGTGGCGCGAATTTGTCCCAGATGGTTCCGCTTACCATGCTGCTGCTCTCAGCACAGAAATAGGGGGCAGAACGTATCGGCTTGTTCAGGTCGGCGTAATTCAAGGATGTTACGTTCATGGGATACTCCATGCCATCGTTCGGATCGGCATAGACGTCGCCAGCGAGGCATGCCGTGGAGACAGCTTTGGGATCTTCGGCGATGAGATAGTTACTCAAGGCTTGACCCATTGCACTTGTATAGTTGGTCTCCCAATATTCTGGTGCCATTGTGTATGCATGGATGGTTGAAAAACTCAGGTATACTGTCGGACTGGTGAGTACTGTGCCCTCATAAGTGACCGTTCTGGGACCGGTAGGTGAGAGTGTCGATCCATTCTTCCCACACAAGCCTCCAACTGTCTCAACTGGCCAATATAGCAACTGTACTGGACCTCCAGCGATGTAACAGGGGCTTTCCACATCCGTGCCCAGGCTTCCGTCAATAACTTGCCAGCCTGGAGGAAGCTCGCAAACGATTTGCTCTTGAGACCCTAATGGTCGGCTGCCAAACATGCTCAAACACAGATCGGGGTTGATTGAGCATTGCGGAGCGGGGACGGTCCACGGTGCCACTGTGGTAATCGTCGTTTGTGAGCCGGCTTGAGTAGTCGTGTTGGAGAAGGTCACTGTCAGCGGCGTTGCGTTTACGCGAGGCACCCCATCGCATAACGTGAAGACGTCAACATCCGTAGGGAAAGACAAGGTAGTGAATTTTTCTACGCTCGTATAGTTGCCTACCAGACTTGTGATGGTGATGTTGCTGGTCGCTGCCTGGCTGCTCGAGTATGACTGCGAGAGATTGGTCCATGTCACCCACTGCAGATTGCAAGACGATGCGCAGGACATGTCCAGACATGTTGTCGTAGGAACCTGTGTGGTATTGAGAGAACGTGAAGTATGTGTCGATGATACGCTTTGTGTAGAAGGAAGCCGGGTTAGATCGTTTGATCTCGAGGCAGTGCTTGAAGAATTAGTGTAAGCTATAAGAGTGTTAGTCTTTGGAAGTGGTCGAGACCCGTCCTCGGTTCAAGATTCGTTGTAACCTACATGACGATCCCCGGCCGATGAAGAGACATAGAATCGAAATTGACCTCCAGTACTGATGCATCTTTGCGTAGACAAACGAGGACCATCTGTACCTGCAGGAAGACGGACATTTTTGAGGTGGCCACAGGGGAATTCATAGATACCATGCATGCTGTGCACGAGGCTGAAGGAAGGCATCCTTCATGCACATGGAGTAATTACACTCGTGGTTGGAGACTCATTGGCGGCTCGAGGACCGCAAGCTGTTCTAAAACTGGAGTTGCTACAAGGATCCCTGGTTCATGGCGGTGATGGTTGCGATTCATTGGTGGTGTGCTTGCAGCATGACGGGATCTCGGCCCAAAGCCTGGGGCTGAATATCCTTTTCCCCTCAGGCGTCCTGCTTTACAATGTAAGGCTACATGCGCTCTACTGCAGCATGCCAGAGGTTTATTGGACCAGAGAAGTTTCCACAACCATCCGCTACGTGGTGGATCTTCCTGGGGTCGATGAAATACTACAACTCATAGAAACCGCCTGCCTAAAGGGGTGGCTTGGCCATCAGTTGGAACGAAACGAGTAGGTATGATTGCTATCGTTCTTCCTGTTCTGGAGTACTGTGGTACATTTCTAACCTTCACATGAGTTCTTGATGCTGAGATTAAAGCAAACGGCCGCCGTACCTTATGTGCGTGCAGCCAATATCTGACCCTTCCACCGAGCACTACATCATTCTGTTCACGAAGCATGACACGCCTGCTGAGCCAGAGGCTGTCACAGCTGCAAGATACCTAGTTGTCTTTGATACTTCTGTCCGGACGCAAACTTTCCCTCTCCATATTTACGTCTCCAACCCGGTCTAAACAAGCCGTCTCAGCCATGGGTCGTGAGTTCGCGTGGTGCTACCTTATCTTGATGGTTCCCAAACGAAATCGATACGATCTAAATTACTTCCACTATTCTAAGCCCCAGTAGGTCTCATGCAATCCAAAAGCTAGTTCAAGTTTTCTCAGCTCATCTCTTCGCTCATCTCTTACACCTAGAGAAGCGATGAATAAGAACTTCTACGGCGCCATATATCACAGACAGACTTGTATTCGGTCGAACATTGCTCAAGCCCATTTCTGTGATAGTTTCTATCTGTAAAGATATCAGACAAAAACGGGATACGAAGAGATTGACTATCTGCAGCTATTGAACCACTATCAAAGTACTGATCTACAAGAATGCATGGGATTTGATCCTCCAGAAACACTGAAAAGCATATGAGGATGGAGATAGACTGCGTTGCAAATTGAAAGACGTCTCAATTTCGGCGTTTCTTCCAACTTTCTCACCATGTCAATTGAGATCGAGATACGATAAATGAAGCTTTGGAGAGATGAGATAAAACCACGATACAACACAAGTCCCCTATTGAAAGCGACCAAGCTTCATTTTTGGAACTCCTCGAAACCATCGAGGAAGGAAATGACTACTATAGCATCGGCATCTGTCAATCTGCGACGCACCGTAAGAAAGCTGAGGTTTGAACGTAGGAAAGATCAGATACTACGGGTGCCACGGATGCTACGGGTGCTCTAGGTAAGTTACTGCGAGTGCTAAGGATGGTGCCAAACTCTATAGTCCGCTTCCGTTTCGGAAAACATCTCACCAAAAAGTCCTGGGATGATCCCTTGTACGTGTTACTATACCGCCGTATATGCTAAAAGTTTGATTCATGGTATCTAACTTCGATCTATATACCGCTTAGTAGAGGCGACATCGACTCTCCGGTTATCAGAAAAGACTTTGGAGTCGGGCGCTGGCAGTCACCGGCCGGTTGCTCCGCGACTGCACTGATCATCCATTCCTCATTTTCTCAGACGCTGATTTCAAGCCAGACGTTGGTAGTAGCTGTTCATAGTTAGAATTTCCCTGTCACGAACGCCTGTGCGAGCGTCTCCGAGGGAATATCCCGGGCAACGAAGCCGTCTCGAGGTGCTTCCAACGCTGTCTTCAAAGGCATGTGTCCTGGCGTTTTGCCCAAAGTCTGCATGTTTGCTTGCATATTCCTGACTGCCCAGCAACGTCTACGTCTGGATGATCATTCGCATGAGATGACTATCTGCTGTTGCTGACGTCCCTCCCTTTCTCAGCTGCCTTGCGCAGTCTTGTATCGATGCACGGACAACGGAAGGCTCAACGCCCAACTCGCTTGCATAACCCATGGCTCCCGTCGGTATACCTAAACACCCATTCAACGCCGGTTTCGAAAACGTAATATGCATTTCCTGGTCGCAGCAAGACCTCCTATGACTTACCAATGGAATGGCACATGTACCTGATGCCGCTCTATACGATAGAATTGACAACTGCCCCATGTTCTGAGAAGCAAGGATGCTGGGTTTGCGTCAAACGATACTCTTGTTTGAAAGAAGTTCCAGAGGAGCTACCTCGGGCTTGTGTGCTGCGTGGTGGCAATGTTGCTATCACGGCTGCCCGATACTTAAGTATGCAGTCCTGAGACCATCGTGGATAACACTCTGTTCCGCTGTTGTTAGAGCATACACAGTCCCGGTAAGCCCTCTGGCAGGTAGACTTTCCTCAAGCCCCGCGCGGACTTGGGTTCTCTATGTCAATGTAAAACATTCTCTCTTCAAGCCGTGCACTCGCACACATGTGGTCTCACTTGACGCGCATAGTCTTTGGCGTGTGTCCTGACTGATCATGAGCACAGGAGACATCCGTAACTGGAATTTCTGTACGAAGCAAGAGTTGCCCAGAACCCGGATGCGGGAGATGAGAGTCCGATCACGTTGTTCGAAGAGTGCTGAGTTTGAAAAGGCTTGAGTGGGATGAGCGGCCATCACTCTTGCGCTTTTGGTTGACGCCTTGGTAGCAAGTGTAAGGTACATGTATACATTAGGTTCAACACCAATACCACTCCTGCTGATTGTGGGCTTGGAACATAGAGCGGGAGATTGGTACTACAGTGTCGGCGCTGCGTGTATATAGGTAGGTTTTGCACCTTCTTCTGTGTGAAGCAAACCGTAGAGGGCATCCCTATAGCGGGGTTTGCGTGGTTATAGCAGATGAGAAGACGAGACATCGCTTTACATGGCATAGCCGTGAATACAAACTTGGTATCTCTATTTAATCGCGTGCCTTCCATGATGCAATAGATGCTTTACAGTACTCCTACATGTGAGCCTTTTCCGGGATTGAAACACGCTTTTGACCTCCCGTAGAACGCCGGCGTAAATCCATGCCGAACACCAGCTCTTCGCCGAGGTGATAAGCATGCAACTGACACGTGAACGTGCGCAGAGGTTCCGGCCGGCCAACATCGAAATGTTCTGACTGGCCCATGGCGCTGGTTTCACGCGGCGTGCACGCTGCGGTTCAAAACAGCTCGCGAATCGCTTTGAAGCGCTGGAACGCTGTCTTCTTTCCAGATTCCCAGTGATCCAGTGTGGGTGGGGCTTAGTTGTGACCGTTGCTCTTCTCGTCAACAGTAGTGGTCTGCTGCTCAGCCTTCGCATCCGCATCCGCCTTCAGGGTGTCTTTCACTGAGATAACCTGGGGAAGCGGTGGCAGCAAGGACCTGGTGGCCTGTCTGGCCTGCTGCGCCATTACGGCATCCATGATGGTGAGGGCAGCCATAGCTTCGACGATTGGGATGGCACGCGGCACAACGCATGGGTCGTGTCTACCCTTGGCCTCCAGAACACCTTCCTCCTCGGTGTAAGTGACCGTGCTCTGGGCCTGGCCGATGGTCGCTGGGGGCTTGAAGCCGACGCTGAAGTAGATGTGCGCGCCGTTTGAGATACCACCCTGGATGCCACCGCTGTTGTTGGTCTTAGTGGTAAGACGTGGACGCTGGACATTTGAGGCGGTAGCGCCCGTAGGGACAGCTGGAGTCTTGACGAAGGGGTCATTGTGGATGGAGCCTGGTACCATGGTGCCTCCGAAACCGGAACCGATCTCGAAGCCCTTGGTAGCTGGGATGCTCAGCATAGCGTGTGCGAGCTTGGCCTCAAGCTTGTCGAAGCAAGGCTCGCCCAGACCGCTCGGGCAGTTGCGAATCACACAGCTCACGGTACCACCAATGCTATCGTGCTTGTCGCGGAAATCGGCGATAACTTTGCTCATGCGGTCAGAGCTCTCGGCGTTAGGGCAACGCACAGGGAGGAAAGAGTCGACCTCTTCGCGGGTGATGGTGTCAATCATAGAGAGGAATTCTGGGTTTGTAGAGGCGGTTGGGTGCTCGTTGGTAGGAGGGAAGAGGTGCTCAATGCCGATGGAGGAGGTGAATGCGACAATCTCGATACCGTAGGCCTCGCGGAGGTACTTCTCTGCGATTGCGCCAGCGGCGACACGACCTGCGCCGGCTGTCAACAAATTTGTCCCCAAGTCCTCTCCGATTGTTCAAACGTACCGATCGTCTCTCTTGCGCTGCTTCTGCCACCTCCACTGCTTGCCTTAACACCGTACTTCTCCAGGTAGGTCCAGTCTGCATGGCTTGGTCTTGGGTACAGGTCCATAGTGCTGTTACCGTAATCCTTCGGCCTCTGATTCTCGTTCATCACGCGCATGCCAATTGGTGTTCCCAGCGTCACTCCAAACTCGGTACCAGACTGAATCTCGACCCTGTCCTTCTCATCGCGCGGAGTAGTAATAGCACTCTGACCCGGTCTCCGTCTCGTCATCTGTGGCTGGATGTCTGATTCGTCAAGGCGCATTCCGGGAGGGACACCGTCGACAATGCAGCCTACGCTGCGGCAGTGGGACTCGCCATAGCTATGAAGTGCGTTAGCAATTGATTGCTCTCATCTTGACCGGAGGCGGGGTTCAAGTACGTGGTGACCCGGAAGTGCTGTCCGAAGGTGGACATGGTTGCGCCTATTATTAGATAAAGGAGTGGAGAGAGTAAATACTACAGAAGAGAACGTATGTATTGTAAGGGAGGAAATGCAGTATGCGCGTGGAGACAAAGGGTTCCTGAGTATGACTGACATCCAAAAAGTTTCCGGGAATGCACGGAGAGTCTGGCCACAATCCGGAGCGCCAAGACGTCCGCGAAGCCCGTCATCGACTTGCGCTTCCTTATGGAAACTCAGGCGCCTCCGACCTCAAGGTGTAGTTGTATAGGTATTTTGTTAGTTCATTGGGCGCTTGGTTCCTGTTGTTGTAGATCGTTCAATTGTGTTTTATTCTTCGCCATTGGCACTTGCTCAAGCCTATGTCTTCAACAGATAGTTCGCTTCGAGGGGCCAGAGATGTCGCCGCTATAACCTCACAAGTACCGTCGCCCACACGGCAAACATGCTACTTTTCTACAGGTGCATTGGCAGGTGCTTCTACTATTCCAATTGAATTGGCATGGCAGCACACATTAGGCGTCAAGCCAACGGCCCCTCTGTCATTCATCCGTGGCATAGGCCCGGCAGCAATTGGACGAGCAGGCACACGATTCTGGGTCTTTGACCATGCCAAAAGCCAGCTGTCGCATTCCAGTATGCTGCCAGTATGGATGAAAGGTGGATTAGGCGGTGCATCAGGCGGGTTCGCCGAGGTGTGTGTTCACTCTTTCGCACGGGGGCATATGCCACAAGCCGCGGCTTTGGGCGCGCAGAGCCTGAGATTGTTCTTCTGTTTCGGAACATATACCTTTCTTAGCACGTCTCTCTCTGATGAGCTGCCACCGAAGCCTTTTTGGCGCTGCTGGTTAATGGGTGCAACGGCAGGCGCGGTAGGCAGCGCCATTGTTGCGCGCTTGGAAGGCGTAAAGAGGCCGGACTTATGGGCTAAAGCGACGCTGAAGGGATCGCTTGTGATTGGGACGACTATAGCTGTTCATGTTACTTCCTGTGCTGCGCTCCTCAAGGCGGTGGAGGAGTGATGGGTAGACTGGTGCAGCAGTGACCAAGACGACCATGAAGGGCCTACCTTGCTCACAGACGGAAGAAAGATATACGAGGGAACGAGAACATGAACTAGGCGTTGCAAGACGTGAGAGAGTTAGGGCTTTCGAAAAAGGGTATCTAAGAGATTAGGGCTGTCTCCAGTCAACCCATAAACGGACGCCGTTCACCAAGTGCTACCCAACCACTACTGAACTCCAGAACTACGCATACGAAAATGGCCACTCAATTCTGGCTAGAACTCCTCCGAGCAGCATTGGCCAATTTAGCCACAGTGCTTGCCCTCTCTTCATACAGTTTTCGCAGATCTTCAACGGACTTCTGCTGGATCTCCAGTCTACGAGGTGGACGAGCCTGGGCGGTGTCGGTTGCAGGTTGCAATTCGGGCTCAAAGGAAGGCATCCGCTGCAAGAGACCGGGTGACGGGGTCCGACGTTTCGGCACAAAAGGAGCAGGTTGTGCTACATTCGTTGAAGTCGCGCTTGTCTGCGCAAGCGGAGTTTGAACCCCCGAGTTTTGCCGTGAAGAGTTCGGTCTTGATGATGCTGCCCATGTTGGCTTCGCAAAGACGCTGTCGTCGTTGTTGGCCTTGCCCTCAGATGCTGATCTCTGCATCGGCAGAGAGTCAGATATAGACGGGGGCTTCGAGGGTATTATCGGCTTTTTGCGCATATGCTCCTCCAATTGCTGCTTGAAGCTATTCCGGTCCATAGTGATATCTGTGATCGTCCCTTCTTGTGTAATTGGAGGAGGATGCTCGGTTGATGTCTCAGTTGGCCGTTGTTTTGCAACGACGAGCACCTCACTCGGTAATGGTTTCCTCATAGGTTCTTTATACCCGTCAAGACTCTTTTTCGGGCTTGTTTGTGGCTTTGAGCTGTCTGTGGATTCATTGTACATCGATGGAGAATCTGTGAAGGTTGGAGGCTCCACGTCGATCAATGTAGAATATCGGGGCAGAGATGATACTGAAGGCGCCGGTTTCCGTTTCGGGATTTGGTCAAGATCATTGTGGTCTGAGACACCTGGGACGGTCCTGATTGTTGGACGTGGAGGAAGGGCGGGCTTTCTTTGCACTGTGTCCATATTCCGAAGATCAATCCTTTGTGAAGGCATAGTCTCATCTAGGGTGCGCCAATCATCCTGCAGTGGGTCTTCATATTCCCTTGCATTCGCAGGCGGCTGCAGCGCTCGTGTAAACGAGATTGGGTCGACACCACATGCCTTTCTCAAACCATGTGGCCAATGTTCGACAGCTGCTTGCAAGATGTTCTTGACTATTGACGACATTTTGGCATCTGCGAGCTGGTCCGAGCCATTGACCAATGCAGGTGCGAAGCAAATCGCGAGGTTCTCCGCAGTCATCTTATTGTGGCCCTCTTGGCTGGCCACAGTGGACAGCAGAGGCAGTAGATGCATCGTGAGGATCAGCCTTGCGGTTTGGCTGAGACAGCTCTGTTTTGAGTTTGTAGAGATCATCTGAGTGGCATCGTCCAGGGACACTCCAGCATCAGGGGCACCGAACCTGGAGCGCAGCTCATCGTAGCTAGACTCCCGGAAGATGGGCACCTTCAGGTCTCTGTACCAGAACTTGATCAGGCTAGCAGCAAGATGCACTCCATACGCGTCTGATTGATGGATCTCGTTCAGTGTTGCAACATCCATGTCAGGCTGACAGTAGGATGTTGGTCCTTCCTTCCACACGATAAACTGTTGTCCTCGGTCATACGCTTCTCGCAGGATGCCAACCATTGTGGAATGGGCAGGTATGCGAAACAGCCCCTCGGTCTTCAGATTGCTCTCCAAACAGAGAAAGCTCGTCGTCTCCCGCAGGACACGGGGTAATCTCCGCTGCCCTTGTGGATTCCTCGGGAGCGGTTCGTTGGCAGAGAAGGCTCGTGTGCCGGAAGCGTACGGCGCGTAGATATCGGGCGACAAACGGCGATCGTGCAAGTACGCTGAAGGGGGGATGAGCAGGACCTCAATCGGGACATGTAGAGCTAATGTGCTCAGAGATGATATGTGGGCGATCTTCTTCCGGAACTTGGGAGATGCTATCGTCCCAAAGACCTCAATCAGCACCCTAACCCAGCTGCGTTCATGGACCACCCAGAGTTTCTTCAGTCTCTTCCTTGTAGCCCTACTAAGAACATGGTATGCCTGTAGATACCAACCAACTCCTGGCCCGTTCTTCTTCTCCTGTGTCGCGCTTTCTGGTTGGCCTCCAGCAAAGAATATTATTTCGTACTCTGTCCCTGCAATCAACTCCTCCTCGCCAGGTAAGCGGGCCAAAACGTAGGGTAAAAGTGAATCATAGTCGACCTCGAAAGCGTCTGGGAAGGCGGCGGCATTGAGAATGTATATAGGGAGACCTGACTGTGCAGGCAGCGGTGATAGATAGAGGATTGAAGCAGCTATTCTGGCGTAGCTAGTGTCGTAATCGGAAGAGGCCCTT
Source organism: Zalaria obscura (assembly GCA_024184665.2). Classification (NCBI taxonomy): domain Eukaryota; kingdom Fungi; phylum Ascomycota; class Dothideomycetes; order Dothideales; family Zalariaceae; genus Zalaria; species Zalaria obscura. Next base: position 232,195 of record JAMKPW020000009.1, on the reverse strand, counting down.
GGTGGTGGAGCAGCGTTCAGCGAGTTGCTTCGCATGCGTGACGCTCGATGAGCAATTGCGGCACGCATCTTTGATACTTCCGTCGCGAAGACAGTTCGTAAATCATGAGGATGAGTCGTAGCAAGGGATGGAGCCTGCATGAGACGCTTCGAGCATAGCAATTGATCCGGCTTGCTGGTGTCGGAACGCGGGTCGATGATGGCTAATCCGGATCTGGGAACAGTATCGGCAACTTTCTGACTAACAATAGTAAGACTCGTGATGTCGCCGTAGATGCCTGTAACACACCATTCAAACGGTGAAGCATGGGCTGTCAACAATTCAAATAAACACTCACAACAGCCGTTACGAAGGGACGTTTTGGTGGGGCTGGGCTGTTCCCCCGGATTGAGGATCATGTCAAGGTGCAAGTCTGGACCCGAACCTTTGGTCGACCTGGATTTATGAGGGTACATGCGTACATGTAATAAATAACAATCATCTCAATAGTGCAAATATACAGCTATACATATTGTTCGCTAGCATGACATATCAACACATGCGGATTTTCATGGGCTCATGACCTAACCATCAAGCTTCTCCGCTGTATCAGCGACTTCGGCGGCAGTGTTCGCGGCCTTGCTATCTCCCTCGGCACCAGTGCCCTCTTCTTTCTTCGCTGTCTCCTCCGCTTTCTTGAGGTCCTTTTCACCATTTGTGGTAGTGCCACCCATGGTCGCAACGAGCTTCTTCACCACCTCAACCGTTGGCGCTGGGCCGCCTGGTTCGGCAGCCAATACCTTGCCATCCTTTGCAACGACGAAGACACCGCGCTGGGTGCCCTTAGGAGACTTTTTGAATCCAATCGCGCCTATCAAGGAAGCTGATGGATCGCAAAGTAGCGTGTATGGCAAGTTCTGCTTCGTCTTGAATGTGGTGTTAGCTTTTGGCGAGTCGGTACTTAAGCCGTAGATGCTCAGGCCTGTCGCTGTAAGAGGGGCGAAAGAGTCGCGGAAAAGACATGCTTGAGTCGTGCCTAGGCCAATTGTCAGTGGTCGGAGAGTAACCAGAATGCTATGCCTGTAGGCTGATTTGCAGCGCGCTGGAATGCTTGCATTATCATTGAAAACACGGTCACTCTCAACTGAAAGCATCCGTTTTACAGTGGGTGACAGGTGAGCCTGAGTTCATCTGTCACCGCCTGTGCCTTCAGTATGGGGGAAGCTTCAGCGAGAAGCACGCGCCCTGCGTTTCAGATGCAGATGAAATGAATGGATGACCTACAGCCCGGAGTGCTCGCTTTGGGATACGTGAACAAGACCACACCTGCCTCGCTCTTTTCCACGAGGGCTTTCAAGGACGTTTTCTCGCCATCATTGGTCTCGATGTCACCACCGAAACCGTCGAGAGTGATGCTGTCTCCTGCTTTCGGAGGCCCTGAGGAGGTTGGCTCTGCATCCGCAGCGGTTGTCGGTGCTTCTTCCGCTGCAGGGACTGCGGTAGGCTCGGGAGCTGGCACCGAAGCATCAGTGGCTTCGTCTGTCGCCTTCTTCGCCTTTGATTTGCGCTCCTTCTTTGCGACAGGCGCTGGAGCTGGAGGAGGAGTTTTACGCTTGCGAAGCTCGACCATGGTTGTGAACGGGCTTTGGTTGGACGCGCCTGGAATGCTGCAGAGTAAGACCCTGGGAACGCGTCGCGCGTTCAGTTGCCGGCAACTGCAAGATGACTGTGATGATAGTCGACAACACGACAATTTCGTGATTGTTGCTGGAACGTAGATGTGTAGATAGTGTTGTATTAGCCTTCGAACAAGACACAATAACGGAACAGTGCAGTCGGGAGGTTGGCTGGTCAGTTGCGGCAGCTGAGAGCTCCATGCGTGGCATGCCCCATGCCCCCATCTTTGGACGCCGGATTGCGGATGTGGCGTCAGCTCGCGTTGGCAGCCCCGCACATCATTGGCTCCTGTCAACAAGTAATGGCGAGCATGTTTTGACTTCTCTTCATGCTATTCTCATGTGTATACAGCATACCTGCGTCTGCCTGACGTGGAACACACGGAATACACATCTCAAAATCTTAACGGAACATCATGTGTCGCATTCATGCCAAGACGATGTCATGTTGGACCCTCATACATGTCTGGTTACGGTCTCCGTTATCGCGCTGCTACGCCCTGCTGACCGGACCAAATTGATGACAATGGCCGGCGACCCTCGGGCATGGAACAGGCACTATCATGATAGCCATGCCTAATGCTATTCGTTCCTCTCCGCGTAGCCTCTTTGACGTCTACACTATCTTCCTCGATCTACCCAGAGTATCATCAATTACCTTGTGGGAGAGTGTGCCGCCCACTAAGTTCGGACTATAGCACCCCGGATGCTTATCCAGCGTCTTGTTGATGCTTACCACCTTCTGGGCGTAAGTCATACTTTTCGCCTCCAAGAGCTTCCGTTTCTTGCTACCTCGCCATTTCCAACCTCGCTGCAGCTGGTATATCCCTTCCTGGCAAGACTGCTTGTAGTCCGCAATACAGTTGGGAGATTACACGTCCATCTGTCTGGGAGGTCGTGATACTTTATTGATCATGCTGGCCTTTATTCAGGTCTTCCTCATCAGACTTTCGAAACTCCAGTGTCATGGGGCCCTGGTATCTGCGTCAAGTATCCACCAACTCCAACTCTACATCATCCATTGGACCCAACAATGAGGATACAAGCGGCTTCTTAACTTTGCTTCTGGTAGGTGGTCACGCCCGCACTTGCCTCTTCGGTCCTGATAAGAGATGGCTCGCCACTTTATATTTCCTTACTGTTCGTCATCTAAGCTCCCATCTTTCTCGCTCCTCCAAAACTTCTGTCTACCTGGTCTCCCATAACCGCAGCATTGTCCAAATGGCTTCCATTCAAAACAGCAGATCAGGTGAGGGTAGCGTGGATCTGCATTTCCAGAATCCGGCAGTTGGTGCAAATATGACAAACGAATTTGGCGAAATTGCCAGCTACAGCAGCAACGATGCGTCTCCACCGGCAACTACAGACGGTGATTCCACTACAAGGACCGAGGCACAAAGAACAGAATCCGACTTGCCCATGATTGAGAAGCAAGATAGCCAAAAAGCCCGCCGTGGCAGTCGAGACGACGGAGCCTTGAAGGACTTCAATGTTAGAACCACTCATGCCAAGCAAATGCGTTTCACCACGAGCCTAACAAGTATTCAAGGATGATCCGTTCGGCAGCGAAGATGAGGCTGCCGTCCAATACAAGACGATGAAGTGGTGGTAAGTTGCTGCGACGAAAAATCAGTAAATCGGGCTAACGTGAAGACAAGGCATGCCGGACTTTGTACGCTTTGCTTGCCTCAATGCGATGGACCGCGGTCGAAACTGATTGATACGCAGTGATGGTTGCAGAGACTGTGTCTCTCGGTATTCTTTCATTGCCCTCGGTTATCGCTGGTGTTGGTTTCGTTCCGTGAGTGCGGCTTGCAATGGCGCCCATAGCTCTGTCGCTGACGTGAGGTTCACAGCGGCATCATCCTCATCGTCTCTCTTGGGCTTATGGCGGTGAGTACCAACTCAAGCTCGATCACTAACAAAACACTCACACCGTTTCCAGACGTATACTGGCAATGTCATCGGCCAGTTCAAGCTAGCTTATCCGCAGGTCCACAGCTTCGCAGATGCCGGACAACTCCTTTTCGGGCCCGTTGGAAAGGTGATTGCAGAGATAGGGCAAGCGATCATTCTAGTAAGTTGTAAAAGAGGTATAACCAGCGGTTTTGAACACAATTTGACAGTACAATAGATATTCATCGTGGCGGCGCATATCTTGACATTCTCAGTCATGATGAACGTTCTAACAAATCATGGAACATGCACCATTGTGTTCACGGTCATTGGAACCGTTGTATCCTTCATCCTCACCCTTCCAAGGACACTGAAGAACATCGCTTACTTATCTTATCTTTGTAAGCAAGCACTTTCCACGCTTCATGGAACTGGCTAATTTTTGGAAAGCTTGCATCTCCATTGTTGTTGCCGTCTTCATCGCCATGATCGGCATTGGCATCGAGAATCCTCATCAGAGCAACATATATGCAGTCACACCGTCGAGGCTAACCTCCTGGTCCGCTGGTGTGGTTGGTGTGAGCAACATTGTTGTAAGCTTCAGTGGCCACGTTGCCTTCTTCGGCATCAGTGGGTTGTTCCTTTCCCTATTGCCTGAAAAGAGCTACAACTAAAGTCACCAGTTTCCGAGCTTAAGAAGCCCGAAGACTTTACGAAGGGCCTGGCTCTGCTGCAGTCACTCGACATTACGCTGTACATCGTAGTGGGTACGGTTATCTATCGATTCGCAGGCAACGACGTCGAATCACCAGCACTCAGCTCCGCCAGCCCAATGGTGGCGAAGGTTGCTTATGGCATTGCGGCGCCGACCATAGTGATCGCTGGGGTGGTCAACGCGTCGGTCTGCGTGAAGAACAGTAAGCTTTTCAGATATCGGTCTCGGGGTGACAGGCTAATGAGACCTCCAGTATACGTTCGAGTATGGCGCCACACCAATGTCATGCAGGAGCGATCCTTCCGTGCGTACGGCAGCTGGGTCCTCATCTGCGCCCTTGTCTACATTATCGCATGGATCATTGCAAGCGCCATCCCCGTCTTCAACCAACTGATAGGTCTCGTCGGTGCACTTTTGTGTACCTGGTTCAGTCTAGGCGCGAGCACCATGATGTGGCTGTGGATGAACAAGGGACAGTACAGGAATAACTGGAAGAAGATGAGCTTGACAGTACTGAACATTTCTATTCTGGCTGTCTGCACCGCAATTGTAAGTCATGACCCTCCGACCATCGTACTGTCTCTGTTATGCAGCAAAGCTGACCTCTCTCAAGTGCGGGTTAGGCACATACGGAACAGCTAAGGCCATTTCAGAGAATGGTTCGACTCGAGGCCCATTCTCGTGCGACGACAATTCGACATAGAATGCGGGGCCGATTGGGCTCTATAGGAGGATCGCCTATGGGAAAAGGTATGGATTGTTTGGATACCGTAATTTGGATAAGTCGCTGGTCGACTGGTTTGGACATCGGATGCAGAGGCTTTTGCACCATGTAATGAGGGAACGGTAGCGATCGCGTGTGGGGGTCTTATGACAACGATGTACTGTACAAGTAGGTGTTCTTCTAGCAGAAATGACAATTTGAAACCATCCTACCTCCTCACGCGTGTCTTCGTAATTAACTTAGATGTAATTGTCCAGTCATACGAGTCGTGATGTCTGGGCAACAGTCCAGTTGGAATACCCGACAGTATATGACCAGCCTGGAAGCTGGACCGCGGTCCAAATGCGGGTACGGATGCGGGAAAAGCCGGGTGATGGTCTGTGCCCTTGCGCCGCCGGCGGCGGAGTGGATCTTTTCGCACAAGATCTCCGAAGAATCTTGGCCTCGTTCGTGAGCCACCGTTTCTGCCGCCGATAAGTGCCTACTTTCAGTTTCACTTCCGCCTTCTTTCTCTGCGAAGATAATTCCAGTCCAGCATCACGAGTCACACGACAGTCACGTCGCCCACGTTCCCTACATACTATACACGCCACGTCTACGCGTCAGAACAATCAAAGCAACAACCCTCGCCGCAACCCCTATCGACATCAACTCTCCGTCGCTCGCGTGCCACCTTTGATTTAGACGGACCACGCGCGGTCACTCACCTCCGATCCGAAAATGAAGTTCTTCTCGTCCGTTCACGAGTTCGACTACTCGTGGGATGAGGTCTCCACCGCCAACTGGCGCAAATACTCTCCATGGAATGACAAGAGCACGCACGTTATCGCCGTAGACACGCTTGCGCGACATGTTGATCCCACGACTGGAATTGTGAGTGTTCTACACCAGCGTCAGATCCCTAGTGAACAGTCTGCTGACATGATCGTTCCAGCTTCGTACAGAACGCCTAATCACCTGCAAACAATCCGCACCAAAGTGGCTCCAATCCTTCCTCGGAGGCACCGAAACGTCCCACGTCTACGAGACGTCCTATGTCGACCCAAAAGCCAAGAAAGTCACTATGTGCTCGATGAACATGACCTGGTCCGATCTCATCTCCGTCCGCGAAACTGTCGTCTACCGGCCATCATCCGACGCTCCACATGCAAAGACCGAGTTTCACCAGAATGCTCAGATCATCGCTCTATGTGGAGGCTGGCAGAAAATCAAGAACAGCATTGAAGACTTCACAGTCGAGAGGTTCAAGCAAAATGCCGTCAAAGGACGGGAAGGCTTCGAGTCAGTTCTCGAGATGAGCCGGAAAGTCTTCGCCATGGAGAGGGAGCGACAGCTTATGCAGCAAGGTGCTTACGCATGAGCTGATGATCATCCGTTGACTGCGATGTCTTTCAACCCTCGAGAGTCAACTATGTCCCACGGGGCTCTCTGCGGCTCTGCATGTCGTACTTCGATTGCTTCCGCAATTTACGGACTAGGTACCGCTATTGTGCGGTCCTTGTTCGTTCTTGTTATCTTTGGTCTTGCGTTTAAGCGAATAATATGAGCGTTAATGTACAATGCATAGAAGCGGTTCTTGGGGTGTTTGGGTATACAAAAGTACGGTTTGGTTGGCATTTGGGAGGCGTCCTTGCTTTTACTACGTTCGTTTACGGCACTCTAGAGACATCTGTCTTGCAGGTTGATAGATCTGATTTCGTATTTTGCATACTTTCATTTTCCTCTCACTCGAGCGCAAACGGCTCCTCTCAGTAGATATAAGACTATATAGAGAGATATATCCTCGTTTTCAGAGATTCACCGAGTTTGAAGACATCCATATTACGAGATCTCGTCCTCTCGAGTATTCTCATACTGGAGACTTGAGCACGTGGTACTGGTCAGAAAGGCCTCGGCAACCGGGACGCTCTTACCCTTCCCCCGCAGATTACCCCAGGTTATATAGTGAGCGTCGGGGCCTACATGTGATAGAGATATGTATACTGTAGTACCACCTTCAGACTCCTGCATACGGTGTTATTCTTGGGCCTTCCCTGGGATCTACTTTATTCCATCCGACTGACTATCAAGACGATTTCCGAGATAGCTTCATACATTTGCAAGCTTCAAAATGGGCAAGAAGCAAGCAGCACCATGCTACGTGCTAGGCGTAGGCATGACCAAATTCATCAAACCGCGCGGCAAAGTCGACTACACAGAACTTGGTTTCGAAGCTGGCGTAAAAGCAATGCTTGATGCTCAGATTAACTACGACGACGTGGAACAAGGCGTGGCTTGCTACTGTTACGGCGACAGCACCTGCGGCCAGCGCGTCTTCTATCAATTCGGCATGACCCAAATACCCATCTACAACGTCAACAACAACTGTAGCACCGGCTCTACAGGCATTCATCTTGGCCGTAACATGATCTCTCATGGCGCAGCTGACTGTATACTTGTCGTTGGCTTCGAGAAGATGTTCCCAGGCAGTCTGCAGAGCTTCTTCCAGGACCGAGCGAACCCCACAGGCACAACCTCGCAGATGATGAAGGAAACGAGGGGCATCACTAACGCCCCCGGCGCGGCGCAGATGTTCGGCAATGCTGGGAGAGAGTATATGGAGAAGTTCGGTGCGAGAAAGGAGGATTTCGCCGAGATCGCGAGGGTGAATCATGAACATTCGAAGAGAAACCCGTACTCCCAGTTCCAGGATGAGTATACGCTCGAGCAGATCTTGAACGCGCCAATGATCCATGAGCCCTTGACGAAGCTGCAGTGCTGTCCTACTTCGGATGGTGGCGCGGCGGCCGTGTTGGTGTCGCAGGATTTCTTGGATGCGAGACCGCACCTCAAAGACCAGGCGGTGTTGATTGCCGGCCAGTGTCTTGCAACGGATGCTCCGTCGCTGTTCTCTCGTAGCAGTATCGATCTGATGGGCTATGAGATGAATAAGCACGCCGCAAAGACCGCACTCGCTGAGGCCGGTGTCTCGATCTCTGACATCAAGGTCGTCGAGCTCCATGATTGCTTCTCAGCGAACGAATTGATTGTTATTGACGCTCTGGGTCTGAGTGAGCATGGGAAGGCGCATGAGATGGTGCGGAAGGGAGATATTACCTACGGTGGTAAAGTTGTTATCAACCCTTCTGGGGGCCTGATATCCAAGGGCCACCCGCTAGGAGCAAGTGGAATTGCGCAGTGTGCTGAGCTGGTGTGGCACTTGAGAGGATGGGCGAATAACAGACTGGTCGAGGGAACCACCGCTGCACTCCAGCACAATCTAGGTCTGGGAGGCGCCGCTGTCGTGACGGTGTACAAGCGCGCAGATGGGGAAAAGAGCTCACCGGTCGACTCGGAAACGATCGGAACAAAGAATGGTCTTGGATACAATCCGGCGGTGGAGGCAAAGGGATTCACACGCGCTCAAGCTGATAAGGTGAGAAGTAAGAACGCTAGGAGTGACTGGGCGCTGGCAGATACGGAGCAAAAGGTCGAGGCGCGGTTCTAGAATGGATAAGCTTGATTAATGCATGCACAGGGTGCGTCGTTTAACGTGAAGCATTCAAATCGAGTAAAAGTGAGCCCATACGAATTTGGGGTACCCTGGGTACGACCCTGCCTTCTACTGCAGCCCTATTCGCCAATACGCCAGACGACTTCCCAATCATGATTGGCTGTCCATGCCTGCAGGACTCCAAAATCCATAACTCGTTTATACATCCTGTGGCGCACCATCTGCCTCACCGGAATTGACCTTCTTGCCTGTCTTCTTGATGGTGTTGAGAACGGTAGTGTAATCGAGGTTGTCGGCAGTTACAACGTTGGCGGTTTGGGTATCGAGCGAGACATCGTATGACTTGACGCCTAATAGTAGCAATGTCAGCAACCGCGAGTCCGAGCCCGAGGCCGGATTCCATCGTGCGCATGAGGACAGCTTACCATCGAGTCTCTTGAGCACGCGCTCAACTGCGCCGGAGCAGCCACCGCAGGTCATGGTAACGTTGAACTTGTAATTGTGTTCAGACATTCTTGCGAGTATGGAGAGGGATGCTTGATGCAAGAGTCGGGTCGAGATAAACGCTGGAGAGGAAAGATGGACAAGCGGACAATGATATAGAGAGGACGTCTATTTATAGCGGCAGGAAGCGGCGTTCGGTGGTGCAGCTGATTTATAAAGCGAAATGGCGTGCTCGGAAGCTGACGGTGTGCTGTGTGTATTCGTTTGTGGTCTCGACACTGAAGGGTGAAGTGCTAGACGGGTTATATAGGAGGATGGAGGTCAATCAAAGGTGAAACTTGCTCAAGTAGACAATGAAACTCCCGGTCTATCCACGACTTGCGGCTGATGGCGGGGATGTTGTTTGCCAAGCCAATGGTCTTCGCCCCGCCGTCTCTGCGATATGACGTTCGCCCTCACCGTACTCACATGTAGCTTGGACAGCAATGAGCGCAAGGCGTTCAATAGACCAAGATGTCTTCGTAAGTATACAAAACGACGAGATTACTACCAAAGCTAACGTAATAGCAGCAACATATTGCTCATTCCCTTTCGGCGCACCCATAATGTCTCCCTTTCCGATGCGATCAAACAATACATCTCCACAAAGTATGACCAGCATCCGGATATGTTCGCGAAAGATCTGGAAGCGATAGATCAACTGCGACACGCTGCTGTACACGCTATGGAGCCTCATACCAGCGGAGTGCGCAAGCTCCAAGCTTATGCTGCTCAGCTGGTATGGATGGGAGGAAAATTTCCGGTGGATGTAGGTTCACACAACATCGCTCTTACACCGTAGGATGGCTAACAAAAGGAAATAGATTGGAGTGGACTTCACTTGGTATCCGGCTTTAGGCTACAACACGCAGAGACCGATATCTCAAGACAACCTTCGCTTCGAGCTTGCAAATATTTTGTTCAACCTAGCCGCCATGTATTCACAGCTTGCGCTTTCGTCGAATCGTTCCACCGGCGAGGGACTCAAGGCTGCTTGCAACTACTTCTGTCTAGCTGCAGGCACGCTCTCTCATCTCAAGACGAATGTTATACCCGATATGCGAACGAGTCCTCCCGAGGACATGGACACCATGACCCTGGAAAGTCTGGAATACTTAATGCTTGCGGAAGCGCAAGAGTGCTTCTGGCAGAAGGCAGTCAAGGACGGTCTGAAAGATGCAAGCATAGCGAAATTGGCAGCCAAGGTCAGCGATCTGTATAGTGACGCCGGTGACTGGGGCATCAAGAGCGACGCTATCAGCAGCGAATGGATACATCACATGAACGCGAAACACCATCACTTTGCGGCAGCTGCGCAGTATAGGGCCGCGTGCGATTGCTTGGAAAAGCGCAAGTACGGCGAGGAGGTCGCACGCCTTCGCGACAGCTTAGCCTGCGTGAGCGAGGCCCTGAAGGAGGCGAGATATGTCAACAAGTCAGTGCAACAAGATTTGACCGGCTTGAAGAACAAGGTACAGGAAGATCTGAAACGGGCAGAGAAGGACAACGATATGATATATCTCATTCCTGTTCCGCCCAAGTCGGAGTTGAAGACCTTGGACAGGGCCAGCATGGTGGCTGCTAGGGTGCCGAGAGAGGTGGCAGAATCTTCATCTATGCTTGGAGACCATGGCGAGTTCGGAAGGCCGCTTTTCGCGAAACTGGTACCATACTCGGTGCACGTCGCAGCCAGCATATACGTCGACAAGCGAGATCGCCTGGTGAACGACAACATTATTCGGGAACTCGAAACGCTTACCGCGAGCATCCACGAGCTGTTGAAGTCACTCAATCTACCTGGATCATTGCAAGCCTTGGAGAAGCCACTCGGTCTGCCTCCGGGAGTGTCCTCTCACGCTGAGGAAGTCCGCCAGCAGAATGGCATCTACCGACTGCAGAGTGCAATTGCCGATACGGAAAAAGTGAAGAACAGCGACCGTTCGACTTATCAAGAAGGAGTGGATCTTCTCCGGTCCGAGGCAGCTGAAGACGAGCAAGCACGCCGAAAGTATGGCACTGATCGTTGGAATCGCCCAACCCCAGAGCAAGCAGTTCCCAAGCTTTATGCGCAGATCAACGAAATCGATGGGTACCTGAAGCAGGCTAGCAACAGCGATAAGCTCGTTCAAAGGAAGCTAAGGGAGAATGAAAGCTTTATTAGACTTTTGGGCGGCACCGATAGAGATCTGGAAGACTATGTGCCTAGTAGTCGACGCGCGACACTGACAGCCAAAGTTGAAAGAGAAGCAAGCAATTTGCGGGCTATTCTCAACGACGTCAGCCGTTTGGAGAGTAGGCGGCAACGGAAGATCGAGAACCTTCGCGCTAAGGCAAAGAGCGACGATGTGAATGCCGACCTTCTTCGGGAAGCTGCGAGAATGGAACGCGAGTTCCCAATGCAGGCTATTGAAGCGGTTCAATTCGAGGGCTTCTTCGAGCAGCGGCTTCAGAGATACGAGCCTGATCGGGCCGACATTGCTCATGAACAGGCGGAGCAGGACGAGCTCCTGGCCCAGCTTCAGCAGGCAAACAACGGCCTTGCCCTGGCCAGACGCGGCGACTCATCCACCAAAGAGCGCGAGCAAGCGCTGCAAAACTTGGAGAACGCGTACTTCGCGTACAAGGAGATCATTTCAAACCTTGAGACGGGTAGGAAGTTCTACAACGACCTTGCCGGCATAGTCACACGCTTTCGAGATGACTGTCGGAACTTCGTATACCAACGTCGGGCCGAAGCAGCTCAATTAGAAGGCGACCTTAGCACGGCCATGGCGCAGATGAGCCTGCAGAGTGCCAATTCCGCACACCTTATTCAGCAGAAGAAGCAGGAACATATGCAGCCCAGAGCATCACCGAGGGTCCACGCTGCTGAGCCGCTTGCTGCGCCAATGCCGACCAGGGCCAACGTCGCGCCGCCCCCAGTTGCCACGGCTGCAGCTGCCGCATCCCCTGCTCCTGGGACCATGTGGACACCAGACATGCCCATTAAGTTCGCACACGCCGGTGCCACGGCAGATTCTGCGAACGGATCAAAGCAACCTCGCGATGGACGCTGGGACCCATCGAAAGGCATGCAGTTTCGGTGAAATATGGAACTAGAGGGAAACGCAGAATGACGACGAGGCTTGGCCCGCTTGGGTGACGGGAGTGACCTCGACGGGAGTGAAGCCAATGCTCAAAGCCTCGAACCAGAGGGGACGAGGCCCAGCCTTTTTCGATCAAGCTTTTTGGTGAGGGGCACGGACCCGGAGCAGCAAACGATCAGCGCTCCCAGCGATCCCAGAACCATGACGCCGGAAACGGCTCACCGCCAAGAAAGGGTTCCGCGGCGTCAGACCCGCCCTGGGGGTACGCGCCGGTAGGGCTGACACCGTACATACAGAGACATATCGGGAGTTGCATTGGCATCCATGTGCAGCTTGTATGTACTCGGTATGGGATTGTCCAAGTAACATGCGCGCATGTCTCTTGGCGCTTGACACACGGCCAAGACGGTGCCGAGCGTTGTCGGTTGTGTCGGCGTTTTTTGCTTGTGCTACCAGTTTCTGCTTGTTCGGTATCAAGGTTGGAGACCAGCAGGAGACCAGCAGGAGACCAGCGAACGTGTAACTTTCCGTGACCGAAGCGCGAGTCAAGGAAGCGCAAAGCCAAGCCCCAAGCCTCTCCCCCAGACTCACAAGGTTATCTCGGAACTTGCTGCGGCTGCCCCGTGCCCTAGATCCTTTCCCAATCCAGCCTGGGCATTCAATGTTCGTCGGTGGGGACGTCATTCCAAAGCACCCTGCAGCTTTGACATGCGTGCCCAGGACCCGGTGTAGCCCCTGCTCATGCTCAAGCTTTCCAGAAAAGTCGTCTGGCTGCAAGCCGACAGGGACGTTGAGCGGAGGCCCAACTGCTAACTTACAGTATTTTGCCATTCTTCAGATGACCGCTCCACTCAGGCGGTGCTCCGGAGTTAAAGCTTGTCTAGCAATTTCTGTATTCTTTGTAATTGTTTGTCTTGCCAAGCGCCTCTTCTTGGTCGGTTCGTGGTCGTGGTTGTGATCGGCGAGCGGTTCAGCGGAAACGCTCTGTTCGAGATCAGCGTGCGAGCGGCGGGAGCAACGGTGCTCCTTCCTCTCCTTCCGTGCCTTCCATTGCGCGCGCGCTCGGCGGCTATCCGCGTTCGGGTATCCGGCTGCACCGCAGTGCAACACCTGCACCGCATCTTGATCTGGCCCCTGCCGCCGCCGCGAACGTTGCAACCACGCCCTCTGCCAAGTCGTGGACACTGGTTCGCCAAGGGACTTCCGTTCAATGCGAGCCCATTGATTTGAAAGACCCCTCAGGATCGCTGATCGCCTTGAATGTATCTTAGTCGCGAGCCTCGAGTGGCAATGTGTATGACAAACAATTGTAGCATTCAAGGGTAGCAGCTTCCAGTTGCGCCGACATGACCTTCCTTCAGTATCCCGTATCCAGAAGGCACGCCATTGTTCGTTCACCAGCATTCCCGCGCACCGCTGCCCCAACGTCCGCTCAGACCTGGGTGCCCTAAGAACTCAAATTATATCGCCCGGGAGCTGGCTCCTTCATCACCGGTTCTTCAATGCCTCCAAGGCAGATTCTGCCCAAAGACGAACAAGGCGCCACAGAGAGTATTGAAAGCATTCCATCTGCTTCACGCGCAAGCAAGAGGAGAGCTGTCTCTTCTGCCTGCATACCCTGCCGTAAGCGCAAGAGCAAAGTACGAGCTATCCCCCAATAATAAAGATTATGCACATGTGCTCGGTCTGACTTGCATGTCTACAATAGTGCGACGGAGGTGTACCTGCTTGTTCCACTTGCACTGCGGTCTACCGCACCGAGTGTCAGTATGACGCAGACAGTGACCATCGCCGGAAAGGAGCTTTAAGGAAAGACATTCAGTCTCTCCAAACCCAGAACAATGCATTGGACATTGTAGTCAATTCCCTACGGACTCTGCCAGAGAAAGATGCCACAGACCTTTTCCTCAGTATAAGAGCTGGGGAGAGTTTGGATTCTTTGGCCGAAGGTCTTGGAAGTGACGCAGGCTTCTGGTCCGGGGTATCAAATAGGACTCTCGATCCTGACTTGATTGAGGCTCCAGGAAAGGCATCTGAGAGTTTTACAGAAAGGTCTCCTACTTCCGAACAAAACCAACAACTGTGGAGAAGTCGCAACGACTCCGCAATCACATACTGGAGCGACCAACAATCACAACACAGAGGTTCCGAGGCCTCGGGATCCTGGTTCCGACAACCCCAGGATGCCGAGTTTGTCGATCACCTACTTAATTTGTACTTCTCATGGCAACATCCATTCACATCATTGTTCCCACAGGATCTCTTTCTGCAGGATCTGGAAAGAGGTGGAACCAGGTACTGCAGCGCATTACTGGTCAACGCAATTCTATCCCATGCCTGCCACTTCTCGGACCGTCCGGCTGCGCGAGTAGACCCATCACTACCGAGTACAGCTGGTGACCACTTCTTTGAAGAGGCAAAGCAGCTGGCTGAAATAGTCGCGGAGCCTTCGATTACAACCGTTCAGGCTCTGGCTGTCATGAGCTTACGTGAGACATCCTACGGAAGAGATAATGTAGGATATCGCTATGCGGGAAGAGCTGCTCGTATGGCGTTGGAATTAGGGTTGCACCTGGCATGCACGGGAAACAATGCTGGAATGCGGCCTGTGGATGTGGAAGCTCGAAAGTTGACTTTCTGGGGGGTGTTCAATCTGGAGACGTAAGTGTTGGATTTCTGCCATCCAAGACAATCGCGAAGAAGATCTACATCGGACCTCAGAGTGCCAGATGTTGTCGATCAGTATTCGTCATGGGCCAATCTGGGACGCAGAGCCCAACATCCTAGCTCGCGCTTGCGATGGTGCTTTTTGTGACCCATCCAACCGCTACGTCTTAATGGCACCAATATGTCGGACATACTGCTAACGTCGCACAGAATCTGTTCCCTCTCATTTGGCCGTTTACCACAACTATCACGCAACGCAGCGGACATTGAACGACGTAAGATTGATAGTCTGGGCCTGGTTTCGGGACGGTACTAACAGCACACAGCTTTCCAAACGGAGAAGACGGAAGAGACGATATGGATGCCGTACGAAGACACCAATCTGCCAGTCAGCCGAAATGCCCAGCAGCCGATACGTGCTCATCTCTTCATCGAACACATGAGCAGGCTTTCAGAACTGATCAACGACATGATACTCACTCTGTATTCGCCACGAGAGAAATTTACCCCTCGAAAGCTTGCTGCAGCATATGCGGAGTATCAAGCCTGGTACAACAATCTGCCGGAACCTTTCAAGCTTCAAAATACCTCGATGCCACAGGTTCTGATCTTGCACATGTACTATTACATGGCGGTCCTCAAGTGAGTTGGTCTTTGGTTTCTGGCCGAGCTTATCTGACTTTCGAACAGTCTTTTTCGACCTTTTATCAAGCTCGACCTGCAAGCTGCAGGCTTATACCCGCACAGCATCTGCGAGTTTTGCGCCAATGAAATTTCGAATATTATCAACGCTCTTCGCGGCATGTACGGTTTACGCCGAATATGCTTGGCTTCAGTAGTAACCCTACTATCGGCGAGTACGGTCCACATTATGAATCTCCCTTCACCACATGCAGTGGTAAATCTCACGCAAGCCTTTCGTAAGTATTGCACAAGACTTTATGTAACAACCCGCTGACAAGTAGACAGACGACCTTCGCGCCATGTCGGTCAATCATCCCTCCGCAGCTCGTTGCATCGATACTCTGTACCGGTTAGCATCGAAATGGAACGTCACACTACCTGAATCCATTGCCACCGGATCGATATTAACACCGACAACTACAACCGACCACACACCTTTCACAACGCCACCTACTTCCTCAATTTTCACACATGCCATGTTGGCTACCGAACCAATGAACCGCTTCCAACAGACACCGCTACCCATGGATCCTCCCCATCTTGGCTCTCAAGCCGCCTTCCAACATCATTACACCGCAGACTTACACACTCATACGCAGCATACGCCTTTTACGGACCCAGGTGTCCACACGTCTCAAGCAGCGATGTGGCCTGGATATGCGGTTCAGGGTGTCCCATCCGCCCCGTCTTCTGACTTTCATATTATGGAGCCTTCGAACACTGGTCACGTTTTTGGACAATACCATCATTCTCAATAACAGGCGTCGGCGATTTCGAGATTCTTTTGTTTAATCCGGGCGCTAGGGGAAAGGGGTGTACATATCCAAAAGGGGCGGGAAATTGTCTTGGAAAGTCCGGAGCTTTCGGGCCTGGTTACGACTGGAGAGGGCCTCACTAATGTCTGAGACGATATTTGATGATAGAGGAGGGGCATCATCTGTCAACGGATGTTTGCGATACGTTGTAATATACCTGTAGATGTACGAAGACGAAGTGAACCATCATGCAGTCCATTGGTCTCCAGAAGCAGGCTTCCTAACCGACCGTCCTTTCATGGTGTTCAGAATTCTAGTAAGAGTATTCGCTTTTCAATTGTAGAAGAATATACATATGAGCAGGTGAGCGCCTCCGCCAAATGTCGCAAGAGTACCCAGACGTCGAAAACGCAATATTCGTAGCCCGAGACAGCGATATACCCGCGCATGCACTCGTCGCTATCTATACCGCCAGTACATCTACCAGCACATCAGACCATCACCACCGTCCCTTTTCTCCCCTCCTTTCCCCCTCATCATCAACCCCCTCTAAGCAAACATGCTAGCGCCTCCACTCTCAATAGCCTCAATCTCCGCCTGACTCCAAGCCGTCCGTCTAAACCTAGCCGGCAACTCGTCCCTGTCGAAGAACTCGCCCTTGGCCGGCTCGACCGGGCCCAGCGACGCGCCGGAGTGGGCGCCGATTGCACCTCCGTACGCGAGCGCTGGAGACTTGGCCTGCTGCCCGCGCAGAGGGCCGTGTTGTTGTGCTTTCTGGCGGTACTGGGCGAAGGAGTCGGGGAGCTCGTGGGTGGGCGAGGCTGGGTGCGGGTGGGGCGTGTGGTCGATCTCTGGGGCGGTTGGGTCAGCAGGTTGCGAGGGCTGGTCGAGAGAGCATGGGTTGGAGGATTGGGTAGGGTAAGGCAGGGAGGGCAGATGGGTGGGATGGTTGTCGTGGGTTACGTACTGGCTGGCGGTGTTCTTCTGCCAAGGAACTTGATCATGGGTGTGCGCTGCGCCCACAGTGCTCTGGTGAAGCGCATTGTGAGGTGAGGTCCGGCTCCGGCTTTGGGGGAAGGGGGATAGCTTGCTTTGTCGGGATTGAGGGATCGCAGAAGTCGCTAAATCTGGTCGTCGAAGAGACTGAGGAAATAGCAGTAGACTGAGGTGGTGAGCGGGTCGATGAAGTGGGTGGAGGGGTAACAATGCGCGCGGTGGCTTGGGGGTGGTGGTTTAATTTATCAGCGGCCAAGGCAGACGGACGGACGTCTCCACATGTCGCAACGCCCGCCCGCAACGGAGCGCATGTGAGGAAGTGACAACCTGGAAAGTGTTTCCGGCCGGCTCCTGCTTGTCGCTCTGAGCTTTCTCTTTCCGTACTCGACCACACATCTGTCTTCCACATCCTCCATTGATCCGGCGACTGCTTCAGCTTACTGCACTCTCGCCATATCTGCAGATATATATGCGTTGATCAGACCTACACCGGCAAGAATCACAGCGTGCATCTGCCCGCGTCCTGCTCCCACAAAGGGCAAGCAGTCCCGCTAGTCAGCCCCGTCACGCCAGTCACGCCATGCACGAACTCGCCCTCTACGGCCAAATACCATCAACCCGCTATGAACAGGTGCTGAACATACTGGCCGGGGTGGCTGCAATGAAACCCCAGACTGCGTATGAGAGACATCTGATTTACAAGCCGCTGCGAAATCGCGACGAGGGGCGCGTGAACAAGAAGTTTCCGAACAGGCCCGTCAAGCCGCAGATAGTGGTGCATCAGCATCTTGTGCGCGAGTTGGCTGAAGGCGATTTCGGGAAGGAATCCCCGGCGATCAGTGCGAAGGCGGAGGGTGGGGGTGTGGAGAGTGCGCCTTGGATCCTACGGACGCAGGATGTGCCGGAGCCTGAAACTAAGAATTTGGTCCTCAGAGGGACTACTGAAACAGTCATGTCGAGCGAGAGCTTACAGCATTACGCAGATTCATCTATGTACAGGTGCGGACATCAGAGAAGTCTCCAGCGCCACTCAAACTAACTCATATTTAGCTTCGTTGCCGAATACATAACCGAAGGCCACAGATTCATCCATAAGGACGTAGTGATTCACCTCCATCGGATCCTGCGATTCCCCGCCCAAGCTGAGCCTCAGTCTGCACCACAGAACGTCCTGCCACCGCTTGATGCTTTCACGCTTATTGACCCGAGTGGCGCCTTCGTTCTCGAAGCCGCAGTCCGCATAGACGATCGGACCAAGCAATCGCTTGTTTCGGCCGCTTCGGAAGAACTGATGAGGTTTCGCGACCTTATGAAAGGCGTCGTCGAATTGAAGACGCCCGAGCGGCTTGCTTTGGACACCAGAGTCCGGTAGACGCGAGTCCCTCGTCTCCACTCCTTGCCTAAGTTACTGCATATTCCGCCTCAGCCAGACGTCCACGAGTCGGCTACTGTTTTCCGTCCGTACTCACACCGAAGATAAGGGGTACGGCTGGATCGATCGAATTCCGCGGGATGGACATGACTTGTGCGACTATCACGACCAACAAACAAGCCAAGATTTCGCAAATCGCGAGAAGCGAGGATGCAACAAAGCAAGAGAACACTCTAATTGTACAGGTTCTACTCTAGTGTGTATTACAATTATATACAAGAACGCCACCGTCTAGTGTCGGTTAATGATCGAACCAAGACGACCATACGCAGGCCTGGACTCCGGAACATAGTCTGTGTTCGAGACATCAGTAATGCCGTGGTGCTCGTTCGCTGGTGGAAGGTTTTCGACACGGGCTTCGCTTTCAGCGCCCGCAGCGTCCGCCTTGCGGATGCCTCTGGCACCAGGAGTCAAGTTGAGGGCGTCAGCAGTCACCAGCTCC
Organism: Zalaria obscura; assembly: GCA_024184665.2. NCBI lineage: Eukaryota > Fungi > Ascomycota > Dothideomycetes > Dothideales > Zalariaceae > Zalaria > Zalaria obscura. Next base: position 213,167 of record JAMKPW020000009.1, on the reverse strand, counting down.
TCGCCTTCTGGTGCTACCCACTTGGAACTCTTCCATGGCTTTACCTGTAAGATATACATGGTGTCGGTTTCCTCAAGGGTGCGGCCTTGGCTTTCGCAAACGAAGAAGTAGACGACAAAGGCGCCGGCGAAACAGCAGCCTGCAAAGACGTAACCGTAGCGGTAGTCGATGGCACCAGTGATGTATGGTGTGAAGAAGGAGAGAAGGAAGTTCCAGACCCAGTTGGACGCAGTAGCCAGCGCCATACACTTCGCTCTGTAGCGCGATGGGTAGATCTCTCCGACAACACACCACACCATTGGTCCCCAAGTGGAAGCAAAACCCAGAATAAACAGGCAAGCGAAGACGATCATGGCTGCGCCGGCTTGAGGGGTGTTCGTAGGGTTGGTCTGATCCAGGGAGAAATGACCAACTGAGGCAAAGACCATGAAGCACATGAACATCCATAGACCGCCAGTAATCATTGACTTGCGACGACCATAGTGTTCCACCAGGTACAATCCGAGGAAGGTGGTTCCGAAGTTGACACCACCCAAAATCATGGAAGTCACAAAGCTGTTGCTGAGACCAGTGGCGGTGAAAATGGTTGTGCCGTAGTAGAAGAAGAAGTTGGCACCAGTCATTTGCTGCAGAGCCTGAAGTACAATTCCGAGAAGCGTGCGGTACAGCATCCTGGGGCCAGTGAAGATCTCATAGAATGGGTGGCTGCCACCACCAGCGTTTTCGGCGTCAAGCTTGGCCTTGATCTCGCGGATCTCACGGTTGACTTCCCAGTGGTTCTCTGGCACGCCATAGGTCTTTGCGATGGTCGTGCGCGCTCTTTCGATGTTGCCGTTGCGGTAATCCCAGCGTGGAGATTCGCGTAGGAAGAGGATACCAAAGGCCATAAGGGCTGGCCAGATGAAACCGATACCCATTGGAATGCGCCAAGAGTTGGCGTTCTGCTGTGCCTCGGTGCCATAGTTGATACAGTATGCGATAAAAATTCCAAGCGTGATGAAGAGCTGGTAACAGCTGACTAGCGATCCACGAAGTTGACGTGGTGCAGTCTCACTCTGGTACATAGGAGTCAGGACCGACAGACCACCGACTCCAAGACCAGCTACCCATCTGCCGGTGGCGATTTGGTACCATTTGTAGCCTGTGGTGATTTGTACAATAACACCAACACAGAAGATGATGTTCCAGAAGACGATCGATGGTTTGCGACCAAACTTGTCCGAGATAGGAGCTGCGCAGAGGGCGCCAATCAGGGTACCAATGGACAAGAGACCGACGATGGTTCCCTGGCGACCGTTGGTGAAGGCTGGAGCGCCGTCCTTTGTCGTGTCTGCGAACCTGTTCAAGAAGTCGTCCATTTCAAGGAATCCGGAAATTTGACCTGGACATGGCATTAGTATGTGCGATTGAATGCGACCAACCCGTCCTAGACTTTACATACCAGTGTCGTAGCCGAAAATCAAACCACCCAGAGATACAATGACACCCATAGCCAACACTCTCAGGGAAAATACCTTCACTGGAGAGGTATCCGCCTTTTCCGTGTCGACTGCAGCCGGCGACGAAGCGCCATCCTGAATAGAGGTTTCATTGCCAGGGACGGCCTTCTTCCCTTTGAAGCGTTGTAAGATGCCCATGTTTGTATGTCCACCGACTCGTGGGTTATCGGTCCTATCCAAACAAAGTTCGCGGAGAGCTGGAGAAGGAACAGTTACAAGGCCGGGGACTCCGTGGAGGTTTTATTCTGCTCTCCACGGGCGACCCACGCGGCACCTCTGAGGTCATAACATTGAATACCGAATGCCGGGGCCTTCCATAGCGTCCACGGTCTCACGAGACGTAGGGTTGCAATACTGTTTAGTGGTGAAACGTCCCATATGCGAACCGCTGCCGACCCTCGCCGTGCCAATAGAAGCCCTCAAACAGTTAAGACTCGGTTCTCGGACCCAGTTGGAAGACGTCATACAGACCTGGGCAAGGGCAAACAGATCCGGTACGGGGATGTTCTTCGGTGCGTTTGCGGCGTTTCGCAACCGTCTGAGCTCCTATTGGTTGGACTGCCATGCGGCGATCGCCTCTGCAGGTGCGGGCCGCTGGGTGGCTTGAAAATCTATCTCTTTAGGTCGGGTGTTCACTCTTGTTGTGACATTTGAACAGGCAATTTCACGTCATCTTACGACCAATTTTCGAATAAGAGCGATTTTTGATTACCTATAGTGAGGCGCCTTCCTGTTGACAGTGGCTGAGATGGTCATTGAGACGAAGTTTCGCCGTGGTCGAGTAATCATACCGGTCATGAGGTTTCACTTGGACGCGAATTTTGTCCGCTAGTTGACTAGGCCAGCTCATGGATTACGAGACCTTGATTATTGATAAAAAGAGAACGGCAATATACGGCATTAGCACTATATCAGCAGGACAAGATCCGCCTCCCGTCTTCGCGAACATTCTAGCGAGAGAACCCGATGGTTTGTGTTGTCCAGGTGCTGGAGTTGCCTCCTCATGTACACGCGTCTCTCCATCACAACTCCGCATGGGGCGAAGGGCCAGCGAATCCAACAAGAAAGAGGGTCCAGTCTTGGTGGAGTTCGTACGAATCTCCACACCACTCCACCAAGCATTACAACGTCTATAGATGCCAGCCGCAAGCTTTCCCTCTAGCGTTTCAACAGTACGACCGTGCAGAGAACGTCGGTCTCTTTGACCTACATGAATGTAATAAGCACCGTCATCTTACAAGAAAAATGACCTGCGTGCTGAGCAATACGCACCTGGAACTCTCTGCAGCGCGTAACGTTATCCAAGTGTATGCGCAGTTTCTCCACCAGAGAAGAAAGGAGCCGGCTCCGCTTGCGGTGACTGCCGTGCGTCCAAACTCCAGGCTTAAACAAGCGAGCACGTAGCTCCTGAGAGTCCTGGCAAGAACTCAACCCGTACCTTCCCTTTCGAGCATGCACACACCTCCTCAAGCACCCGCTTTGCCCTCTCCACCCCCAAGCTCCTTCCTCATAGCCACCTCCCAAAACTCGACCGTCTCCCCATCCAGCGCAACCGCACTCCACCTTGGCGCCTCCTTGTATACCACATACCCCCTCCTCCGATACCAAACCGCATTATCCTTCTCGGGCATCTTCTCCCCAATCCTCTCCCACAATCCCACGCCATCCGGCCCCTCCAACCCACCCGGCAAATGCCTTCCCGCCATCGTATTCACCGTGACAGCGCGACAATTCCGACTCCCGAACGGCTCCCGTGTCGCCAGCTGCTCGGCCTGATCCATAGCGAAGGCGCCCAGCCGCAGCCCCTGGAACTCCGGCCGCACGAACAGCGCGCTGATATGCAAGACTGACCCGTCTGGCGCCGCGAGCGAGGGGTCCGGCGCCCGGCCGTCTTCCTCAGGCGTGTCGACGCGGTCGAGCGAGACGTGACCCGTGGGCAGGAGAACCTCGACGTCGTCGCTGGCGCCGCGGCGCTGGATCAGCGGCAGTGTCTGCTGCAGGGCGGTGGGTGCGAGGGACGGCGGAATTGTGATCCAGAAGAGCGTGTTGAGGCCGCTGGCTTGGCTTTTGACCCATTTGGGGACTTTTGCTGTGCCCCAGCCGCAGATCTTGCGTTGGGTGAGGAGGATGGCTTGTTCGGCTTCTGAGGAGAGGTCGATGGGCACGAGACGTGTGCCTGGTGGGGAAGAGGGCATCCTTGGGAGTGAGGTGTCGGGGAGGGCGGGGACTGGGACTGGGGTGTACATGATCTTCTGTGTTGCCTTTTACAATGGGCTCTTAGACCGGTCTATGAGGTGATTGATGGTCTATGGCGGAAGAGGATACTCAGGTAAGGTATGTGAGTGCTTTAATGACATTTGACGACAGCGGGGAAACAGTGGTCTTATCATGTTCCTGACGCGGCCTGTTGTAATGTACAGATGAGGTCGGCATGTTTGACTCACATAGAACCGCGTAGTATACGAGGTAGGGCGCGGTGTCGGTGTCGGAGTGGTGTCCGAAATGGGAAGGTGCAAGCTGGGATGAGATAGCCGCAGCCCGTGCCCAAATTTACGCATCGCCATCCAGCATGTGAATTCGATCTCAAAGTATGCATGTTGACTATGGGTATTTTCGAATGAGCACGCAGTCGCGTTCTGCTATGCTATTGATTCATCGTGCCGGGAAAGAGACGCACGCGAAGATATGAGCGCTTTGTAGGATAAGAACTGATTGATACGAGAGTAATATACTGTATGATATGCATCCCAAACGCCACGGCTATGCAATGCTGGATAGAGAGAACCCAACGCCAGATACAAGTCCGTCTTGCCCCCAAAATATGCAATACCACCTGAAAAAGCCCATCTTCATACAAGAATACCCGTCCGCGCCCACGTGAAAGCGTACCAGCCGCTTCACCTTCGCAATCTCCACCCCTCATCCCCTTACCTCCAATACCCTTCATCCGTTACTCGTCTGCCGCCTTCTTCTTGGATTCACAACAACGCTTCCTCCATTGGCTCCCATCCTCGTCGAACCCTGCGGATGACTCGACGTGGGCGTAGGAGTCAGGTTCTCCTTGGGTGCCAAACTCAGCCTTCCTGACCTACTCGCCGCACTGGTCCTCGGCAGCCGACTCTTCGCCACACCAGCAATTCCGCCGCTCCAGTTCGCCGCCGCACTGATACTGCCACCGCCAGAATTGCTGTCCCTACTGACGGGCCTGTACGGACTACTGGTCGCCACGGGTCTCGCTCTCGCTAGGTCAGCAGTCGGGTCGAAGAAACTTCCGGCTCGGGCGCCAACACGTTCGCTGCTGGGCGTCGGTGGAAGACTGCCTGCGGATGGGATAAGCGGCGTCATAGTACTCGATGAGCTGCGACGAATCGGGCGCAACTTCTGGCCGTCCAGACTACGACGGGCGTTGATCTCGCTGCTCTTGAGGAGGTCGCCTGCCATTTCGCGCACCAGGATAGCCTGGTCGTGCTTGGCGAGATCAGCGATGGCGTCGTGGAGGCCATACGTGCGAATCAAATTGCCGTCTTCGTCGGAAGCGTCGCAGATGCTACGAATAATACGTAGCAGGTTGAGGCGAACGAGGGCTTTCTTGGACTGAAGCTTCTGCGCCGTGCGAGAAAAGAGATCCGGATGTGCGAGGGAGTGTGCGACGGGTGGGGAGAGACGCAAAAGCTTTTGTAGAGGCTCGAGGAAGTTTTCGAACGAGTCGGCTTTGGAGTTTAGGAAGCAATCAATTATGGCGTTGCTAAAGTCCGAGTTGGCGAGAAGAGTGTCTTCTACCTTTGCCGTTTCTTCTTGCAACCTAATGACAGTCAGTGATGAAGCCGAGTGCATGGATCTTTTGAGCGTACCAAATAAAGATGGCATCCAGCGCCGTGACCTGCCAATATTGATCCGCCAGAAGCGAAACATAGAATTGCAGTCCCTTATTTTGCCAAAGAATCTTGCGGCCCACCTTACCAGAATGTGCCATATCACACAAGATGGGCAAAGCAAACTCTTTGAGCGGTCTCTCAGTCTTGACAATGCGCTGCAGCAGCGGGATGACACCATTCAGTGCAGCATCTTCTTGCCTTGTTTTGCTGAGTCTGCAGAGGTTGTACATGATATTGAGGACCTGGTTAGAGATCTCCCGGAAGTGTGGCAGTCTCATGCTAGCGTTCAGCAGGTCCGCAAGCACCTCGATAGCGTTCGAGTTCTGCAGAGCATCCAGCGTCGTCGCGAGCATGGACAGATTCTTAATGAACTTGAGCATCGTGATCTGGTGGTTGGGTGACATTCTCTTCAGGTCTTTGAGGACGCCTTCAATATATATTAGCCTCAGCACACTTCAAGGGGGTTCGTGCAGACTCACATTTGAGGACCATCCGATCGGCAATAGTTTCCTTCACGTGATTTTCCGCCTGTGAGAACAGCAGGAATATGTTGACGATGCGGCCTTCAACAAGCTCGGCCAGTTCGCCTTCTTCGTCCAAGACACGGTTCAGCACCAAAGACAGCGGATACAGCACTGTGCTTCGTGAAAAGATGCGGCAGAAGTCGTTCTTCGGTGTCGGTCCCTGAAGCTCGAAGACACTCCACACTCCATTCACGCCAATGAGCACAAGGTCTCGCTCCGCCTCGTAGTCCTCTTCGAGGAATTCCACCAGGACGTTAAGTCCACCACAGCTGACAAACATCTGCAGAGTAAGCGTACTGGTCTGGTACATCTGTCGCACAAACGCCGCAGCCTCGAGTCTGATATCACTGCTATACTTCTTCTGCGCGAACCTGGTAATGACCGGAATGCCACCCACGAAGCACAGGTTTTCCTGAATCTCCACGTTGTCCAGAATGATCATGTTTACGATCTTCAGCAGGCGCAGGATGATATGAGGCCGATTGCAAGTCTCCAAGATCTCGAGCATCGGGAGCATTCCATGTGAAGAAATGACAATAGACTTCATATCGGGTGACTCGAAGAGGACTTGCATGAGCTGGTCAACGATCTCCGCTAGTATGTCCTCAGGCTGCGAGAGCTTTAGCGAGCCGACGAGCCCTTCCACCAGCGTACAGAGTCTGGCGTGTTTGTCACGGGCCACGTTTGTCTCGAGGTCGAGTGCGTCGAAAGATTCTTCCAGCTGGGCAAAGGGATCGTCTTCGTCCTCCTCATCTCCAAGCCAGGAACCAGAAAGCTTCGAGTTCAGCATCATCAATGTACCCCTTTCGGATCCGCTATCGCTATCCGGCTTCGGCAACACTGGAGTATCGTCTTTGCCAAATATATCCGAGAAGTCGTCTTCCGGCCCTTCGGCGTATTTCTGGATCTCGAGAGAAGAACGAGTCCTCCGCATCGCAGCAGCGTCCTGTATCTGCGGTGGAGGTCGACGAACGCTACCTGGAGTCTTCGAAGCTGAGCGCGGGAGATTAACAAGGTCGGAAGGATGGAAAAGCTTCGGTGAGAATGAGTCCTCCTTGTGAGCCTGCAGGGTTGCCAGTTTCTTTTGAAATGCAAAATCATCAGCCGCGATCAAATCGGAGTAGTCTTCTACGGAGTTCTCTCTGTATAGCGCCGGCGCACATCCGTTACTGATGGGCGGCTTTATCTTCGGAGCTGGCTGGTGGGCCGGCCGTAGAATCTGTGTCTTTGGCTGTGACTCTTTCGAGGTGGTGCGAGACTGACTCTTCATTTGCGCTTTTGGCGGGGAGACAGTGGGCGCGGTGTATTTGATGTCTGACGTATTAGCTCTGGGCGGGAAGAATGGCCGTACGGTTTGCAGAGGGTCTCCCTGAGTGAGCTCCATCGGACTTTTTACGGTCAGATCTCCTTCGAAATTATCATCCCAGTTCTCTTCTTCAGCAACTGTTTCGAACGTTGCAAAAGCCTTCAGCTTCTCCGATGACAACATGCCAGCAAAGTTGTCATGCGGCTTGAGCTGCGGCAATTGCAAAGTTCCACCACCAACAGATGAGAAGTCATCGTCCCAGTTGTCTTTACTCTCATCTTCCGGAGATTGGTAGAGCTTGGTATTTGCCCGCTTGGCAATGTCCAACGAGGCCTTGGTTGGTGCTGGAGTCTTGAGATGTGCGGCGTCGTTGTTTCTTGACGGCGGGACTGGGCTGAGCGACAGCGGCCGGCCTGATTTCTTCAAAGAGCCATTATCTGGAGATTTCAGAGCTTCGTTCCACTCTTGAACACTCTTCACGGCCTCATCATACTTGGTCGGCTTTGTGGTGACAACTTCGTCTGTTCGTTTAGCATTGACAATCCAAGGATGTTTCAGGAGCTTTTTGGCCGTTACACGAAGATTGGGATCCTTCTGAAAGCATTGCATGAGAAAGTCTCGGGCGGCCTATAAATAACGTAAGCGTGCCGTGGCCCATACTGTTGAAAGTTACTTACAGCAGAGACACCCTCTGGTAGCGGGGGATGATCATCATTGACGATTCTAAACAATGCTGGCATCGGCTGTAGCTTATGGTAGGGTGGCTTTCCGTCCAGTAATTCGATGACTGTGCATCCCAAGCTCCAAATATCGGAAGCGGTAGTAGCGCCCGAGAGTTCAATGACTTCTGGAGCCATCCAGTACGGTGTGCCAACCACACTGCTTTCAGCAAGCCCTGCATCTTTGCGTGTGGCGACACCGAAGTCGGCAAGCTTGACTAGTCCTTCCTTGGTGGTAAGGATATTGGCGCCTTTGATGTCTCGGTGAATGACACCTTGCTCGTGCAGATATAGTAGTCCGTTAAGAACTTGCGACATGTAAAGAGCCACAAGGTTCTCGGGGAACTTGCCAAAGTTCTTGCAGATGGTGTGGAGGGAGCCGTTCTCGCAATATTCGAGGATGATGTAGAGGGATTCCGTCGACTTGACGAAGCCATGATATTTGACAATGTTGGGATGGTTCAAGTTCTTGAGTAGGTCGATCTCGAGCTGTTGTATGTGGTAAGCTTCTGATGTCCTGAGTTGGCAAGCAAAGATATAGTACGAACCATGATTACGCGTAGCTCTCCTCTGGGTAAATCTGTAAGCTTGACTTGCTTGACAGCGACTGTCTCTCCAGTACCCCAGTTCAGAGCTCTGTAGACACTGCCGAAGGCGCCCTTCCCCAGGCAGTCACCGAGTTGCTGCTCACTGTTAGCTGACATTCCGTCACAATCCAAGCGACGCATTGTGTGAAGAGTGCTATGCTTTTGACGCTCCGCCATGTAGAGCAGAAGGGGATAAGTCGTCCTCAAACCTGAGACAGGAGGCCATGACATGTCTCAGCCAGTACAACCTCCACTCTACAGTACAGGGTCCCCAACAGCGATCTCCGCCCCAGTCGCACTTCCATAGAGATGTGCTTGTGCATAAACCTCGAAAGAGAAGTTCACCTACATATTCCTTCAACCCTGCCACTTCCGCAGCAGCCCTCTGTGCAGCACCATCTTTACTCGGCGGCTTCTCCCTACCAATATCCCTGCTCATTCTCCCTCCATCCAGTTGCGATGTCTTCTGCGCCTGCCCATTACTTCCATGTTTGAACGGCTGCGCAGCGTGTCGTCTGCCATGACTGTTATCCTTCGCTGTGCCCACGCCATTATGGGCGTCTTCACCACTGGACCCGTTCCAAGCGCTTTCTGAGGCCGTTGAGGACGGTGGCCGAGATATGGGAGCCGGCATGTTTGAGGGGCTCTAGAGGTGCCGGCGGATCGAAGAAGAGGAGGAGGGTGATTGAGGAGAGCACGAGGTCCTTGGTGACTTCATGCCCGATATCCTAGCTTGACCCCTCGCACAATTTTGTGAACTGCTGCTGCAGGTCGAAAGGGTCCCGCTTTGACAGGGTCACACAGCCCGGAATGGGATTCTGGGAAAGGCTGCCCGAGTAGGCACGCGAGCCGGAAGCAGAGCGCTGCAGGTTCGGAAGATGTTTGCTGTAATTACCTCGCACGTCGTAGAGGTTTGAAACGCGGTTATTCGGAAAATGGGCCGCGAAATCGAATCTTGTGCACCTATGTTGTGTTCTCAGGAGCGTGCGTAAGTAAGGTTTGGGTTTCGGGTCATGCAAGATACGAGCAGCCGTTGGAGACTTCCCCACGGTCCCGATCAGGGTCTGTTGTTTATGATCGCCATTCTGACGTTTCAATACAAGAGTCAAGCACCATAGAAACACAAAGCCTATCAAGATATATCGAACGGGCACTGGGATAGATACACTGGCAATTTGATAGCCGCTCACACGAGGAGATAGTATGGGAGAACTACCGGCAAGGCATGCATGCAAGGTCGCGATGTTGCAGCCAGGTCCCGCTTCGCGGCTTTCTTGCATCAAACTACGGGAACCGTTACATGTAAGTTACGTTCGTGTCAATGCCATGACGCTCGCTATAATGCTATGGATAATGCGGAAAACCACGAGCCATGACTGTCGTAATCATCTATCCATACTCGTGGGTGTCCTAAACCTTCCGCAGACCAGATGTCCCACGATAAGGACCGACTACCATTTCCAGGCCGGGCCCTGGAGGGCAACAGTAACCGGTCTCCGACACGATTGTTTTGTATTGGCTCGCGTCTTAAGTTCGGATCGCCGACCAACTCTTCAAGAAGAGATGACATTCAGGACACCTCCGTCAACAGCAAGGATTTGGCCATTGACGTATTCGTTCTTGGCCAGGAATAGCTGGAAGTCATGTTAGCAACTACATGCACCCTCCAACGCGTCACTGGCGTCGACACTTACCACAGACATTCCCATCTCCACCTCCTTTCCACCTCTCATAGCTGGGACATGACCCTTCTCCTGCACCTTCTCCGCCGGCAGATCACTCTTCTGTCTGTCATCCGAGCTCTTTGCGGTCATCTCGCTCGGAAAGTAACCCGGCGCAATGCTGTTGACCCTGATCCAGGTTTTCTGGAACTCGGCACTCATCAACTTTGTGAGCTGCACAGTAGCTCCCTTCGCTGCGTTGTATGCGAAGTGGCCCTGCGCATGCCGCATCATACCGGACATGGAGGAGATAGTGATGACGGAAGAGCCGAACTTGTTGAGCGGGCCATGAGGCTCAATGCCCGCCTGGAGGAGTGGGAGGAAAGCGACGGTGGTGAAGTATACGGAAGTGACATCGGTGTTGTACGTCTGGTTCCAGTCGTCAAATGTCTCATTTTTCCAGATCTTCTCGCTCAGTTCGCCAGCATCGCTCTCCTCTGGTTCAGCCTTTCCGCTAGGCACTCCGGCTGCAGCGACTGATAACGGGGTTAGTCAGTTTGACAAATATGCAGAGCCGTCCCGAGAATGTCTTACCAAGTAGGTTGATGTACTTCTCCTTCTTCTGAAGCTCCTTTACTGTCCTCTCGAGGTCATCCTTCTTGGTCACGTCACATGGCGGCAGTCTGAGTACCGGTTAGCTTTGCGGTGTGCGAGAGGGTGAACAACAAGCATACGGGATGATTTGACCACCGCCTGAAGGGTCGTGGCTCTTTGCAGCATTCTCTAGTGCCTCAGATCCTGTCATGCGTCAGCTATATGGGTGTATGAAGGACACCGCGTGACGCACTTCTGCCGAGAATGTATACTTTGGCGCCTGCATCCCAGGTCAGTACCGTAGCCTCAAGCTCCAAATGTCGGACCCGATCCTACCGTTGGCTGCCAATGCCTGACTGGCCATAAGACCAATGCCAGTTCCGCCTCCGGTAACAACGCAAACATATCCCTTGACATCGAAGAGCTTGTGGGAGTGGAATTGGTGAGTTTCGGCCATTGTGGGTGATTTTACGTCTGAGTATGGTGTCTTTTCGTTTTGAGTATTTGGATGAGTGAAGAATGAGAATGAAGAGCAAAGTGACACGCTCAAGGTTTAAGAGCAGCACGCACTTTCCTCGGTGGCATCGCCAGGTACCTGCCCATCTGAGATTCAATGTTTCTGACGATCACAGTGACGTATAGCGATCAGCGATCAATCGATTAAGCTCAATTAGCGCTCGTCCCCAGCTCGCTTACACCCGCCCGTTTGTGGAGCGAGCCTAGCGATATTGTATAACTGCGAAAGCCCTGGGATACGCAACCATTCCTCTACTGAGCTTGACCAACACCACTCCCAGTCACTGGCAATAGTGGTTGCATATATTGGTCTAGTATTTCCGTATTGTAGTGACTGTGTGCTACAGAGTGCTGAGACGAGGCAGAAGCCATGTTGTCCACGCATCAATTGACCCGCTATCTGATTCTCTGCTTCAATCAAATCTCTAACGCCGCGCTGGTACGAGAAGGTGAAACAATTTCCCCTCCGCTACTGACACTGTGCAACTCTCATGAGCGAAGAGAATTTGTACCGCCTCCAATCCAACCTTACAGTCGCTCTCCTCCCCAGGTGCTGAAGCTCTCCGTACATTAACGGGCATTATGTTAGCCTGGCAACACCATCTTGGCTGATGTCCGTGTGCATTAAGCAGACAGTGACATATTTCCAGCGAATATGCGGCCACTCGCTACTAGAGTGAGTATAGGCCTTTGTTCATCCGTGCCTCATGGGCATTTCCTTTCCCGTTTCCTTCGCTTCCATTACTTGCAATTTGAACCGCAACTCTCCATCGGGGCTTTCAATCAATTTTCCAGTGACTGGTCAAGCCAGCATCATCCGCACCCTTGCCAAGATACAGCTCCACCGCATACAGCGCCATCGTGCCGGCCAAATTGGCCCACCTCCACACATTGCTCCCTGCATCGCCGCCTTGGCTCGTCCACCATTCGCCAGGATGATCCGCGCTTGCAGAGGCGAAGTGCTGCATGAGCAGACTCGTGTAGACGGCAATAAGGATGCTAGGCGAGAAGTAGCTCAGGAATCCTAGTACCTGGCCCACTCCGTCACTATCCTCGAGAGATGGTTCCTGTGAGAGAGCTCGTGCACCGGACTCCCTGACGGCCGGAATGATTCGTGCGCTTGCGTAAAGAACGAAGAGCCGATAGGCAAGTGAGATGATGACTGATGGTGTGATCGTCATGATAGCTGCAACGAGGAAGTTTGAGGCAGAGACGATCGTTGAAGGAAGCGTGCTAAGTACGTGCATGAGCGTACTGTAGGACGCCATTATGATTGGGGGTAGAGGTGGGTATTCCGGAGGCACTGGTGGTGGCGCAGCGGCCGATGCTGGAGAGGGCTGGTAGTCTGTGAAGATCTGGTAGATACAGAGTGTGATGTAGGCGAACTATGCCCTGTTAGTAAAATACTTCTAGGCTGGAATCGATGTACATACGAGAAGAGATGATTCAACCGGGTTGCCGCGCCCACTGCCGATTCCCCAACAACACAGGATGAAAGCGCATGCAATGGCGATGCCAATGAGAATGGCATCAACGTTGTGGATCTCCGGAAATGTTGTAATTCTCCATAGGAAGTAGACTGAGCTTGAGATAATGGAGGCGGACGTCAGGAGAAGCCCAATCTGTGCACAATCAGCCGAGTCCGATACGACGCCTACTCATAGCGGTTTACGTGCGGCAGGATCATACGTACCATCCATCCATCACCGCTTTCTCTGTTGACCAGATACTTCGTAACCTGTCCAGCCGCTTGAATGACCAGCAAGCTGCAAAATCCTTCCGTCATCTGAAAGACCGGGGTTGACCATCTCAATAGCTTATCCCAGCCGCCAATCGTTGTTGACTCAAGCAGTCCTTCTCTTCCGAAGATCCACTCTATTACGCCCTCATGTTGCACTCTTTTCCCACCAAACGTCTTTTCCACCCACCCGCTCTCATTGTCCGCGTCGACCGAAAACTTGTTCAAGCTCCATATCATTAGGATCGGAATAACGAGCCATTGCGATACAGACACGGCCTTGACGAGGGATGTCCGAAAGCGTGATCCTTCGGGAGTCGAAAGTCTTAAGAGTGAGTGTAGGAAATAGAACGTGCTCAGCGAGAGCGAGAATGCCAGGCCACACTGTCTGCCGCCGACATCGAAGGCCAACGGTATGGTGAAGACAATGCTGAAGAGGAAGATGATGGCCGACAGCACGCGGAAGAACCACATCTAGATGTAGTAGCGGCCCGCGAGCACGGTGCTCGCAGGTTGTTCTTTCGTAGCCGTTTGCACCTGCGCTGCTGGGTGCCGAAGAGGGTGAGTATTGGGCGAAAGGCAGTTGTGGTTTAGGAAGCTATTATAGCCGTTGCAATTCTTCGGCGCGTGTTGACCGCCCTTTCCCTCCACAATGCGTGGTGCGGGCCGCCTCCTGCCTAGCAATACTTCGCAAAGCGGATAGGGAACGTCGCCAGATGTATGAACCGTGCTTGCAGGACCTAGAGGGCGCCGGCGGGGCGCTCGTGCGTATGCGATCGTCTAGATTTCGGTTGTCGCGTGCTTCTCGACGAAGAGGACGCGGGTTTCGGAGCGTCTTAGCAAACCTCCGTATCGTGTTACAAGTGATGGTTTTGTGCTGAGGTATGCAAGCTGTAGGTGGAAGAGGCCAGAAAGACGTGCCTCTAGCAGGCAGCGCGGTGTGGTGTTGCCAGCTTCACATGTTCAGAAGCAGGCCTGTGTCGGCAGCGAAAACAAGCTGGGCTAGCGCGAGCGGGACGACCCGCAGTGGTGGCTCTCGTCCGTCATGTCTCGAAGACCCTGGCCGCAGCGCGGGCGGTCAGCAAACGTCCCGTCTGGGAAACTTTCTTGAAGCTGCAGCTCCATGAACAGAACAATCACTCTTTCGCTCCATCGTCCTCTCTTCAGCCAGCTTCTAACACCCCGTTACGTCCCAATTCGCTACATGTCAAAGCGCGTCAAGATGGCTGGACCACTCATTGGCACCCACAGCGGCCATTTCCACGCAGACGAAGCTCTTGCCGTCTACATCCTCCGCCTTCTCCCCGACTATGCCAATAGCACTCTCATCCGTACCCGCGACGCTGAGAAGCTTGCAACATGTCACACCGTTGTCGATGTTGGCGGAACCTACGATGACAGCGCTCGCCGCTACGATCACCACCAGCGCGAGTTCAACACGGTCTTCCCAGCGCACAACACCAAGCTCTCCTCGGCCGGTTTGGTCTACATGCACTACGGCAAGCGCATCATCTCTACCTGTACTGGCCTAGCACTTGATTCTCCAGACCTCGAGCTCCTCTACCAGAAGCTGTACGACGACTTCGTTGAGGCCTTCGACGCCAACGACAACGGCATTTCTGCCTACGACCCCGCCGCGCTTCGCTCCGCCGGCATCGAGAAGAAGTTCTCCGACAAGGGCTTCTCCATCGCATCAGTCGTCAACCGTCTCAACTACTCCCACCCTTCTCCGATCGCCGCAGCCACCCAGTCCCTCTCCACCAACGGCGTCAGCGCCGAGGGCGGTGTCTCCGTCCCAGCTGCCAGCGAGAAGAAGTCGCCTGAGCAGGCACAAGCAGAGGAGGACGAGCGCTTCCTCAAGGCCAGTCAATTCGTTGGCGATCAGTTCATCTCCGAGCTCATGGACAAATACCACTCTTGGCTGCCGGCGCGTTCGGTCGTCAAGGAGGCTTTCTCCTCCCGCAATCAGTACGATCCAAAGGGCCGCATCATGGTTGTGCCACACAGGCCGGAGGGTGTGCCTTGGTCGGACCACCTCTACGCACTGGAGAAGGAGACTGGTCAGGAGGGCACCGTTCTGTACGTGCTGTTCGCTGAGAACGGCGAGCCGGACAGCAAGTGGCGCATTCGCAGTGTCAGCAAGGAGGCTGGTAGCTTTGAGAACAGGAAGGATCTGCCAGACGCGTGGAAGGGTGTGAGAGATGAGGAGCTGAGCAAGGTCAGCGGTGTGCCAGGCGGCGTCTTCATCCATGCCAGTGGCTTCATTGGTGGAAACAAGACCTTTGAGGGTGCCTTGGAGATGGCCAAGAAGGCCGCGGACATGTAAAGGAAGATCAAACGTGGCTACAGGGATGGAAGACTTGGGGCGTTATGGAATATCGGATGGATATGGTATCCACAAAAGTTGGATTATCCCCACAAGCGGGATTTGCATGCATCGGAAAGAGCGCATTATACCCCCATACGAGGGCGTTTAGATCTAGACAAGATTTACGTGGGATGTTGGACGGCAAATTCGATTCTCAGCAGCCTGTCAAGGCGTCCTGTCATTACTACGTAAGCACTTTATCAAGTCCCGCGCTCATACCTCCATGCCAGGGCTAGGGAGCATCGCCTGCACCCACTCGGAAAGAGAGCGTGGCCCTTCCGAAGCTACGCCTGCTTCTGCAAAAATTTGACTCCAGTCGGTGATCTCATGAAGCTTCTGCTTCACCAGGAGTTCACGGAGGCAATCGGCTTCCTGGGGCCGGATACCCTCCGTTCCGAATTTGCTCTCTGTGATAGCACCGTTGCGTACTGTCAGCTCGATCTGTGCCCCTTCTTCCGTGCCAGCACTTTCACCTTCGCCGAGCTTGTCTGAGAATGTGAATTGCGGCGTTTGTAGATATGTCCATTCTGGGGACTATGTCCTTGTTAGAGGGTGATCTGTGCGTTGAGACGTGATATGCATACCTTGAGCTCATCGAAGCCCTTCCGCACTTCCTCGATATCAAGCCAGGACTTATCAACGACCGTAGGAGCAGAGTCAGCGCCCGGGTATAGCTCACTAAAGTAGCTCTGCACCCTCTCAATAAACTCATCATTGCCCAGCAGGATATTGCCGACAGGCGAGCTAACGCTCTCCACCCCACGCCCCCTAATGAACGGCTTTGCAGGAGAGCGCAGATAGTGCGGAATGATGTTGAGATTCGGACTTGACAGCAAGCAAGTCCCATGGTGCAGCGCCCTCGCTCTGGTAAGCTTGTACGCCGAGCCAGAAACCTTGAGCGGTCTTGGGCCAGCCGCATCCTGGACCTGCCAAGGCGTGGCGTGGGTGTCCTCTTCAGGACCCCACGCACCATCGTACTGCTGAGCACCTTGATCGAGCACAATGTCGTGGCGTTCGTTTACACGAGATCGTCCAATGCCGCAGCTGCGGAGGCCCCGGACAACCATCTCGGCATGCTTGTCCCTCGTGAACTGAGCGGAAGGGCTTATTACCGTCCAATTGACGTTGCCTTCATCATGGAAGACCGTACCGCCTCCACTCCTGCGGCGTACGAGGTCGACGTCGCCGAGTGCCGGAGGCTCTGTCTGTGGCGCTGCTTCATGGTGTTTCTGGCCTGCTTTGAGCAAGCCGAGATTGACTTCAAGCCATGGATTCTGGTTTCGACCGAGGATTATGCTCGGCCGGTTGACGTAGAGGAAGAGTATTGCGCTGTCTGCATGGCTTTTTTGCAGCAGATAGTGTTCGATGGAGAGGTTCAGATATGGGTCCCGTGACTTCGAAATGTACGATTGGACCGGCTTTTGAAGATCAGATAGACCGCTGGCTTGCTGACTATAGCATCTTATTTGGCATATGAGACCAAGGGGCCATCTGCGCCGTGAGACGCAGCGTAAAGTGTTCATACATCAGATCTGAAACGGGATGGGGTTGAAGATCTATAGGAAACTCCGCGAAATGGCCCGAGCTCGTCTGCGGAACGCCGCAGATGAATGATACAAGCCGCGATATATCGTGGTCCGTCGACAATGAGGAAGACGGGGCGATAGGAAGAATATTGCCCTTTCAACCTGACCCTCCAGCAAGCCCAATGAATTGCTACACTTTTGTCGCCTTCGGAAGGTGTTTAGACATTTCCGAATCCGGCAGCCAATAGGAATACCGCCCAGCCGAACACCCGTTAGCTTACGTGGTCTTGGCTCCCTTGTACCCTGTACCTACCTACTTAACCACGTTTACATGTGAAAGCTGCGTGAAAGCGACGATGATATGGCCACAGAGAACGAAGGAATTGCCTTGAGAGAAGGTCGTAGATCGAGGGAGGACGAGCACTCTCTCCTTGGTTCCCGCGAGGGCTCTCCCGACAGCGATATTGTAGTCCACTCCGCAACTCAACACCCTCCACTTCCACGACGTCAGTCGTCCTTTGCCCAACCCCGTCCACAAGGGACACCGAGGACGCCCAATCACGTACGCTTCGATGTTCCGGATAGACTGAGCGAGGCAGGGACAGACCAGGGCCCAGATGAAGCAGATGGATGGCTAGAAGAGGAGGACTACATGTCCAGCAATGGGCACGCTGGCAGATATGGGAGAAGAGAAGGCCCAGGGCAAAGCCTACCACTGCTCACGGGTATTGAAGCTCCAAGCGTGACCGTAGCGAGCTCAGACATTGGCTTCAGCCCAGAAGATCTGCTGGAGAGCGCGCGGCCAAAGAGTGGTATGAGAAGCGCATTCATGAATATGGCGAATAGCATCATGTAAGATAGCCGCAATCGAAGCCCTTCTCCCGTAAGGAGCTCTAGCTGATTCCTCTTCCAAAGTGGTGCTGGTATCATCGGGCAGCCGTATGCTCTCCGTCAAGCAGGCCTAATCACCGGAGTGCTGCTCCTTGTTTGCCTTACAGTAACCGTAGACTGGACGATCCGGCTAATTGTGACCAATGCGAAATTGAGCGGTGCCAATTCCTTCCAAGCGACCATGGAACATTGCTACGGTAAATCTGGACTCATCGCCATCTCTATTGCGCAATGGGCATTGTACGTGGTATCCTCCGTTTCAAGACTTAACGGTCTGCTAACACTTCGCTACAGCGCTTTTGGCGGTATGGTGGCATTCTGCATCATTGTCGGAGACACGATTCCACATGTCATGTCAGCGATATTCCCATCTCTCCCAAAAACGCCTGTCCTCTGGCTGCTCGCCGATAGACGAGCAGTCATTGTGATCTTCATTTTAGGGATCTCTTACCCACTATCTCTCTATAGGGACATAGCAAAGGTAAGGCTAATAATCCTAAGTGTGATACGGTCATTAACAGAACGCAGCTCTCAAAAGCTAGTGCGCTGGCTCTTGTCAGCATGACCATCATCATTGTTACCGTTCTTACTCAGGGGCCCAGAGTACCTGCAGATTTGCGCGGTCCGATTAAAGGCTCGATCTTGATCAACACTGGCGTCTTTCAAGCGATTGGTGTGATATCGTTCGCATTTGTCTGCCGTACGTGATGCATCTCACCTTCTGATCTTTCATTGCAACTAACACGTGCCCAAGACCACAACAGTCTTCTCATCTACGGTTCGCTCAAGAAGCCGACCATGGATCGCTTCGCCAAAGTCACACACTTCTCTACTGGGATTTCAATGGTTGCTTGCTTGGCTATGGCTTTGGCAGGATACCTCACGTTTGGTAGCTTGACTCAGGGGAATGTATTGAACAATTTCCCAACGGACAACATCATGGTCAACATTGCGCGTTTGTAAGTGGAGAATCCGGCACGTCATTACCGACCGATCATTACTGATTCTGTGACAGTTGTTTCGGCCTTAACATGCTCACAACGCTGCCGCTCGAGGCCTTTGTTTGCCGCGAGGTCATGACCCTCTATTACTTCCCCACTGAGCCCTTCAATCCGAACCGCCATCTCATCTTCAGTACATCCCTGGTGGTAGCCGCAATGACTTTGAGCCTACTCACCTGCGACCTCGGAGTCGTCTTCGAGCTTGTCGGCGCGACAAGCGCTTGTGCTCTTGCATACATCCTGCCGCCACTATGCTATGTCAAGCTCACGAAGCGGAGGACGTGGGAAACAGTAAGTCCATCATGACTCCGATATACTTGGAACCGGAAGAACTGACAAGGGGTACAGTATGCGGCGTATATTTGTATAACTTTTGGGTGCATTGTGATGGGTATTAGCGTCACTTTGTCGGCGGTCAAGATGTTTCGAAGTGCGTAGACACGTTAATTCTAGGAGACTAGACTTTAGGCTGACAATGGTGCAGATGAGGGCGGTGTTCAGTCATGCGGCTGATTCGGCTGAGCAATATGTTCGGTACTAACGTTCTGACGACATGAGCATGACAGAGGACTTTACACAAGGGGACCTTCTACCTTATCACATAGGCACCAAGGCCCTCAGTCAAGCGCTACGTCCGCAGATATGGCTCGATCAGGCTTGCCGCTCCACGGCGTAGCACCTACTCACCAGGACATGGGGCTGCACGAGCTCCCTAGCGCAAGAGAGGGAAAGCTCTGCCGGTAGATTCTGATTTCGGCAGCAGAAAAGGGAATGTTGGCCTTCAGGAAGAAGGCTCAAACATACAGGACTGTGTTCTCGCAGTGGCCTTAGGTGACCTATGTCCCATAGAGCTCGTAGATGATAGTTTACCTTATGTGCCAGTAGTCTCAGAGACTCGGCCTCTCCAAAAAGCAGCAGCGGCTATGTTGGTCCAAATGAAATGAAATACAACTGGCCCTCCTCATAAGTCAATCTTTTCTATTGTAGAAACTACATGTACATCTATGTACTGCTACCTTAACATCAATGATCCACGCACATGCTCAGCCAAGCCAATGACGTGGTGGGAGAACGCGGCACGCGAACTCCAATCCATCTCTTGACGCGCCGGCTCTGCTTTGTATACCTAGCAACTACCGACGTAGACACACGCCGCTATAATGTCAGAAGCCGATGTGATCCGCAAAGCGTTCGTGCAGGACACGCAGCTATGCGACCGCATCCTGGATGCAGCCAGTATGCCCAGCCTAATGCCCGTATACAGGAGATCTTAAGCGCTGAAACCCATATGCAGAGCAAAACCGAGACCAGCTACAACTTTTCGTCGACATCGCGAGATACGTACTTGGACAAAGTAGCAAGAGACCTGAAGAGACGCAAGTCGGACCACAAGCGAAGAAACGTAGAATAGACGGAAGCGCAGCAACGACCAGCCTGGCTACGGCTACACCCCAACAATGGATAGATCAGAAGGCATTCTTCAGTGCGACGGACATTAGCTTCTCGATCCCGTCGCGGAAGAAGTTGACTATGGAGTTTGTTATGCGCGATCCTATCTCGCCGGAGAAGGGCGGCATAAGGGTTATAGACCCAAAGACTGGGAATCTCGAATTTGGCATTGACTGGGCGGATATCGGTACGTACAACCATTTCTGAAAAGCCAAGATGGCAGAGAAGATCCTGGGAAACCGTCAGACTGACATGAACGCTAGAACACGTCTTCTGCATCCCAGTCCCAGAGAAAGCGCAGCGCCAGCACAACTTCGTCCTCTTCCTGCGCAATCCCCTTGTCGCAGGGACTTCCTATGGCGAGCCAATCCCCGACCAAATCGTCTTCACCGTGCCCGAAACCGCGCCCAAGACCATCACTTTCGGGCCCGAATACGTGCCCTCGGACGACGACACTTACGTCACAGCAACCGGCCGGTGCATGAACTCGCGCCTTGCGCTGTGGGGAACGCGGATCTTATTTCCGGACGAGAACGAGTTTGCCAGCGCGATCGCGCAGAGCCACCGGAAGGGCGAGAAGGCGTATCATGTGAAGGCGCATCGGGGGAGCAAGGATGGTAAGCCCCCCTTCCCACCTCTCGGGCCAAATAGGAACGCTAATCCGGGCAGGTTACCTATTCTTCCTCTCCTGCGGCATCCTCTGGGCATTCAAGAAACCACTAGCGCTCTACACCTTCGACGCCATCGAGAGCATATCCTACACCTCGGTCCTGCAGCGCACCTTCAACCTCGTCATCACCGTCCCTCCGGCTGGCCCAGAGGAGCAGGCGCAAGAGGTCGAGTTCTCGATGCTCGACCAGGCGGACTTCGCCGGTATCGATGAGTACATCAAGCGACATGGCCTGAACGACGCCTCCATGGCTGCAGACCGCCGCGCCAAGAAATTAAACATCAACCCGCCGAAGCCTAAGGAGGAGACGAACGGGCATGTGGAGGTTGGTCAAGATGGAGAGGATGAGGAGACGGAGTTGCAGAAGGCGGAGAGGCAGTTGCAGGATGAGGAGGATGACGAGGAGGAGGATTATGATCCGGGGTCTGAAGGGGAGAGTGAGGGCTCGGGTTCTGACTCGGAGGAGGAGGGTGGGGAAGCGGACGGTGGCGAGGAGGGTGAGGAAGGCGAGGAAATGGATGAGGATGACCTTGAGGGGGCGGAAGAGGACGAATGAGTGATACCAGTGTCGCGATAGGATCTGACAGAATCTGGGTTAGGGGTGTTGTTTCAACTGTACAACATAATCAAACCTTGGCCGGGGCTTCGCAAGCTTAAAGGCGAAGTTCACGAAGTTTGTCGGAGACATACGTGTTACCGTGCCTTGTAGGCTTTGGGGTGCCCATATAGTGCTGAACTATCCGGCGACTCGGCTGTATAAGTTCTCGCAGTCGCCCACCATCCAAAGTCCTGAAGATCACCGAGCCTGACCTGACTGAAGAGATATCATCACGAAACTGAGCTCACAGCCACGACCTAATACAAGCTTCCTCATAACCAACTAGATCAGGTTCACTCATACAGTTGAATTCCAGTGTCTATTGGAGGCAAGTATTGACGAGGAGATACTTCTATATGCTCACTTGGATGCTCACCTGCATACGTCCGTTGCGCGCTTCAAGCCCCTTAGACGACTCGCCTCCCCCTCGGCGCCCACACCTACGACAACAACCATGACGCAGCCTGGTATCGACCGACTGTCCACCATGCCTGCGGAGTTGCAGTCAAATATCTTGGAACGCCTCTCCATCCCCGAAGCCGCCCGAATGCGTCTCGTCAGCAAGCGTTGGAAGGTCCTAGTCGATCACAATGCAAGGCAGCTTGCCCAACCCGTCATAGTGCACGAGGAAGCGCAGCGTCAAGCCGTGGTAGCCTGCCTCGACTTCACTAACCGCAACCTCGTGGACTCCTTGCGCAGCTGGATGCAGTTCGCCGGAAAGCCTCGAACAAGACGTGACTTCTATTCCGCGCCCAGCGTCTGTAGCTTTGCGGAGAAATATACAGCGCAGAATCCGTTCATTCCTTTGGACCATTGGACGAGTGTTCAGCTGGTCGAGATGGTCTTGATCGTCGACAATTTTCTCATAGGCTTTCCGGCCTATAGGAGGCGGGGTCCTCGCCAGGAGAAGCTGCTGGAATGGGACCTGCAAAATACCTTCGCCTTTTTGGCTAGTGTCGTGCCGAAAGCGATTTTGAGGCAAATCTGGCTCGATACCGCTGACAGCCCGATCCTTGGGAGGTGGCCGCCAAAGCCCGCCGGGCCTTGCAACTTTCTTCGTTTGCGCGATGACGAAGCCACCACGTTCAGGGGTGTGGTGAATGCGGTTCCACCTGAGATGCGAAAGTGGGTGGTGCTGCGGTCAAAGACTGGACTGGCACTGCGTATGGAGCACTTGCACTGGGGAGACCATGCCTGGTGGGCGAGATGCGACTGGCTGCTGAAAGCCGCAATAGCAGCAGATGTCGAGGTCGTATATCGGAGCCCGTAGCGGGGTCCGAAGCCAGCGACCAAGGAGGCTCAGCTTACCACATGAATCGCTGCGTCTGGCCTGGCTCATTCTCCCACTCAAACTCCCAGTTGAGGAATATCCAGCACGTCACCGCATTGATGCCCAAGAACCACGCTGTCTCGAGCCAGAGCCTGTGGTCATGTTCGTACAAGACAAGCTTGAGCCACTTCTTCACCGACGAATCACTCGCCTTGAACTGGTCGGGGTCGGCTCGCGAGCACGTCTCTGGCACACGCAGCCTCCACATGATCCACGGTATGATGAAGTACCTGGGCTCCACGAGTGGTGCGGTAACGAGTTGCAACGCGCTCGTTCCGAGCCATATCAGAACGTAGCTGACGTCGCAGCCCTGGCCCTCGGCGGAGCGGTTGAGCTTAATCGGTCGTTCAGAGCCTGGTGCTTCTTTGTTTTCGAGCGCTTTCCGCTTTCCGGACTGCACGTAATATGTCTCGCCAGGCTCGGCTGGGAACATCAATTTCGCTGGTGAGCCGAGCGCTTGAATGACGGACCAGGAGACGCTGATGTAGGCCGGGGTTACCAGGAAGCGCACGGCTGGGTGGCGGAAGAGGTATCGGAAAACGTAGAATGGGTAATGGCGGTTGTCGGCAAGGGTGAAAGGATGGATGATAGTGTTGAAGCGAACGATTAGAATAGCCATGATTATGAAGATGATTCCAA
Organism: Zalaria obscura; assembly: GCA_024184665.2. NCBI lineage: Eukaryota > Fungi > Ascomycota > Dothideomycetes > Dothideales > Zalariaceae > Zalaria > Zalaria obscura. Next base: position 189,676 of record JAMKPW020000009.1, on the reverse strand, counting down.
CTTTCAAACGCGGTAGTATCTTGTGCCGGCTGAAAACAATTGTTGGCTCAAGGGCAGTTATGAGTGGGAGTATAGCAAGCAATGCTATCAGGCCTTGTAAGACGAAGGGGTAGGTGAGTGGGATGGAAAAGAAAGTGATGTAGGCCCACAAATACAACATTTGCGGGAGATGGGCGGTAGCGACATGGTTTGACTTGTCACCTGGAATCGTCAGAGATGCTTCACCTCACGGGTGTTTGGGGCTTACCGAGTACGACACCGCCATTCCAAGCAACAAATGCTCCGAAAGCCGCGAGAATGATAATGTGAGGGAGCACCATACGTGCGATCCGGCGGTAAGGGCGGCCAGAAGAAGTAAACATTAGTATCGAGCCCTTCAGCATCCTTACTACAAGTGATAGCCCGGACAGGAGGTAGTCTGCTTCGGTGTCAGTCAGGTGCATCAGAACGGGAATGGACAACGTACCATCAACAAAAGCATGCCGAACAGGTGGATCATAGAAGATGTCCTGGTTCCAGGCTGTACGAAAGACTTCATAAGGCGAATGACCAAGGTGCCGTTTCTCAGTATCCATTTCGTCTCTGGTAGGGTCCGGCTGGAAGCCCAAATTGCTGATTAGAATGAGGCCCGCGGGGAACACTGAGACCCAAAAGATGTTCGTTTGCCGGAACAAGAGAGTCGCAAGGCCGAGCAGCACCGTCGTAACATCCTTCAGTATGGTAGTGGGTCCGGCATGGGTGGAAAGGAAATGTCTCAGGAATAGGAAAATGGAGGCGGTCGATGCAACATCGGTGTAATACAGACCGGAGAAGAAGAAGAGAGGCGGGAACAGACAGACATTCAGCGCGGTGTGCGCCTGGTGCATGGTCAAACGAAGCGAAGCGGACTGCTTGCCTTCCAGCATAACCTTGGATGGCTGGGCTTGCTTCTGATCATCTTCACTCCCCAGCCCAATCCAGGCCGGCGTCCCTGTATCGCAAATGATCAAGAAGAGCAGGCAGATCATGACGGTGTTCAATGCGCGCAAAGTGGAAATGTCGCAGAAACCCGATACTTTATCGACGAGAGTGGAAAGCAGATACCTTACCTTGCTGTTAGAGATCTATACAAGACTGAAAGGAGAACGAATATGCTTACAATCCTGGAGGAGTGGTGATCTTGGGATCCCATTCGTTGAATCTACCATCACAGTACGTCTGCGCTTGCCCAACGTGAAATACCTCGTCCTGGGTGCAATCATGAGAAATGGTTATACTTTGCGGGAACATAAGGGAACAACTCACGAGATAGGGTCCTTCCACTGTGTTCGTCACCGCATTCAACCACGCTCCAGAAGCAACTGCGATTACGAGTAGACCAACCCATATGGGTGAGCCGTTCGTGACCTCGATGTCATCCTTTGCAGACTCGTACATTTTGTCGATCTCCGGATCCGTATCGCCTGCCATGATTCGGGAGCAGTTGAGCTTTCTTTCGGCAGCTATATGTGCGAAGAAGTAGAGGGCGGAATATTCCTCGTTCGTTTCAAGGGACAGGAGGTAAGAGACGAGAATTCATGTGCCATAGATGATAGGCCAATGTGAACACCGAGGCATGTACATGTGGGCTGCACATGCATATGGCTGCACGTCGTCGTCGCCAAGGCCAGCCCGTTCGCCGACCCCCGCGACTTCAGGCTGCCGGCATCATACCATAAACGCTATACAGCCTGACCCTCTATACTTCTCATACCTCGACAAACGGACCGGAAGAAGCCAGCGCAACCTACAGCACAGCTTTCTATAGCTTTTGCGACTCGCTTTGGCTTATACGGCCCGCGAAAGCCCTTATCTGGAAGCAGTAAGACGCCTGGCTTACTGTATACCGACATCGCCCACTTAGAGCCCCCAAGTGTTTGCGATAATACTACTCGTTGTCCATACTGACCAGTCACTCGTTTCATAATCACTACATATGGCGACGTTGGAGCAATGAACGCCCTGAATATCCTGTCAGGACTCAGTTCGACACCCCCAGCAACCCCAGCCCGCTCACGGACGTCATCGGCCACGAATATCCACGAGCACAGGCACTCAAGAGATGGAGAGCAGAGCATTGCAAGTGTGTTGGATGCCGGATCATTGTCCGAGAAGCTCACGATTGGGAAGAGCGAGGGCAAGAACGAGGAAGAGCAAGGTCATGGTGGGGGAAGTCATGCGCCGGTAGATGAGAAGACGCCGCTGTTGCAGCAAGAGAGCGCGGAAGGGTTTGAGACTGAGAGTTCAGCTAGCTCTTGGAGGATACCTAAGCGTATCGCGAGTGCGCTGACTGGATGTCTAAAACTGCTGTTGGGCGCAATCATTGCGCCAGCACACTACATGGTCGCCTGCTTTTACGATGAGCAAGGCAACTTCTCTGCCGTACGGCCTATCCGGAAGCTTGACTGGCTCTTCTCGCGACGAAGAAAAGAATCAACGCCGCAACCATATGGACCCCGGGTTGGTGTGCTGGAGGAGGAGGATCATAAGCAAAAGCCGAAACTGCGACCTAAGGATGAGAGCAATGGAGACGTTAAACAAGAGGAATCAAGAGAGAGGAGTGCTTCGGTCGATTCCACTGTAGCAGCATCATCAGACTCCGAAACCGAGAGAGCATCTTCGGCAGGCGCAGACGACAGTCCGTCACGGAATACACGCTCAAGGGCCGCAGCGGCAAAGAGCCAAGACGAGATCGCCCCAGCACGGAAATCGATACGCATCAAACTTCACAGCGAAGAAGCACTGAAAAAGCAGCGACGGGAGCGGCTGCGGCAAAAAGACAACAACGGCCATTCCGTGGACGAGGACAGGGTAGCCGCCGTCGCGAATTCGCTCAAGTCGCCGTCGAGTCCAGCAGCAAGTACCAAGTTGAAGTACCCACGCACGCCCGCCCCGCCTCGGCCGCTTGTACCCAGGCGGCAGCCTTCGTATTCTCTATCTTATAGCATAGATCCGCCGAAGAAGACGCTCATCATCGATCTGGACGAGACGCTGATCCACAGTATGGCGAAGGGCGGTCGCATGAGCACCGGCCACATGGTCGAGGTTAAGTTCCAAGGCCCTATAGGTGGCAACGGCGTGGTACTCGGCCCCCAGGTACCGATTCTGTACTACGTGCACGAGCGACCGCACTGCCACGAGTTCCTGCGCAAGGTCTGCCTCCCTCAATGTTCACCCTTCTGGCCTAGTGAGACTGACAAAGAGACTGTAGATCTGCAAATGGTACAACTTGATCGTCTTCACAGCCTCGGTGCAAGAATATGCCGACCCGGTAATCGATTGGTTGGAGCGTGAGCGCAAGTACTTCAGCGGCCGCTACTACCGCCAACACTGCACCTTCCGCAACGGCGCCTACATCAAAGACCTCAGCCAGGTCGAGCCTGATCTCAGTAAAGTCATGATCTTGGACAACAGCCCTATGAGCTACATCTTCCACGAAGGTGAGTACTGTCTCAGCCCCCGAACTAAGTGGCTGGAGTCACTGCAAAGGTGGAAATGGAGTTCTAATCCGTGTTTACCTTAGATAACGCAATTCCAATCGAGGGCTGGATCAGCGATCCGACGGATAACGACCTGCTGCACCTCGTCCCGTTCCTGGAGGGCTTGCAGTATGCGACGGATGTGCGCGCTTTGCTTGCGTTGAGGCTGGGGCAGCATGAATGATAAAAAGTGCCTTTGCCTACGTTTCTTGTGTGCAGCGGTTCTCTAGTGTGTGTCTGGGGACTTTGTATTATATATGCCTTTAAATGAGCCAATGTCGGATCGAGTTGCTTGAGGTTGAAAATCGGTTTTTTGCCTTGCTGTGTGCTGGTTCGTCAGATTGTAGATGTGAAGGGTCTTGTTGATTGTTGGCCCATCACGAGTCGAGAAAGGAGCTGGAACAAGGTGGGCGGGTGTGCGAATCAAGTTGCAACGTCACCTCAGGATTGACTGAAGAGACATTAATTGTGAAACGAAAACAACGACTAGTTACAACCAGCAATGCGATCTTGTGTCTCCGAGGCGAAACCATATGATAAGCAGTAGCTTTGAAATCTGAGACACTTGGCTCAATACCTCGTCCAGTATACCGCCCGGAAGGACGCTGCTGTCACAACAAGACCTTTGTACCACCATAACCATCATTAAAGCGGCGGAATGTTCCATCATCCCAAGTTAGATCATCCAGGCCGAACCTTGCCTTGATCATATCCCATCTCGCTGGCCCCTCAGCTCTGATGATGTCTGCAAAGTTATCGGCCCATCGGTTGCCTCCCTTGGTGTAGCAGAGCACCTTGAGGTTAGGCAAACATGGAAAGATGGTAAGCACCGTTACCAAGGCGTCTGCTCGCTTCGTACGCGGCAAGACAACCATCTCCAGCCTTGGGAACAGCTTCATTGTCGACATCTGGGACACAGAAAAGTACACACCAAGCGATTTCGAGCAGCCACGTAGATGGCTATAATGAGACGTATAGCGTAGAGAGATGGCTCTCACCCACTGCCTACCAGCACTCAGTGGCTGTACCGAGCAGGCGACCCCTGGACAGTCGATCGTGAAGACATGGCTGCCGTAGAACACCTCCATTGCAAGGTCGCAGTATTCACGGCAGACACGAAAGAGACCGAGATCCAAGAGCGGCATAGTATGTGACTTTGGTCAACATTTCCGGACTCGACCGAGCTCACAAGTGTTGTTGTCCTTGTCGTTGTTGAAGACGACGCAGTAGCGGACGATCTTGAGTTTGATTTCGGTAGGCAGCCTCAAAGGTGGCGAATCGTTCGCTAGAGTCGCACGCTTTCCACCCGAGCAAGTGTTGGTGGTGTTGTCGATGGGTAGCTGCACAGCCACTTCTGAGGTAGACAGTGAGGCCATGTTGTTGACAGTGCGTCCAAAGGATGTAGTTAGGGGGGCAGTCGTTATAGTCGCAAGGAGGACCGAAAGAGGACTGCCACGAGCGTAACCAGGCAGCTAGGACTGCTCTGCTCAATAACCAGTGAGACAGAAGTACAAAGGGTGAAGTGTCCCGTAGGCGATGGAGTGAAGAGTGTTGTGGGGTGAGGTAATTCTTGAATATGGAAGTGCGACAGGCTGAAACAGCGAGGAAGACGCTGGATCAGGCGCCTGCACGAGCGCATAGTGTCGTTTTTAGCACCAGTGGTCCCACGGTTCCCATAAAGAGAGGAGTGAAGGACAAGCTAGGATCGATCGCCGGTGTGTTAGAGAAGGACTCAGGCAGGGAAGTTATGGAAAGACCTCATAACGTAAGGTTTGTGAGAAAGGAGGCTGTGTGAAAGGAAAGGTTGTGCGAGTTGACAGAAAGTAGCCGAAACAATGGTATACGCGAGAAGATATCAAAGTAAAGTCAAGTGAAGTGAAGCGAAGTGAATGTCCAGGAAACACGAAGGTCAGGTGAGCGGTTTTCGACATGCGAGTGTTCAGAGGTGAAGGAACATAATCTTTTGTCGGCATAAGATCCCGTTACACGATCAACTTGATTGTCGAAACAATTGGAAAAGAATTCGATCATGCGTGAATGGTTTGTGTATAGCCTGGGGCCAACACTAAGGTTGCGAGTCGAAGCTCTCAATTGATGCTTTTATAGACGAGACTCAGCAAAAATGGGAATGCGCTCAGCTCTCCGTCATGACTCCACGCATGCCAGGCATCCCTATGCCATCTTTCAGAAACAGATCATTGCCCCATGCGCCCGTCTCCCATCTCTCAGAAACCTCTTCCTCTATGCGTCCTCGACAACGGCGGTCTGGAGACCCTTGGGGTTCTTGACGTTGACGGCCTGGACGTAGCTGTAGAGCTTCTCCTTGGCGCCCTCCTCGTCGTTACGCTTCCTGGAGATGCGGACGCGGAGTCTGAATGGAACACCCTTGACACCGGACTCCCAGACCTTCTTGTTCAACTGTGGGTCGAGGCGGACGTCGGAGGTGCCCTGTGAAGAGAAGAACGGTTAGTATATGCTTGTCGTAGTAGCGAAAGGTAGGTGGAGAGGGAAGGATATAGGGGGGGTTGTCGTACCATAGCCTTCTCGGCGAAAGCCTTGATCTCCTTGATGGCCCTTGGTGCCCTCTTCTTGAACGAGACTCCGTGAACCTATTTATCAAAAATCCAGTATCAGTCTTCCGCCCGATGCCTGCCCATGTTTCAGGGCGGCCATTTGTGGACTTCATCAAACTGAACGTACACGCTTGTGGAGGTGGATGGTGTATTCGCGGGCGACGACATCGGAGATGGCGCTGCGGGTGGTCTTGCCAGCCGCTGGCTTGTTGGACTTGCTCTGGTTTGGCATTGCGATGGTCGTCGAAGGGAGGGATGGGTCGAGGGTATTTGTCGTGTGGTCGGCGCAAGTCAGGTCGAACGAAAAGTCAGGCCGCGTGCCAAAGTCGAATATCGAAAAGCCAAGACTGTGCGGCGCGGAAACAGCCCGCGAGCTGTCAACCTCCGGGCTGTGAACTACGCGCGGGTCTCAGCTCAACGCCGGGACATGACGTCTACACTTCGGTCCTCTACATTGTATGGACATCGTACGATTAGATGTTGTATTTATGAGAGAACGCCTGTTTGGGGACATATTACTTCTTTGGACGACTCATGTCTTTACCGGCGGCTGGTACTGGAGTGACCATCACTAACCCATTGGTCCTATATCGTGCACTACTTGCCACCAATCGCATTACCCCAGATCCATCGCAACATAGATTAGGTAGATGATTCCCAAGATCTGATGATACTTGGTGTGCTAACACAGTCACAGCTATACACTTGCAAAAGCTATATGAAAGATTAAAAGACTACGAACCCACAATAGAATACAGCGAGCGTTTGAAACAGATCTCTCAGGTAGTAGGCTCATCTCCCGTGCGAGATGTGCCTCAAGCGGAGGTCAAGCGAGGAATCTGGCGGTCGCTATTGGCAGAGAAGGAGAAGAGGGACAGTCTGGCACTGACCCGAACTCTGACCAGCCATGAGGCGGCGCTAAACATGACCTCGCCCAAGGGGCTCATGCTTCACGGCGAAGTCGGTACGGGCAAGAGCATGCTAATCGATCTCTTTGCGGACTGCCTCCCAACCCGGAAGAAGCGACGGTGGCATTTCAACACGTTCATGCTGGAGACGATTGCGAAGCTCGAGCAGCTACGTCGAGACCGGCTGTACCGAATACCACAAAGCGTCTCGGGGGCAGGTGTCGATGATCACTCACTCCTATGGCTGGCCAAGGATATGATCCAGACATCTCCTATTCTCTTCTTGGACGAATTTCAACTACCGGACAGGGCGGCTAGCAAGATTATGACGAACCTCATGACATCTTTCTTCCAATTAGGTGGCGTATTGATCGCCACGAGTAATCGCATGCCGGAGGAGTTGCACAAAGCTGCTGGAACAGCATTTGCACCTCCACCGTCGAGGATGGAGTCCTTACGCTGGAGTCTGGGTGCAAGCCCATGGAGTCGGAGAGGAAGGACAGAAGACGTCTTCGCCGGACAGGGCGAGTTTGCCGGGTTCTTGGAGGTGCTCAAGGCACGGTGTGAGATCTGGGAGATGGGAGGCGGCAAAGACTACCGGAGACAGGAGGTAGACTTTCAGGCACCTCTGGAGGAAGGCATGGAGGAGGCCAGTGGGAAAAATGATTACTTCGGGGTATCGACGGGGTCATTGAGCGACGAAGAAGTTGATGATGCAGCTTCGACTACTTCTCGAGCAGACAGCGCACTGGAGCAACCTGCTGTCAAAGCACCAAAGCACTACTTCATCCTCCCCGAATCCTCTTCCGACACACCAGCCCATGAGGCCGCCCTCACGGCCGCCACCGCCCGTGCCGTGTCTCTGCCCTCCAATGCAACCTATGTGCCCTGGAACCCGGCCACAATGACCGTCTATGGCCGCACAATCCACATCCCAGCCGCCTGCAACGGAGTCACCAAATTCACCTTCTCCCAACTATGCGGCACCAACCTCGGTCCGGCCGACTACATGACGCTCGCCTCGACCTACCACACGCTAATCCTCACCAACATCCCAACGCTGACCTGGCTGCAAAAGAACGAAGCCCGGCGCTTCATCACCCTCCTCGACGCGCTCTACGAAGCGCGCTGCAAACTCCTCATCACCGCCGCCGCTGGCCCGGACGAGCTCTTCTTCCCCGAACAGAGCACCGCCAGCAAAGAACGCGAGGACGAGGGCGGCGTCTACGCCGAGACGTTCTCGGAAGCCTACCAAGACGTTACCGCGCCGTTTCGGCCGAACATCAGCAGCGAGACTCCAGATTACTCAGAGCCGGACTACGTGCCCTCGCCCTCGCCCGAGCGGGACGATACGCATGCGCGGTTCCAGCACATGCTGGCGCCTGACTCTCTCGAAGACGACCCGCCCAACCGGATTCGGAGAGATGCTGCTGGGGGGAGGGAGAGGGAGGCTGTGGAGCCGCACCGCAGCGGACCGGATTTCGGGCGTACGGGCGCGTTCACGGGCGAGGATGAGAGGTTCGCGTACAAGCGCGCCCGAAGCCGGTTATGGGAGATGTGTGGAGCGAAGTGGTGGGCGAGGAATGAGGAAGGGTGGCATAAGCCTCTTACTGTTGAAGTGAGGAGGTGGGAGAGGAGGGCTACTGAGGCGGCCTCTGCAGTGCCGCCTGCAGAAGTGAGTGAAGAAAGGAGTGATGTTGGCATGGGAAAGAGTAAAGGCCTTGATGAACATATGGATGAGGTGATGTTTAGACACGGGGCTAGTCCGTTTAGGACTGCGCAAGACCCGCCGCCTAAGTTCAGTTGGACGCATGTTTGGGGGACGATGAAGTGGGGAAGAAAGGCTGGGGCATGGGGACAGGGAGTTGAAGGTCTGAAGGATAGAGGCAAGGAGAAGAGATGACGGAGATGAGTGGGAAATAAGAGGATATTACTGCTGTTGTAGAAGATGCTGAATAAGTCCAATCAAGGCAAAAGTCGCTCTGTTGACGAGCAAGTATAGATGTCGTGTCTGATCCGTTGAATCGTAGTATTCCAGAGGGTTGTCGCAGCAAGGGCGCAAATTGTGTAATGAGAGATTCTTCGAAGCAGACTCGCTTGGTATTTGCTTTTATTCCTCAGCTAAACCACAAGCGTGACCATAATGCATGCATCACAATTGAGAGAGAACCATTCGCCCAACGACCCAGAAGTATCCTCATTCCATCCCTCGAATGCTGTTGCTGCATCTATGACCTTGGCTTCTCCTTCTTCTCCTTCCAGAGAGCGGACAGACCGACACCGGAAACCTTGACGACCTTGAAACGCACACCGGGAATATCACCCTTGGCCTTGCCCTTACGACCGAAACCGGCAAGGAGGACCTCGTCGTTCTCGTCGACGAAGTTCAAGCAACCGTCGTTTGGCACTGTAAGAGTATGTGTTAGTCCGATTGCCCCATTGAGATTTTGTCCGACCCTTTCGTCATCCTTTCGTCCACCCAGTCTTCGCCTCCTCTTCTCGATCCATATGGGGAGTGTAGCACGTACCGAAAGCGGTGACCTTCTTGCCGTTCTTGATGAGCTGAACCCTGACACACTTCCTGATGGCAGAGTTTGGCTGCTTGGCCTCGACACCGACCTTCTCGAGGACGATACCCTTGGCGTGGGAGGAGCCACCGAATGGAGAGGACTTGTAGGCGGTTCCGAGAAGCCTCTTCTTGTAGTGGAGATCGGCCCAGCGTCCCTCACGACGGTGGTTGCGCAGCTTGCGCGCGGCGTTCAATCCTCTTGGCTTTCCTTTACCCATGTTGGCTGTGCGAAAGAGATGTTAGTGAAGATGTTCGATTGATAACGGCAGGTCGTCGTCGTCGCAGAGTATTGGGTGCGCAAACGTACCGGTTGTCGAGTCGCTGTGATGAGTGCTGGTCGATGTCCGCTGTCGCCGTCGCCGTGCAAAGAAGAGAGGATGGATTTCTCGCTTAGCTTGCACACGGAAGAATTCACCGGCCCGAGCTGGCTGGGCTGGGCGCGAGTGCGTGCCAGAAGTCGTGACACTACGACGCTGGACCAAGTCTCAATGGTCTTAAGTCTTAAGCGAGCAACCCCAAGCCTCGGCCGCCTAGCTCCCAGCCCGCGCCTTCCTTCCCTGCTGCCGTGCAAGATCTCTAGATTAAAGAGTGTACGGCCCAGCCACTTCCAGGTTGTAGGACAGGTCACGGTCAAGTAAATACCACTTCCTCTTCCATCATGCTCCCTTTGGTCACTCTGTTCTCCTGTGAATATTGCCGCATCCAGCATTATCATCGATCTTCCGTATGCAACACTTGAGTCTGTTGACTCCAGCCTCGACAACGCCGTATAGGTATAGCCGTTGACGGACGTTGCGCTACCTCTACAACTAGTGGCTCCCGATGCGATACCTTTCAGCGATTCTAGCACTTCCAACGTCACTACTTGCCTTACTCTGCGTATCTCATGTTCTTGCAACCGAGCAAGGGTCACCACCAGTGGTGTACGAACCTCACCATGCAGCACATCTTAAGCGCGACCTCGAGATCCAGCAAAAGCTAGCTGTCAGCGCTCCGAATGGAGTCCGAAAGATGAGTAGCGATGAAGGGGAGAAGTTCTACTTGGAATACTGGCAATGGGAAGGGCAACCGGCATCCAGCGTGGCCGGGCTGGTAATACCCGACACGCACAATGACCATCGTGGTCGATCAAGGAGACCTACAACTTCGGAGGAGCTCTCGCATGCTCCGAATAGTTCAGTGTTTCCGCCGCTTCTTCCACCACTACTTGTACATGCCGGCGCCGAAGATCCATCCTCCTCATACTACCGGTTCTTCGCGCACAGCCTTTATAAGCGGGACTTCCAATGTGTGAACGGAACCACGAGCTGTGCTGCGATTGGCCAATCAGACCTATGCTGCCCTAGTGGAGAGACTTGCGCTGATATCGACGGGACCATAGGCTGTTGTCCGAATGGCGAGACTTGTGGAGGTACGGTGACCGGCTGCGATACAGCTAATGGCTATACGAGCTGTCCTGGCAGTACGAATGGTGGATGCTGCATCCCTGGTTCGACCTGTGAGGGTGTTGGATGTAGGTTGATACTGTCGTGACCGCTATGGAATGTGATCTAACGATACTCAGGCATCATCGAGGGTGTCTCAACCTCAACGACCACCCTCCCGATAGTAGTAGTCGCACCGAGCACCTCCACACCCAACCCTCTCACCACTACGGTAACAGCCATATCCGCCGCCACCTTCATCGCCAGCCCGTCCATTCAGACCGTCACCACTACCCTCATCATCACACCCTCCTCCAGTCTCGCACCGACAACAGTAACCCAAGTCTTGACCGTCACACCCTCAACCTCTTCAACACCCACATCATCCCCAGCGATGATGTCAACCACATCCCTCGCGGGGTTCCGCACCTGTCCCGCCAGTCTAGGCGGCGGCTGGTGCCCGACCGACAGCGCCTGCGGCTCCCCAGTCTGCCCCGCCACGACCCCCACAACCACGACCACGACCACCAGCACCGCGAGCGCCAACGCACCCGTCCGCGCCACCAGCGCCACAGACAGCAGCAGCAACCCCATCGTCGTCGTCGTCACCGACGGCCCCGCCACCACCTCCGACGCCGCGACCGCCTGTCCAACAGGCTTCTACATGTGCAGCGCATACTACCTCGGCGGCTGCTGCCGCGTCGACAGGAACTGCGATACCACATCCTGTCCGCCGACGGCCAGCACAACTATCGTGTCGAGCGGCGAGACCATCGTCGTGCCGCTCAGTGACGCCGCCGCGTCCATGACTGCAGATTCTTCGGGTAGTTGCGCCAGTGGCTGGTTCGGTTGCGGTGCTGATGATGGCGGCGGCTGTTGTCCTAGTGGGTTTGCGTGTGGTACTAGCTGTACTGCTACGGCGAGTAATAGCGGACAGGTGACGGCGAAGGAGGCGGTGAGTCTGGCCGTGGGGAGGAGGGCGGAAGGCGTGGCTTGGGTGGGTATGGGACTTGGGGTTCTTGCTGGGGGGATGGTTGTGTTTTGATTCTTGATGATATCACGATATACGATTTAATGAGTGCTTGTGGCAATGAGTCGAGCGTTTGGAGCCTGAAGATCTGCATGTACAAATGCACCCCAATCTACCAATGTCCACGAGAGACTACGCTGTGTTTGTTGTGTGAGTAGTGATTTTTCCAAAGCGTATCTTTACTAACACAAGTCATGAACCGTAACTAAAAATACACGTGAACGCAAAAAGCCCATTGCGGTCCCTCGCGAGACCCATGCTTTTCTATCACCCATCATCATCACCACCACCGTCCCCCCATATCCCTCCCCACACCCACCCCTCTACTTCGCCCTAGTCCCCGGCCTCTCGTCCCTCGCCTCTCCAACCAACAACCCCCGCGGGCGAATCAACACCCCATGCCCATCGCCCCCATCCTCATCCTCAACCTCGAGATCCAGATCCATCTCGCCACACGTCCTAGCCGCCGCCGCACTCAGCCCGCCCCTCATGCCCGGCATCCTGCCATGGGCATGGGCGTGGGACGCATCCTCGCTGCCACCTTCGTCGTCCTCGTCAGCGTCAGACGCCGGGTCGTCGTCGTGGTCGCTAACCAGGCCCGGGTTGCTGTCCGCCGTGTGCGGCGACTCCTGCGGGCTCTCCGGGATCTCGTCGCGGAGATCTTGGGCCAGTTTCGCTGCCAGCGGGGCGGGCCGGGGGCGCGATGTTGACATCGATGTCGATTGCGCCGTTGATGTCGATGGGACCGTTGAAGTTGAGGCTGGGGCCGGGGCGCGGTGGCCTTTGCGGCTGACCGGTCGCTCCGGGTTTGCGGGTGAGCGGGCGAGGGTCTGGGGGTTGAGATTCGGGGTGGTGTTTTTGAAGACGCTGGGGCGGTGGGTGGATGTGGTTGCGGAGGCCGGAGTGGAGGAGTCCATGGCGTCGTCGTCGGCGAGCTCGGAGAGGTCGATGCGCTCTTTTGCGGTGGCGATGGCGCGGGCGAGGTCGCCGCCTAGACCGCGCTTGGCGAATGCGGCGGTGAGGTAGGGTGTTGAAGGTGACGGGATGAGTGGAGTCGAGTGGAAAGAGTTGGGGGCGGATGTGGAGGCGGTGGTTGAGGAGGGCTTGGATGGCAGGGCAGATTGGGTTTGTTGGCGGGATTTGTTGTGGATGCGCCAGGGGCTTGGTAGACCGGGTCTTTGTTCGAAAGTGGAGGAGTTGAAGGGGTGCACGCGAGCTTCAGGTGCTGGGATTGGAACGGAGGCGCGGGGTGCCGGAGTGCGGACGGGCGCTGCGGTTGGAGGCGGTGGTGCTGAGTTTACAAGCTTCCAGTCCTCTTCTGTCATCGGCTGGCCGCAGTCTGTAGCTGCTTCTTCGTGCGTGAGGTAGTTGAGCTTGTGTGCTATACGACAATGGTTGAGGAAACCTTGGACGCTGTTGAAGTTGGACCTGCCGTCGACCTTGCAGACAAGCTTGACCTGGACACCATCCTTGTTTGGAAGAACCAATGGACCACGGCTGGCACGAGGCACGGCGCCTCCCAGAGGTGTTAGTGTCGAGATGTCGTTGCCGGTCGATCCCCGCGAGCCTCTGGATTTAGTGGCAGGCGGAGGGATGCCTACGCCGCTGTTGCGTGTTTGGCGGCCAGCTGCACGCGCTGATGCCTCCGCTTGAGCAATGGCAAGCTGATATGTGATCGGATCAAAAGTCGAACCAGGCAGCAGCCATTTCGCATAGTGTCTGGTATATGGTCCATCCACAACACCCCAAGGCGTCGGGGCTTGAGGCTGTGTATAACCATCTCCAGGCTTCAACGCAGGTCCTACACCAGCAGAAAGGTCCTGTGATAGGCCCTCGACACCAGGATAGGGAATCAGTCGACAACGACGTAGTTGTTCCAGTGCAACTTGGCATTTCGCAAGCTCTTGCTCGATCAACTGCAATTCTCTGTGTTTCATCTGGATATCCAAGTTGAACTGCTCCTCAATCACTTGTTGTAGCTTGGACATCTTCGCACTGTCCGACATCTTGTTGCCCTCCCGCTCTTCTGGCTTCTTCTCCACTACCTCTTGAACCGTCCTGTCGTTCGTCCCAGCAATCTGATTCGCTTCCGCCTTTGGCTCCTCTGTGCTAATCTCTCCACTGCCCTCCAGCATCGTATCACTTGGCAAGAAATGATAGGTTTGAGACCGTTGAGCAGATGGCATCATCCCTCCAGACACTGAAACCGTTGAAGTTGAGCCTGTTTCCACGACTTCTGTTTGCTCCTTCCTTATGCATGCTTCCGCCCCTGCCTTCTTAGCTGGAGACTTGGCCTGTGGCTTAGCCTCCGCTATCCGCCTCTTCTTGGCCTCCAGATTGCCCTCGTCCAGATTGCCCTCCTCTTGCTGCTGCGCGTCCGGACTGTCTGTCCGCTTGCGCTTTAGCTTGTTCAGGACAGGTATCTCGACAAAGGGAGACGAGCGCATCTTGTTTAGACCGGGCTTATCTGCTTTCTTCTCGCCTATTTGATCGTTGCACCATGGCAGGCGGAAGATACTTTGCATGGTCAGACGTATATGAAATTACCAAGGCCGATCATCTATGTGATCGAGCTTGACGAGCGTTGTGGTGTGCGCAATCCAGTTTGCGACACGGAGTTGTACACGGAGATATCCAGGAAATAAGTCGCGCAAGCGGTAAACCAGCCCGTATGCGCGGATAGAAGGAAGTAGAAGGTCCAGAGAGAGTGACGAGAAGTACAACACTCGTATTACAGTAGTTTGCGTCTTGTTCCGGTAGAAAGACGTATAGTGTACACCTGTGAAGTGTACTTTGGGGCAGGCCGATGGGGTCGCGCAGGGCGGACGAACGTCAGTACTGATTGGTAATCTGGTCCGGGCGCGGTCTGGGCCGATGATCGGACAAGCTGGAGCTGGGGGTGACGAAGGTGCTGAAGGTAGAAGACAAAGGAAGAAAGGGCGGGTTTGCGCAAGCGATTATATCGGTGTAGCACTGCTTGTACTGGCGTAGAGCCAAGATCCGGGATGGAAAAGTCGAGGGTGGAAGTGGGCGACGAGGAGCAGACGTGCTTCTACCCGACGGGGCGGCAGCTCACGGCGAGCGATGCCCGTTTGAGGAGGCACGGCTGACAATCTGACACAAAGCGCGGAAGCCACCCCAGCGTCCCCTGCTGGCTCCCTTAGGACCCCTGCTAGCTTCGATGCCGACACCCGATCCTATTGGTGCACCGCCGCGCTCCAGGGGCTGATGCTGCGAATAATGATGCGCTCGAATGTTTCTGGAAAGTATCACTTAAGTGTACTTGCTTAAGTGTACTTAATACTTCACCTAACAACCCTTGATCACCTTGTCTCTACAGAAGAAACTCCCTGTTCCGGCTGGCCTCACAATTTACCTTGGTACTAATTCTGCCTATTTAGGTGGTATGCTTGCTGTTACCTACATGTAGTTGCTTGCGACAGCCGTGTTTGTGGCGGGTGGAATGCCGCTGCTCGGCATGACACAATCCTTGGGGGCGATTGCAATGGCAACGTGGCGCTCCCGACTTGCACGGTGTTGCAGTCTTCGTTCCTCGGCTCTGACGCTGGACGGTGCCGACGCTTTGCAACTTCAAACGCGCGTTCCTGCGAGAGACAGGAGTGCAGACGGGGAACTGTGCCGTGAGTGAAGGACAGACCACTAAACATACGAGAAGGTTAGGTTTAGTCTCATTTGCTTCTTCCGACCCGAAGTCGCCTATATCGGGCAGAGGGATATCTGAGTATTGCCTATTAGGTACCCGTCAGAGCCAGGAATACCTTACTAGTGGCATGTGACTTGGTCGTCAAGATTAGCATTAGCGCCCCTGTCAATCACGAGTCATGCGCTGCATGCCAAGTCTACAATGCAGCCTCAGGCTTCATCTACCTCACCTTAAGCAAAATGCAGGCAAAATGCAGATATCCGTAGCTGCAAGCAAACATTCTTGATCTACGAAGCATAATTAGCGGGTACTTGCTAAGTTGGCATCGTACACTCACATATGCACCCCGCCTCATAAGACCGGAACGCAATTAGCAAGACTTGTTTTCACTTTCACCGCTAGGCAGGATGGCAGCTTCCACCGAAGATGAGAAGCTTGCAACCAAGTACGATCTGATCCGCCTCAGCGTTATCTCCTCTAGCTCAATAACTGCCCGCACCTCAACTCTAATCAACCACCTCTCCTCGCCGAAAACGGATGCGGCCAGACCTGCTGTTGTCAGCCTACATGCGAAAGCAGCAGTGGCCAACAAGCTCATCAGTATTGTGGAGATTGCAAAACGGGAGCTCACCGCGAAGTCTGAGAAGCTCTATCAGTATAGCGCATTGGCCTCGGAGATCGTCCCTTTGAAGAAGGCGAACAAGCCAATCAACCAGAATGGAGCTGCGGCGAACAGCGAAGCGGATCCCGAAAGCGAGGAAGATGCTTTCCAGACCATGGGCGAGAAGGAAAAGATTCGGGCTGTGCCCATCCTTACCGTCTACCTTAGCAGAGTTCCTGTCAAAGAGCTGAGGGACGCTCATGGGTGAGTAAGGTAGAACTCAAAAGAAGCGACCAGTGCTAAAAGCGAATAGAGAACAAATGAGCTGAATGTTCATATGTCAGTCAGTCTTGATCGAAAGACTGTCGTATCAACTTTGAACTTTGAGCACCAAACTCGAGAATACCACAAGAGATGGCGAGGCTATCCTCGCTGTTTCACGGTCGATCGAATCACCATAAGCCCAACCAGCTTAGCCAAGCTTCGGGCGGGACCAACCTATTCACTCTTGTGGTCAACCTTAATAACATCCTATGCAGCCACGTGGCCATGTGAAGAGGGATAAGGTGCCCCTCGAGGGAATATGACATTGTGCGCAACTTGCTTCACACCTTCAGATTCTTGCGTTCAATCAGAAGCGTTCATGTCTTTCGAGCCTGCTCCTGCTGTCATGAGCGCAATGAAGACCTTTCCTTCGACAAGAGCCATCTCGCCTTTCACCCGAAAGTGCAAAATGCGCGACATGACGAACCTGTCAACGAAGGCGCAAAGACCGAAGGCCTCTGGACCTCCTGCATCAACGCGCTCGCGAACCTCGCAACCTCATACGACAGCAACCTTCGGCATCCGTGCTACTTCGACAAGAGTCATCTCGCCTTTCAGCAGAAAGTGGAAAATGCGCGGTACCAAGATCCATCCAAGGACGGCGCAAAGACCGAAGGACTCTGGACCTACTGCATCAATGCGCCCGCGAACCTCGAAACATCATGCGACACCAGCCGCCGCCCGTACTACACTTCTTGATCTACCCTATGAGCTCCGTTTTCAAATCTACGAGGAGATCCTACCAGCCGACAAATCCATCTGGGTCTACCCCGAAAGCACCCGCTGGCACGTGCCCGCCATCGCGCAAACGTGCAACATCCTGCGCTCCGAAGCACTCGCCTTCTTCTACGGCCACAACACGTTCAAAGTCTCGCTCGGCGGGACCTGGCGCGGGAGCGGAACACTGCGTCTCTACAAAGCACCCGCTATAAACTGGCTCGAGAACATCGGCGCCCTGAGCTCGTGTCTGATCCGAAAGCTGGTTTTGAGCTTGTGTATTAACGGCTCCAGTTATAAGAAAAAGGAAGATGAGGATAACGATGAGTTGTTCGTTACGCTTTTGGCTGGCAGTGGCATCGAAGAGGCGGGGATTAGCTTCGACCTCGTCGCCGTCGCACCCACCGACATGAGGATCGTTGACGATCTGAGAAGCAATCTCAGCAAGCTTCGCGAAAACAGGCAGTATGCACTCGCCCTCTTCGCGGACCCGGCGTGGGCCTCCAAAAAAAGAGTCTTGCTCGCCGAAACTGCTGCCCTCGACCTCAAGATCCGTGTCTACACTAGCATGGTGAAGAACTACGAGCAGTATTGCGCGACTATCGTAGCTAGAGGAGGCATGTGGTATCGGCTACGCCGGTTAGACTTCGACGACATCTTGCGTCGCCATAGGGAACTTCTGCAGAGCTGTCGGGATAGACTTGTCGGGGCTAGGTTGCTAAGAGCACAGTTCGGACTGTATGTCTAGGTGGAGTGGAGCGATGGAGGCAACGATGGAGGCAACGATAGAGGCAACGATAGAGGCAACGATAGAGGCAACGATGGAAGCAACGACGAACGCACAGCAGATATTGTCAAAGACAACAAACGAGGTATCATGAGGGCACTAGACAAATACTGTGCCTTGTGAGCTAGGGTGTCGAGGCAAGATGAGGGATTCTGGGGACTTTAATGTCGGTTCTCTGCTGGCAAGTGGGATTTGGGTCAATTCGTTCGTTGGGCCTGGCATTGTAGTCTTAGAGGTGGAATTTTCTGTAACCAATAACCGTAAATGTCAGCATTCTACCCAAATTGCCGCTCCTGACATTTGCGCTCGCTTACCATCACAGCGGCGAATCCCTTTCAACTGCCTGTAAGCATCGCCTCGGCCTCGTGCCGATTCCTTTCAACCCTCTGCGGACTTGCATCTCGACTCCCGTCTACAATCCCGCTGCGCGATTGTTCACGCTTGCGTCCTTGCTTCTCGGTGGCTCTCACGCTGTTTTTCCCGACGTAATGGTGACTCTGCGCAGCTTCAATCAGTCCAGCTCCCTCACATGCAACACTAGACCCACCATCTCGACGCCCGTAGCCCTGAACCCGCGTTGCGCATGAAATCCCACATTACCCTCCTGGCAGCACACAACCGTCTTATAGCACCCCTTCATCCCAGCAACACCATCAAGCGCCTCCAGCATCCTGCCCCCCAAATTCTTCCCGCTCTGGCCCGCGGCTACCGCGATATCCTCGATCTGCCCCGCCAGCGCCATACCGTGGCCGAACTTGCGCACCACCACCAGCGTCCCCGTAGCCACGACGGTGTTGGACGGAGAGAGCATCACGAGAACGGTGTAGGTATCGCCCCGCTGCGAAAGGTAGGCGCATCGCTCGTCCCACTGCGCGCGCGTCACGTTTTCCCTACCGACCCCTGACACGAATTTGAGATCACAATACCCCCGGTCCCAGTCGTCGCGCTGCAAACTCCGCACGCAGTATCCGGCCGGCAGCTTCTCCAGCACCCCGGGAGGGACGTCCACAGCGAACAACGGAGCGTCTGCATCTGGCAGAGGCACAGGTACATGTGGCGGTAGCGGTGCGGAAGGTCCGAAATCGACATTCCGCGCCCCTATCGCGCGCGCAAGTTTCCAGTCCTCCAGCCGCTTTGCGGTGGGGTCGGAGGGTTTGGGCGGTGGCAGGAGGGCGGAGAAGTTGGGGTTTGTGAGGGCGCGCACGAGGCGGTTGCTGGGCTTGCGTGGGGGTGAGGGTGGGTGCTGGGCGAGGGCCATTTCTGGTGGATATACGTATGGATGGAAGAAGATGGAGAGGTCAGGTGGAAAGATTGAGCGATATTGGCGATACTTGCGCGCTGTATGCGTGTATATGATGGGTAAATACGGTATATACACTCCGTGGCTCACATGGCGAGACTATATGTAAACAATAGACATAGGTGCCCTGAGATTGTTCTCAAGCCACCTTCGGCTCGGCCCCGCGCTGTCTCGCCTCCACTGTCTCCTTGCCGGGCGATCTATAGGTACTAACTTAACTCTTGTGTAGGACTTTATCAAAGCTTGTTTTATTTCAGGTAGCAATGACCTCGTGCGTCTGTGATATACAATGCTCTTTCAGCCACACACATATGTTGGAAGAGGCGTTGTTGAAAATCTCACTATTGTGAAGAGCGGCCATTTGAAACGTCGTGTGTCCGCGCGACAAAGCCAGGAGGACAGACTCAAGTTAGATCTATTCCTGTTCCTGTATATGATGGGGAAGGCGAGTACCTTACGTGGCATATAGATCCCGTTCATGCCACTTTGGGACACACTACGATCTCTCGAGTGGACACACTTCACGCTTCATTGATTTCTACCAATGCGAGTTCCAAACCTCACGGACAAGAATACCACCGCCGTAGACACAAGACACGGTTCTCTGCATTCTCCCATAGTCAAAAAACCTCCTACTATCCCTACCGTTAGCACGCTACCATTGGGGTCCTTCGTCACTTTCAATTTCAATTTCCAGTTAGAGCAGGAGAGTTTAGCAAGGCTGTCTCAACACTGACCCTAACCCATGAGTATCTCCGCTCCTCGCAAGAGCAACCCAGCACGCCACCACTGGAGCCAGAAACATTCGTACCCGACATGTGTTCTACAGGACTCACCGGATGCATACCTTAGACTGCCCATGCAATGTGAGTTTGGAAGCGAGAGGCGGTGGAGCTGGGATCCGGGTTACTGTAAAGAGAGGACCGTGACGATAGCGTAGATAAGTGGTGCCGACTTCGTAAACTGTGTTTACTGAATACGGATTTGGAGACCCGGAAGGGGGAATGAAAAGCATGTGGGAAGGATTTTTGGATTATTGATTACCCGCCCCAGTAGCCTCGACGTCTTCGCCATTCATCCTGTTCTAGATGCGCCTTGGCCTTATAGCCCAACGGAACCCGCAGTACCAAACACCTCGCCATGCACATGCAACCCAACCCAGAAAATCCCGTTAAAAGCAAACTCCTTGAACATAACCCACCCCAAAAACCGCCACCACCATCCTACTCATTCAACCTCACAACAACATCCTTACAAAGCACCACAACCCTCTTAAACAACCGTCTCCACTCGAGGGGATCCCCCTTCGCCTTCACAAACCTGACCTCCACCAACCCATCCCCGATCCTCTCAACCAGCAAAGTCCCACTCATCCCCTGCTTCCGCCCATCCGTCGTCTTGATGCGGATCTGCGCCTTCTCCTCCTTGCCCGCAGCCTCCAGCACCTGTTGCGGCAAGGCCGGGACGGGGATGCCGAGTTGATGTAGCGAGCTGACGAGAAGCGGTAGCAGCTGCGGCAGCGGCGCGATGGAGTAGAAGCGCGTGAGCGAGTGCGACGGCATGATGTCCTTGAAGTGGCGGGCGGCTTGGGTGCGGCTCATGGGCACCGAGGGCGTGGGCGCGAACTGCGACATGCTGGGGTCTTGGCTGAGTTGCTCGGCGAGCGTGTGCGTGGCCAGGGCTGCGCTGCGGTCGAAGGAGGTTGTTGGTTGGGATGCGCTGATGCTGGTTAGGCCCGGCCGGGAGGGCGCTTCCCATTCGAAGGGCAGGTCGGCGATCGGCGTTGTGGGCTGGGTGGCGGCGAAATGCGACGTCCATGCTGGCGCGGCTCTGGTGGGTTGCGTGCTGGAGTCCAGGTCCATGGGGTCGGCTGGTTTCTGGCTCCGGGCTTGGGATTGGGTTTGGGAAGAGGGGACTTGGGCGTCGAAGTCGATGCGCAGGCGCTCGATCATGGACGTGGCGAGGGTGACGGCATTGGCGGCCTTGCCATCTTTGCTCATGTACGCGTTCGGCCGCATGAACCAGGGATGGATGCGGATGTCGTCGATGGTGAAGCGCTTCGTTTCGTCGACGCGCAGCATACCGCGCAGCAGACTCAACATGCTGAGGGGGACCTTGTCCCACAGCTCGTCCTGGGGCCGGCCTTCGGTCTGCAGAAATTCGTGGAATTCCTCGCTGTCCTTTGCGATTGGAACGTCCCAGGGCGTGTTTCCTACGAGAAGCACGAACAGCACAATGGCGCAGCTCCAGATGTCTGCCACATTAGGCGCGTACCCTAGCTTGTCTCCACCGCTCGCCTTTCTCTTTTGGTTCGTCGTTCCCACCAAGATGATTTCCGGTGCAATATACGGAGGACTTCCACAGACCATGCCGCAGGTCTTGCGAGCTCCTGTCGTCGTGTTCAAGTAGACCGTGGCGAGTCCAAAATCGGCGAGCTTGAGGTCTCCGTCTCCCGTCAGAAGCATGTTCTCCGGCTTGATATCCCTATGCGCCACACCCTTCCCATGACACCAAGCCACAGCATTGATGAGCTGTTTGAAGTAGAAATGTGCAATGTCTTCGCCGACGCCTTCGTCAGCTTCTATCTTGTCGAAGAGGTCGCCGCCTTCTGCCAATTCCATCGCTATCCATGTCCATGAGCGATCGTCTCCCCATGACAGAAAGCGTACAATGTTGTCATGTCCAGATTCGCCTACGACCTTGTGGATGTTGATCTCATATTGGAGTTGCTTGGGTCGAAGATTCCCAATGCGGTAGGCGTGTTCCTTGTTGATGAACTTGACTGCTATGACGGGTTTGGGGGCGTTCAAAGGGATTGCTTTGCGGATGCTACAGGGCACCTGGTGTTAGCGATGCCGGTAGTGTGACTTCTCGGCCAGGCCGGTGTGGGAAGCTGCTACGAACGATGCATAAGCGCCTGAACCAATCGTCTTGGATACGAGACGGAAGGGCAGATCTCTCGGTAGTGGAGCAACCTGCGACTGTACGAAAGGGGCAGTTAGAATGGGCGACAAATAGGCGTGGGGAAGTCTGGGGCGGGACGTACACCAGGCGGCGCACCACCCATGTTTCAGGACGACTGAGCCTAGCTCGGGTGTAAGGAACAATGAGGTGAGATGCGCAGTATCAAGGAGTAATGGTGACGGTGATCATAGTGATGTGCTGGGTCTCGTGATTGTGATATGGATCATTGATAGCCAGTTGTGGAGGCGTTATGGTTGATGCATGGATGCATTGAACCACTTAGGCCGTGTATGGCAGTGAGCAGCAGGACGTGTTGGTGTTTACGCGTAGAGTGGCAGCGGGGATTAGGCGAACAATCTCCGAGGCAGTCAATCTCCCGGTCGCACCTGCACCTGCGGCTCCTCCTGCAGACTCCCGCCGCACGCGCGCACGACGCACGCGTGGCAAACGCAATCATCGCACATGCAATCGACCTCCAGGCTCTCCACAATCACGAGCAATGGAGAATCCACACTGGATCGGCAGCAGAGGCGCGGCCCAGCCCGCCTCTCCCATCCTCACCCGTGTCCACCCCGTCATCGACTTTAGCTACGTACAGTATGTACATCAATGTACACACAGCGCCGTGACGAGATGAGGCTAGTCACTAGAGGTACAGTACCTTATCCCATACCTTAGTTATTGCATACCAAGACTTAGAACACACTACGAACACGCACACTCACACTATCCCAAGCCCGTGGAAATATAAGGGGAGATGCACACTTCTCGTTTCGAGACAACTCATGTAGCGTGAACCCTATAGTACAGTATTTCCAAGGTCGCAATGCGGCAGGCGCTGGCGCAGCTTTCCCAAGCTCTGAAGCTTCTCGAGCAGCGCGGAAAAGACGTTGGCGTCCCGGTCCCTGCGCCGGCGCGGATGCAATCCAAAACCCAGCCACTCCTGCCGCTCCAACAGATCCGGGGAAGCGGATTTGGAGACAATAGAACCGCTGGACGGCCAACTCTGCCAGTGCGTGTTACCGAAGCAGGTAACCAATCCAGTTGCAAAGTTGCAAAAAACGACGGAAACGAGGAAGCAAATCAGAATGTGGAAAGGAACAAGTTTCGCGTCGTTGCATGCAATTGTGCCAAAAGGGTGACAATGGTATCCTATTCCTGGCTGGGCGCCCCCTCTTTCATATCCAAAAGTAAAAAGTGATAAACCAACGCTACGCCAGACGCGATGCAAAAAAGGAAAAACCCAAGCTGAACCCTCCTCTTAAGGATATGAGTAACCTAGAAGTGCCCTTATCCCGAGTCGTATTAATTACAGTGTTGTTGGTGTTTAGTCGGAGCGGGCGTGGCTAATACTCCCCGCCTTTGCGCCGGAGGGCCGCCGGCGGCGGGCTGCTGGTCCCAAGTCTGTGCTTTTGAAGATCATCTCGCAAGCGATCGTCAAGCCCAAGACAAGGAGCCGGCTGGCCTCCTGAAACCGACAGATCTTCCACCGCCTAACCACCGGCTGATGAAGTCATGGTACGGTGGCGACGCTGCTTCCATTCCAAAGCGCTTAGGCTCGGACGAAGATCGCGCATGCGGCTGAAGGTATGATATGATGCTGGCGTGTACGGTGAGGCTCTGCCCATGCATGCAGGTGCGATATTGTTGCAGAAGACTCTATAGTCGTAGAAAGGGTGTCGAATAGTCTATGAAATCGATGTTGCGGAGAAGGATGTCAGGAGGTGTTCGAGGTTGCGGTCGCGGAGAATGCTCGAGTATTTCGGGTCTCTCGAGAACTTAGGAACAGAGTCCTGTGGACTGTTAGCAATGTATTCTTGAGCTGATAATAATTATATCTTTCAATGCACTTACGCTTGCCATGAGCTTGAAGACGCTGTTTTGCGCTTGGTCGAAGAGACTGGCCACCTCATCCAAGCTGGTGACCATCTCCTCGTCTTCACCAACAGCGCGTGTCATACGACCAGCAAGAGCGTTCCTGAGGTTGTGATCGATGTTGAGTTCACAAGGAGATCCCGGAGCCAGGAATGCATTGTAGAGACCTGAATAGAAATTAGACGGTGCCAGAAAAGGAGCCGATTATAATTGACTTACTGTATGCAGCTGCGAGCGTCTCCCGGATTAGGTCAATCCTTGTGGGAGCCGCCCTCTTTGCAATCTCGTAATCGCGAAGGAAGGCAGTCACGTCAAGGTAAAAGGAAAGGTTTTCCTCGCAGTGTGTCTCGCTGAGGAACTCTCTGAAGAGCAGGCGAAGGGCAGGGTCGCGGATGATGACGGTCATGCGGCTTGTGTTCGAGTCGCGACTCATTCCAGGTGGAAGCTTGTTGGTAGCGGTGGCCTCTCCGTTGACAGATCCATTGGGACTCCGCACCCATCCGGCTACTCTCATGCCCTTCTCAGTCACAACATATTGTGCGTTCTTCGTGTTTTGGAAGCGTTGAGAGGCCCCATTTGGAGCGTGACGGTCTTCAACAGCTGGAGCAATAAGACCGTACTGCATGAACAAGCTTGCAAGCTCGAAGCATTCCCTTCTGTCGACCACCGTACAGCAATCCATCAGCCAGTCTGTAGCGGCCTTACCGGTGAAGACGTAGGATGCTTCTCTGTCGCTTCCTCTCGCTGGGCGGCCCCTAGTCATCCGCACGCCAACAAGTCCTGTAGCGTACTCGTTTATGGAGTCTGAGTCTGATGCGTTTGAGTTTGTCTTGAGGTTAGGGCCAGTCTCACCCACAAAGCGGCGGAAAATGACTTCGACGGTCGCTCTGTCGTGGTTCAACTTGTCGGTATCCGATTCGCGCTCGGTCTTTCCGTCTAATGACTCGATGAATCGTGCCTCGACAAACTTTGTGCACACTGACCGTGCCATCTCCTTAGCCATTGAGAAAGTTGTGGTTGTGGTAGTGGTGACTATCCGCGATGGATCTTTGGGGTCTGGCATTCTGTTTGATTGGGAGAACTTCAGAGATCCAAGGTTCGTGATGGCCTCATCTGTTGTGAAAGTGTGCTCGATCTTTGTGAATCTGACGCGATGCGGCGTCAATGGCAGACTAACCATGAGGGTAGAGAACAGATCCTTGAAGTCCTGCTCGGTCATCATGTTAGCTGGTTGATCCTAGAGGTTGGCACACCAGTTAGCAACCAGAATCGGCCCAGCCAGCGCAAGTTAAGCAGGTGCTCTAGAGTCTACTGCCTTTCGAGCCCTGCAGGGTCTCGACCGAACAGAGACTAAAGAGCATGCAAAGCAAATGCGAAATGCTGGACCGCTTGAGACGATTGTATTGGCAGTGCAGCACACGCAAAGAAATGCATGATCATGATTTATGTGGATTGTGTCTACTCACCCTCGTAAAGGGTCTGTCGTCATCCGTCATCCGGAGTAATCGGGACGATGTCTGATGCATTTTCGGCCGTTGGACCTGCTGCACGTCCTTGTACTGTTGAGCAATGTTGTCTTCTGGTGGCGGAGTCACGCCCTTCTCCGCCCAGGTAATGCCTGCTTCTTCGAGTTCCTGATAGGAGGGGGACTCGGCGGTCGGGGTGGTGTTGTTAGAAGATGGGAGGAGACTAGTGCCGGACAGATTGTAGGTATTTTGTGAGGCCCGCAATGATTCCTGCGAGGCTCTCGATATGAGTGGAATAGTGTCTTGGTCTCGGTTGCGTTTGTCTGAGATGCTCGCACGAGGCAGCGGTGCGGCTCCGGTGATGGTGGTGTCGCAGTCTTTGTCGGAGCGGACAGCGGCGGATTGGGGTGTCAGCGAACCGCCTGATGTTCTTCGTCGGGAGCGCAGGAGACTGATGGAGGCGAAGCGCGAGTGGGAGGAGGGTTGTCGTGAGATGTCGGAGGATGTGCGGTTGTCGATGACGCTCGGTCTTGGAGAGGTGGAAATGGGAACACGAGGCAGGTGCTCGGCACGTGGCTTGTCCTTGCTGCCCGGCTGCTCAGAAGCGGAATGCTGTCGAGGAATGCTGTGTGGAGCGGAGGTGGAAGCGGGAGAGAGGGTGGTAGAGATAGGATGAGGCATGGTCGCGCGGTGCAGCACGGCGGATGACTACTACTTACGGGGTTTCAAGTAGGGTGGGTACCAGCGCTGTCGACATGGGTAAAGGCAGGCGAAAACCAAGTAGGGAGACGAGCTAAGACCCCCAGGGCCAGCCGAATATGTCAAGGCCGGTGATGATCGTGAGCCGAGCGAGGCGCTCGTGCAGCATGGGTGCGTCGCGTGGGTGCAGGGGTCTCCGTAGCGCCATCGACCGCCCAGGAAGCGGAAGATTCGTGCACATGCAGTGAGCACACCTGGCAGCCTGGCACCGCCCGTGGGCCGTCGACGCTCTGGCACCACGCCCGGGCTCACGAAGCTCACGCTGGCTCACGCTGGCTCACGCTTCCAGGTGCAGGCAAGCGTGCCGATGACGCTCCCGCAAACGCCCAGCACAACCTAACCGTACCTAACCTAAGCCACCCAACTGTTACACTGTCCACAACTCTCACAGCGCACTTCTAGAAGCGGAGCGCCTTCCTAGCAGCTCCCTTAGCCACAACAGTGAGGTGACTTAACGTATTCCCACCCGCCCGCCGTTCACCGTTCGTCCGCCAGCCAGCGCCAACCAACGCCGGCCAGCTGGGCCACAGTAAATGCCACATGAGGTACTTGCGCAATTCCAATATGTAACATCCGCTGCCACTTTGGCCGGCCAGGAAAGCACGCACGGCCTCCTTGGAGAGTCGCTGCTGCTGTTGCTGCTTCTCAGTGCTTGGTATTGATGCTGATGCGGATGCCGAAGCTGTTGCGTGCACCCGTCCTCCATCCTCTCAAATACTGTACGTAAACCGGAAATACTCCAGGTTTCTTCCTTCAATCATCGAACGACCAATATCACCAGCAGCAGCAGCAACTTAGACGTGTAGCAGGCAGACATCGTCAATGCTCACCAGTGCATGCTTGCACCCCATCAAGTCGTGTGAAACCTCCTGAAAACCCTCGCGTCATCGCTTCAATTTTCTTTGTCCGCACCGTTGCCTTGCATCCAGCTGTACGATGCCGTCGTGCTTCCTTCGGGCTTCGGACGGCAACAAAAACCCTAGATCCCTAGGACTCCAGGAGGCTTGCGCAACATGTGGTCACACAAGATCACCCACGCCTTTGAAACGTGCTCGCACCCGAGTCAGCCTGCATGATTAGCATGCGCTCCACCCAATCCAGCATACGAGGCTTCTCTGCACATGCGGGTCCCGTTTGCCATGTGGCAGCCAGGCAAGCCTTCGCGCGTCTTCGATCAGGCTCCGTCTGCATCAAGACATGCGACGGAGATGAAACCGTTGCCAGACTGTCAGCCACTAGCCCTAACTGTTTCTTTTCTTCCTCCTATTTCCGCAGCGCTTCTCTAATAATACGATGGCTTCCGTAGAAAAGCCCTGACACAGAACGTTCTGGACGGGATTGTTACCGAGGTCAAGCAAATTTGACAGCGCTTTGCCCAAAGCTGCGCTTTCGCGTGGCTGGACAGAAAACGGCGCCTATAAGTCCTGGATGCGAACTATACTCGCACCAACATTGAAGCTTGGGATTCTGCGATCCCTAACGACCTCGTTTCTTGCGCATAGCGATACCTTAGTCTCCCAAGAGACGTTGATGAGGAGATGCGAGACGTCATCCTCCTCCTCTGCTAAGCTGTGGGCAGCCCTGAACAGTCGTCGCATGATAGACGCACGGAGCAGGCATCCATTTCAAGCAAAAGCATGTCTTGAATAAGACTATGTGCTGTGATATACCATGTACTAGATCGACGAGGCGCGTAGTAAACTTTCTTCGACCGTCGCATAGCGAGCAACGGTCAGGCGCCCCGCCACGAGCTGCAGGGAGCTGCACGAGTAATACATGCAGATCCATGCCTGTAGATAGAATCATGGAAGGAATCCTGGATGGAAACATGGAAGCCGCCGAGAAGGATTGCCTCGTGCGCGTTTCTGATGTGAAGCCGTTGGCCGCCATAGCCGTGCTCGACCGTCGATCGAAACCACGCAAGCTGCGTGAGTCGTGCATTTGACAAAGGAGCGCCAGCGTTTCAAGGTCCGGCACGACTACGGTTGCCAGAAACAAGCAAAGCACGGCATATAGGGTTCGAAAGTCTAGAAAACTTGCCGAAGAAGTCAATCTTCATGCTTAATTGCTTCCCCTGTTGTTCGCCCTGTCAAAGCCCGCCCGGCCGCTATCACGCCGGAGCCATACCGAATCACAGTGACATGCTGGCGGAGAGCCGGTGAACAAGCTCTACGTACCGTAGCGTAATAGCATGCTCTTCGGCTTAGCAAATAGTATACCCGTTAGGAAGCCCTCGCCAAAACTTGAACGTGTATGCTTGTGATTTGCATATCGTCCTCTGCAGCCCTTCGTCGATGACTGTCGGTGAGCAGGCCAAGACGGGCAGATCTCCGCGAATTTGTCACGTCTCAGGTTGGCAAATCTCCGACTAGAGTTGCACATCATCATTATCATCCATCAGGATTTTGGCGCCGCTGCAGTGACCCCCACTCAGACAATGTGTTTCCTTCTGGCGGGCGTGGAAAACGTCGATCGTGTTTGCGGCTCAAAGGGACGCCACTACCACTGGCGTTTCGGAAGGAAATTGCGGCTTTCCGAGAATAGCTTCGGATCTCTGATTGCAGAGCCCATCACCAGACATGTTTCGGCTTCCGGACTCGAGCGGGAAATAAAACAGTCGCGCATGGATTTACGAAGCCCTTAGGATTCCCTGGCTGACCAACAACTCGCATGCAAGGTTCCTCTCCTGACTGCAATTTGCATCGACGCCATACAGCATGATCTAAGGGCCGCCCGCTCATGCCGTGTAACACATCTCAATCAATCCTCGGAACCAAGCGTGCCAATAACTGCAGTCCTGCTATAGCCCCCCACACGTGGCGGACGTGGCGGCCACGTGTAGCGGCCAGACAACTAAACAAGGGCTAAGGCAGGCGACGGGCGCCCGCCATGCATACGCAGACACATGGTTCGATTCCGTGCTAGTAGCTGACGGAAACACGCATTCCCAGATGTAAGGAGCGCCATGCAGTGGGTAAAACGTGGCCGTCGCATGGGCTGACGCAGTGAGCCGTAAAAGGCGTCGTACGTACAGTACGGTACAGTACGTGTGTCCGGCGGTAGGCCGGCTGCTTGCAGTCTGACGGGCTGCTTCGTACAGAACCACGGTTCGCAGCCTGTCTCGCCTGGAGCCGGACGCGAGTGGAGCTTGCCATGGCTTTGAGTCGTTCTTTGTAGCTGTGAACCACGGCATGTAACTCCTGTGAACCACGGCATATGAATCAACTCACGATGTTTTACTGTCCTTCTCCGGAGCCCTGGGTTGAGCGGGACAAGCCAACGTCCAGCTTTTACGCTTGCACAGCCTGCCTGCCTCTTGCCGATATTGTATGCCGGTTGCTCAATGCTAGAATATGACGCCGTTAATACTACCATCCACGCCGGAGACGGACTGGAAAATCTTGTGAACATATGGCCCAGCCTCAGATGCAGATGAGATCGTATGTCGTATCACGTAGCCGTTGTTGCGGCGAGAGATGGGCTTTTGGCAAATGCTTTCCGCAGCAGGTTCTGCCGGGCTTCTAGATCCCTTCTGGCGTTTCCAGACCACAACGGCTATGCAGAAGGCTTGCTTTGAGGCTGAAGTATCCGCACCATTACGCTGTAGCGCATCATTGCTTATGACTGCACGCATTTGCCCGTCGGTCACATCCGACATGAATATGTTGGCAAGGTGTCGCGTGCTTCACACGTGGCGCAGACACCTTCCGAGTCATGACATGGTAACCCGCCGCATGCAGCACGGCACGAAGCGTACCTGACATAACCTAACCTCAACCGCAAGAGGCTGGGCTTCGAGGCGGATATTTGGCACACCCGGCATGAATACGCAAAGATGGGGTTCCCTCCGCGGCCCAACTTTCAAGACTAAGACGAAAGGAGAAACTTGAAGCTAGTCTCAGGCACTGCAGTAAACAGGTATTATAATTCTCAAAGCACAAATTGTACAAACCTGGTATCTCTATCCCAAAACGACAGCAAGAATGACGACGGTCAGCACGACAGCCAGAATCAGCAAGAGGCAGCATGCTTTGTTCCTGGCGTTCCTCTGATGCCTGCTGGCTGTTCGCAGTTCGCGATCTGCGCCTCTCGTGTCGTCTCTGGTGCTGGTGACGTTGTCGGATATGATATCGAGCGACTGTCCCTGTTCGTGGACCATATGCGCGACATCCCTGAACAGCTCATTCAGTTCACCGACAGATTGTTCGATATTCCTGATCTCAGACTCGCGCTCGATGATCAGCGACTCCTGGAAATCAACCTCTGACTGGTCGGCAAGGCGAAGCTGCTCCTGTTGCTGTTGCTGTTGCTGCTGTTGGCCCCCAGTATGCTCCTGCCTCTCCCCACCACCATCTTCTAATGCTGTACGTGCTGCCGTTGCAGAAGCCCGTTGTTTCTCCAGCGCCTGACGCTGCAGGACTTGAAACTCGGTCAAGGATGCTTTGAACTCCTGGTTGAGCTTTCCCTGTGTGAACTTCTGAGATGGCTAATAACACTCTTTGTCAGTACGTAGTCCTCTGCCAGCTGATGCGCCTGTGACTCTTCATGAAGACGTACCCCGAGGTCATGCCATGCTTGGACCTTTTTGAGACCCTCGCCGACTTCCTTGAAACCATTCGATGTCTCTTCCAGTAAATCTTGTACTCTTTCCCGTACGCGATCTGTTTCACGCTTTGTGCCCAATAATGCTACTTGATTCGAAAGTCGGGAGATGTTGGCCGTCAGGGAGAACAGCTTGTCGGACAGGTCGGTAGTGAAGCGATTGAACTCTGGGTCGTCTGCGTATTCGGGGTCGTCATCCCTTCGCCAGGCTGTAGGTTGTGCTGTTCAATGTCAGTACTGGCTTCTGATTCTGTAAGCGTATGGACATCATGTGCTACTTACACTCCAGAGCGTTGGAGTCTTGGAAAGACATGGCTGGGAAGAGGCGCTCTGTCGCGGGAAAGACTGTATAAAGGCGGCAGCGATGGAGTGACTGTGCAGCGACTATGCAAACGATCACTAAGCCCTAGATGAACGCTGCAGATGATATGAGCGAATGAGGTTGCCTGGAGTTGGATGCGATAGCATGCGATACGGTTGGAGTTCCCAACCCCGGACCCTCAGCCCTACGGGGCGTGACGTTTCAATCGGGGAAATCGTGCCTGACAACCGCGAACTTTGTGTTTGCTCCGCGTCAAAGTGAAGCTTCACGCAACACCGTCGCGAATACCCAACTTGAGGGTGTATAGTGTTTACGACTTATCGCGTTTGCGAGAGGGAGATCCTCAACACGACTTATGATCTGAACGTCGGACTTGCTCTTGGCCTGGACACTGAACTCAAGCTCACTGGATTGGAGCTCCTCTATCAAAAGCTCCGTTATGAGCGCCCCAATGGCGACTAGTTCGGCAACACCGCAAGGCCAGCGTGTTATACCAACAAGGCCATACAGAGACTTCCTTACGCCTTCCCTGCACCGCAGATTCACCAATGCTGCTGTGATCGGTCTGATGGCCTGTTGGCTTGAGGCCACATTAATGGCCGATTGGCACAGTAAGGACTGGCATACTCTTTACATTCCGTCCAGCACTAACATATCTTCCAGTACTGTGGTCATGGTTTCCATTTGGCTATACCGGAATACGCACACTCATGCTCTTCATCTGCCCCCTAATGATCTTCGTACTTCGGGTTGCGCAATTACATATTGGACGGAGAAATACGGCCTCTTCGTTTCAAACAGCTTGGCAATATGGGATGAGCATGAATACTGTACGGACGGTAATCACCTACGGCTTCTCCGCCTGGTGGTTTAGCGAGGTGTACATCTGGTCTACCGCTCAGGCTGCTAACCTGGCTTGGGTGGATCCTGGAAGACCATACGAAAGACCTCGCTTAAACGAGCGTCCAGTGCTGCTCCGCAGTCTATTCCTTTGTCTTGCTGTAGCGCAAGCGGGAGTACACCTCTACCAGGACTACGATGAGGTTACCCTACCGCGCAAGCAGACCGAGAGTCCCCATGTAACTCCAGGTACACAGGTCGCACCAAACGCGACAGCCGAGCCGCTGCTTCCAGTGCCGGAGATGAAGAAAAGAGCGAGCTCTATCGCTCAGCGGTCTTTGTCTCTCGTCATTGTCGTCGCACTGGTCGGTCCATTCGTCTATATCTTCTTCCTGCGAAGCACTGCATGGTGGATGGCCTACTCCATAGGCAAGACAATGCACACTCTACCGAGGACATCGAAGCCTTCAGGTCTCACCGATGTGACAGCACTGCTCGTTCGCTTTGCCTCTTCTGGATTGTTATTGACCTTGCTATGGGAACTTTCCAACCAAGCCTTCACTATCTTTGCTGGACAGGAGCCGCTCAAGAAAGGGCTGCCATTGACGAGCGACTCAAAAGACCCCAACGGAAGCCTCATTGCCGGGCTGAAAGCAAAGAAGGAGATTCCAAAGAGTATGGCTTTTTGGGAATTGCTTCTGATCAGCACCCGCTTCGACGACCGACGCAAATCCCTCTACCAAGACATCGACCGCCGGGGCGGCTCAACTTGGATGCAGGTGTCCAACTTTTGCATTGCGGAGATCCAAGCAATTACCGGGCGCATACAGTCTAGCCAGCAGCCATCAGTATCACCGACTTCTGGTCAGCCTCAAGCAGAGCAAATCCAGACGCTTCCCAGAATCTCACAGCCATTGAGGCAAGACAACGTACTCAACGCCGCGTCTCCTCCAGCCACCACATTGCAGGCCGTTGCCGGTGGAGTCGGCACCCTTGCAAAGTCATTTGGTCAGTCTCAGGGCGGCACTCAGACTAGCCCGCGGGCCAATCAGCTCCTGGAATACGGCAAAGACAAAGTCCTAAGCAAAGAGCAACAGGCGCAGATTAGCCAATCTGGGCTCAGTGGACCGCTGAAGAGCTACATCGTCCAGTTTTTACAATCACCCTTGGGCGCACCGTTTCGCCAACCATTCGCTCGCCGCATCAGCACCGTCATCTTTGGCTCACCCAACAGCGGCGCCAGCACTATCTTCCACGCCATCCAGTCTTTGACTAAGCTGTCTGCTTGCAGTCTGAAGGAGGATAGCCTAGGCCAGGTGCAGAAGGATATACCCAACGTCATCCGGCTTCTTGTCTCCACGATCCAGAGCGTGCAAAGTCTTGTACAGACGCTACCGCCGCATTGGACGGACGTCGAGTTCGATGCGCAGCGCTCAAGGCAGGTCAAAGAGGTTGAGGAGTTGCTGGATGTGCTGAAGGGAGGTCTGCAGGAGGTGCTGATCTCGTTTGGCGAGTATGCCGAAGCGCTTAATCTTAGCAGGGCGGAGTTGAGGGTGGCGAAGGAGCTGGTCAGGGGCCAGAAGGAGGAAATGTCTATGAAAAAGATGAAATAATCGGAGAGAGTTAAATACCCTGCGTAGCGCAAATAAGCGGTCCGAGATGGGCTCAGGTCTATCTCGAATTTCGAAGCTCTCAAGTGTTCTGTCATGACTTGGCTGGGCTGCCATTATAGTATCTCCATTGTGTATTCCGTACTTGTCTACTTCGCCTCCTCGCTGCTCGCAGCCGTATCACCCTGCTCATCTCGGACTTACGAGCTTCCTTCCAGAGGGAAAAGGCGGTCACAGCATCTTCATAATATTGACCCTAGTACCCATTTCAGAAGATAGTAGTCAATGCACCGGTATTATACATGTATCTGCTCTGGATTGCGTGTCCCGAGCTTTATTGTGACCTCTGAGATGATGGCGTGCATCACTCACTCAAGCACGTCAGACGCTAACCCGAGATTTAGCCCTTATCGTGGGGTCCATCTCGCCACTCAGAGCAGTCAAGTCACCTGCACGCCTGTCGTATCGCCAATTGTGCATCGAGTCGTCCTATCTTCCCATGCAACGAACCCACCGCCATGCACTCGATTGCGCTGCGCGTGCGTGGTCGCGCAGCGCGCAGCCTCCCAAGCGGGGTCTTCATACGCGTCCTCTTATTACCCCAAACACCATAACTTGCCCGAAATGGCAACAGGGGTCGGAGAGATCGTTACTACTGCGAGGCCATGCACTCGCTACAGGGACGAGGGGTAGCACTGGGGTGGGGAATAAGTCAAGGCAAGGCCCATCTCTCATGATGAGACGGTTTGCCAGCGATATGTCCATCCACCGCAGCAAGTATGCGGCAGTAGTAGTAGGCGGAGGTCCGGCTGGTATCACTGTTGTTGGTAATCTGCTGGAGCAGAAGAAGACGCCTATACTATGGGTTGACGGCAAGTTTGAGGCTGGAAGGGTGAACAGATCCTACAGAGAAGTGCCCAGGTACGTGGTCGACATCTTTCCAGCTATGGCATCTTAAGCTCCTACTGACACCATCTCAGCAACACCAAAACCAAGCTTTTCATAGATTTTGCCGAAGCTGTGGCTCCGTTCAGAAAGATCATTGACGAGACGCCCTCGCCTCATGCGATTGACTACTTGAGGAAACTGGATCAGGATCAGGGCTGTCATCTTGCACATGCTGCAGACATGCTCTTAATGCTGACGGAGGGTCTGAAAAGAACTCCGGGCGTCGAGATCCGTCGGGGTCGCGTCACGTCTGCTTCAATTGACCCAGCCAAGGGCTGGAGTGTTCATGTCGATCAATCTCCGGAGAAGCCTAGCGAAGTCATCTCCTCCCGCCTAATCCTGTGCACTGGTTCCTCACCAACCGACACCCCGCTTCCGCTTGAGGTGAAAGGTATGCAAAGCTTGCACCTCGACACAGCCCTTAGTCCTTCCCTGCTCTCCAAAGAGCTCTCTGCGAACAAGGAGGTTACGGTTGCGGTGATAGGCGCTTCGCACAGTGCTATTCTTATCCTCATGAACCTATACAATCTGGCATCCACCTCTCACTCTAAGCTACATATCCGCTGGTTCACCCGCCACCCTCTGCGCTACGCTGAGTTCATGGACGGCTGGATCTTGCGTGATAACACCGGTCTCAAGGGTGCAGCTGCTGCCTGGGCAAGGCAAAATCTAGAGCCCGAGGTCTTCGACAACTCCCCTGTGAGCAAATTCGTAGAGAAGATCTCGTACAAACGGGAACATGAGTTCGAGACATACCAACAGCACTTGCCCGGATGCCAATACTACGTCCAGGCCATCGGTTACATGAGGGATCCTCTCCCTACTTTGACACAGGGAGATAGCAATGGGGCTGAAATTACACCCTACTACAACCACGGCGACGGCAGCTTTAGCACGGGTCCTGGCGAGGGCGAAGGCGAGAAGATACCTGGTCTGTACGGGGCGGGAATCGCATGGCCGGAACGCGTCACCGATCCTCAAGGCAATGTTGAGTATGCGGTGGGCTTCTGGAAGTTCATGAGGTTTGTCAAAAAGGTTGTCGGTCAATGGAATTGAAGCGCTTTTTAGATGCATAGCGGGCACGGCGCTCTTGTTTGGGTTAAAAGGTTACATTAGAGATATGAGCTTGGAAATGCTTGTATGTAGAACTGCATACCGGGTAGGCACATGGAAGCCGCCTCCATCCGACTTCCGTTGTTAACGAATACAGAAGTGCGCATATTCCGAGAATTCCCCTGTGCCAGAGTGAGTACACTCCAGTCTGTTTACCAATGTCGGCTTCGGCCAAGGGGGAGTCCTCGGTCCGCTGCATGCCAAGACATCTGCTACCCCACTGACGCCATGGGTCTGGAAGGGAAAGCGCGGCTCTGGTGAGATACTAGCACCACACCATTGGCCTTCTTCCTATCACAACCCATACATCCGCTCAAACAACAGAACGCACGTCGCCAGCTACCAGAGTTCCTCGTACCAGCAAACAAAGACAAGCAAGAATGACCGACTCCCCCGCCATCCGCGCGCCCCTCGATCCTCAAGAACAGCCCATCCTTGACCGTATCCTCGTTATTCGCGACCAGCTATCTATCCTCAAGCAGGACCGGAGCAGCTACGTCAGGAGCCAGGATGTGCTAGATCTGTATGCCCAGGTCATTGAGCAGGTGGAGAAGTTGAATGGAATCCGCACGAACAGGCCGCGCGAGCAGAATCGAGGTAGGTCACATTGCGGACGTCCGCTCAGAGCTCGCCTTGTTCCTTCCGCACCGATCCGATATCTGCGCTGTCTTGCTCCCTGTCGACACACTGTCCACCAAGGTGCGATGCGATATTGGAGTGGTGGCAGCCGGTATTCAGAGGTGGCTGCGGCTATCATGAGTCATCAAGACGGAGAAAAAAGGGAGCAACGGGAGGATGGAGAGCTTCTTTGCGCGATAGAGAAGAGTGGCTGCGGACTAGCGAAGCATTGAGCGATCCGAAGCGCAATACAAAGCTCTATGACTGACGCGAGTCTATGTAGTGGATACCGTATTGGACGACTGCTTCCAGCTGATATCTCTCTTCTTCCTCACAATCGGACGCAATCAAGAAGCACCCGCAGTGTAAGTCCAGTATCCGACAGACACTATGAATACCCACTGAGCTAATTACGTTCACAGTTACTCTGCGATCTCGACTGTGAAGGTATGGGTAATCGAGCCGTTTAGCCGGGCATGGTACTAACGCTGACAGCGACTGCTCGACCACCTTAAAGAAGCTGGCTTCTTTCTACCACAGGATCTCGAATCCATTGACAAGAATCTCGTAA
Organism: Zalaria obscura; assembly: GCA_024184665.2. NCBI lineage: Eukaryota > Fungi > Ascomycota > Dothideomycetes > Dothideales > Zalariaceae > Zalaria > Zalaria obscura. The sequence goes on along the minus strand of JAMKPW020000009.1, from coordinate 152,594 downwards.
AATGGACGGAATCGGTAGAGAGGGGAAAGGATAGCCACAGCCCCCATCTGATGACGCTGCTGCAGGCGCGGATAGATGTGTGTCGGCATACCCTCCGCGAGCTCCAGGATTCGCTCTCCAATTTGGATCCAGAGATGATGGGTACATACGAGACTCTTGTTTCTATTTTACGGTCGCTCTCAGCTTGCAACACCAGATCAAAGGTAAGCAACGGCTTGTACGGATACAGTTGGGTGGCAACTGATTGGTTCTGTAGTTCCCGGTGAAGGAAGTCAAGGAGTATCAAGAGCAGCTCTTCAAGATCCGTGACGAGCTTCACGAGTCAACAATTACGCACGACGGCAAGAGTGCCGAGGACGTCTATATGGAGAAGATTGCTTCCCTCAATTTGCAAGAAGGTGTAGCGCAGGATGGCAACAAAGTCGTTGCCCTTCTGCTAGCCAGATGCCAACTCTGGGCGGAGATTATTTTGGAGAAGAACGGGAAGATTGACGAGAGGTTTCAAGACACTTACGACAAGCTCGTGAAGATCAGGAATCAGCTCGATCAAATGAACCTCACGCAGGCATGGTCTCTCCGCGAGACGGACCTTTACAGCTTTCAACGACAGCTGGACAGGATCGACGAATCTCGCGTGGATGGTAACTTCCTCGATGCAGAGGGCAAGCCAGCCGATCTTCATGCGCAACGGGTAGGTTTTATACTCTGTTCGCAACTGATCAAATCAGACTAACAATATCAGACACTCCTCTACCTCCTACGTAAGAGCTATGCCTACATTTATCAGTACATCGTCTCTTCGGAGCCAGTATCTGAGGCATTGTTACCAATCTACAACCAACTTCTCACCTTGAAGCGTTGCCTGCTTGAAGTCAAGCGCTCTGGCGGCGTTGACTCCCCGCGCGAATTGTACCCGTACAGCATGAAGGTAAGAAGTTTTCCATTGGCGCAACGTGTTTGTTTTCTGACGCAGTGTTTCTAGCTCAACTCCATCGACAACATGAAAAAGGATGGCAAATTCATGGTCGGTAATGATATCCCAGAAGGCCAAGGCGCCGTGATTGCTCTCCTGGCCGAGTGTTTTGAGCTGGCCTATGAGCTCCGCAATGACGCGGAGGAGAAGCAGGAGCAGGAGCAAGAGCAGGAGGAAGAAGAGGCGCCAGTCGACGCTGTCAATGGTGCCGGATCGAAGGATTAGGATTCCGACGTGCTGTCTTTCCTTCCGCAGGAGACTTGCTTGATTCTCGGTTTATGAAATGCATGGCGCTGGGGCGTTGGTCGGCTTATCACGGGAGGACATGGATCGGAATGGGTGCAAAGACTTGTACGACATCGCCGGAAAGGGGACCGACCATTACTTCTCGCCGAGGCGAAAGGGGTGATCCCTAGTGACCTTGGCGACTTTCCTTGGTTGAAGATGCTGCGGATACGCACTCGACCGCGAGGAGTAAGGGATCATGTATCAAGTTGTATACTACCTAGCAGCTGGGTGCCATCGCCTTCATCTACATACTGCGGAGCATCGGCGTCTTTGAAGGTCAGTCGTTGACCGTAAGAGATGCCTGTATCGCCATTCATGTTAGTTGTACGAAATCGAGAGGAAATCGCGTTCATGGACTGCACACACATAGTTCCTCTCCCGCCTTGATGTCTCGCAGTGTCCTATACACGACGATCTGGTTCTTGATATCGCGCTCCCAGCCCACGTTCTGGTCAGCCGAGGAATGGTTGAACATAGAGCCTAGGCCCAGAATCACCGCCTGCCCTGTCACCGGCCGTCCAGACGGATCCGTACAGGGCCAGTTACTGCAAAATCACTAATTAGACATTGTGTACGAATATTCAGCGACGGTGGGTGAGGAGTCAAATAATTGCATACTATGTGTAGTGATACAAGGACGTCTTCTCAATATGCTCCTTGTTCTCTTCCACGCCGAGAATGAGAACGGGACAGGTCTCTATGACGGTTCGGGCGGGGATCTCTCTGCGCGCAAATATGCCTCTGCCTTGGAATGGATGCTCAGTATGAGATAGACGAGTCCGAGTTACATTGTTGTAGGTTCCTGAATGGGTAAATGTTACCTTTCGGTGTGTCCAGTAATAACATCAAGTCCGGACTCCGATGGAGAGATATGCCCTGCGCCATTCCATTCGGCGCATCCATGCCCGCTTTTTCACGGGCGGGCAATTGTTCCTTGCGAGGTCGAGGTGCGGATGGCGGAGGGTGGGTGTTAGATGGCGCATCGCATGTGAAAGCCGTCAATCTCGGAGTTCGTTCCCCACACTTTCCACAGCACAGCGTCACTCTGGCCAGGGTCCTGTCCCCGGCCTCCAGGTCTTTACAACACACTACTAGGATACATGTATATATAGACATGTCCGACTATGGCATACCCACGCACGCAACCAGTAGGAGCTAGTGCAGGAGGCGGAGGCCCGCACATCGTGAGCCTGAAAGTCCTACGGTACCTCCCTCCTCTCATCCCTTCATCCATCCTTCCTCTCATCCCCACATCCCCCTTCTCCCCTTCTCCCCTCTCCCCTCTCCTCCCATCTCACCAATCCCCCATCCTCCACAGTCATACCCTACTAACACCCACCCAGCCTCTCCCGCCCCACCCTCAGCTCCACGCACCCCCTCCCCTTCCTCCCCTCCACCCCAACCCTCAGCGCCGCCTCCCTTCCCTACCCCTCAGCGTCCCCGTCCCCGTTCCCACTCGCCCCGCTCCTGACGCTCCCGCCCGCGTTCGGCGCCGCGTATGTCGGCGAGACGTTCGCTTGTACGCTTTGTGCTAATAACGAGCTGCGCGACGAGGACGGGGGCAGGACTGTTGTTAGCGATGTGAGGATTAGGGCTGAGTTGCAGACGCCGGGGACGGAGGGCGGGATTGCGCTATCCTTCGACCCATATACAGAGAGCGGTACAGATAGCGGTACAGAGGGGCAGGAACAACAGCAACAAGCTGCAGAAGAAAAGGAACAGGAACAAGAAAAGGAGAAGGAGCAGGATGGGAAAGCCAGCAGCAGCAAACGCATCCTCCTGCCCGGCGCGACACAGCAGCGCATCGTGCGCCACTTGCTGACGGAAGAAGGCACGCACGTCCTGGCGGTGACGGTGACGTACAACGAGACTGTGACAGCAGCAGCACCCGCAGGGCAAGGCAATTCCGGCCCAGGACCTGCGGCGAGTGGCCGCGTGCGCACGTTCAGGAAACTGTACCAGTTCGTTGCGCAGCAGGTCGTGGGCGTGCGGACGAAGATTGGCGAGATGGAGGTCCGTGCAAAGGGGCAGGGGAAGAAGACGAGACGGTTCGCGATCGAGGCGCAGCTCGAGAATCTGGGGGATGCGGCTGTGGTGCTGGAGGCGGTGGATGTGGTGCTTGCGCGGGGGCTGCGGAGCCAGAGTCTGAACTTCTGGGACCGTCAGGAAGCTGGGGAGGGGAAAGGGGAGAGAGGAGGGGAGGGAACTGGGCCGGTGCTGGCGCCGCAGGATGTCATGCAGGTAGCGTTTGTGCTAGAGAAGGTCGAGGGGGCGGAGTTGGAGGAGAAGGGGGATAGGGTTGTGCTAGCGCAACTGGTCGCGAAGTGGAGGGGCCCGATGGGCGAGATGGGATCTTTGACCACGGGTTGGTTGGGGAGTCGCGGACGGTGAGGATGGAGCGATGACGGCACATATGCAAGCAAGGCCTACATGGACGAGTGGCGAGACAAGAGCAGGTGCTGCAGCCGAAGCATCTTGGAACTGGTTCTAGTGTCAATATCATGAAGATGCAGTGACTTCGTCTCTGCCTGGAGGGAGGCCAGTAAGCCCGAGATGAGCAGGGTGATACAGTTTCGAGCCGAGAGGGAGGCAAAGTAAGCGAGGAAGTACGGAATCACAATGGAGATTTTACAATGGCGGTCAGGCCGAGTCATGACAGAGCAGTTGGGAGCTTCGAAGATCGAGATAGACCCGAGCCGGAGATACCGCCGTTATCGTCTCCCGGAATAAGAGGTCAGTTCTCAAGGTACAGGCAAGAACCCAGTTCTGGACGAGACAGCAGTGGGGACAAATTGCGCTTTCGACATGGGATCCCATCGAAGATGGTCATATCCCGCACTCTGCATTAGTATCTGTCACTGAAGGTGCGGTCTTCAAAATGTCTATGACGTGCATATCTAATCGTATGTATCACAAAATTTCATTCCTCTACGACTTCTCTAACATTCTCTTCTCACCCTTGCGCTCAAGCCTTTTGTCTACTTATTCTAAGATGCCTTTCCCTCCTCAACCAACGCCCTATAACTCTCCTCCTCAATCCCCGCCAACGCCGACTCCTCCTTCCTATCCCCCAACCCATACAACTGCTGAAAGCTCATAATCAGCGGCCGCCACCTATCCGGATCAACCCTATTCTCGTGTCCCTCGAGCCTCAACCAATCCAGCACGTGTGTCCGCAGCACGCGGACCTCGACCGCAAGCGTGAAGCCCTTGAGCTCGCTCGCCAGATCCGCCATCATCTCGTGCGTCCCCACCATCTCCGCTTCCATCTGGACCTGGCACTCCTGGATCCGCGGCGGGGACACGAGCGAAGAGGGACTGGGATGCAGCCCCGCGACGCCGAATTTGTCCTTGACGAAGCGGTAGCCGAGCGAGGTTTTGAAGGCGGGCGGGTCGGGCGTGCCGGTCGTGCGCGCGAGCGCGTTGACAGGCCCGATCATGTCGTCCGAGGCCAGGTTCAGCACGCATTGCCTGGTTCGGAGCAGGTTGACAGTGGTTTGGGAGCTGGAGGCGAGGCCGAGCATGCAGCGGTTGCCGAGCCAGAAGGCCGAGGACATGGGGCCGATGTTGGGCGTGCCGTCGGAGTTGGTTGTGGTGATGAGGACGACGGGGGTGCCCCAGTAGAGGATGGCGGGGAAGATGACGGAATGAGAGGGTGTTGGGGGTGGGCTGCTGTGGATGTTAGGTGGGAGTACTGCCATGGTTTCTGGGTGTGTGTGGTTTATTCAAATAGAAGAGTCTGCGTGGTGCTAGTGTGTTGTTTCCTGTGGTTTGAGTTCTGGTCTGGCTGTGGTCGGCATTGTAGCCCTTATATAACTTATGAACACAAGCCGTTCTGTTAAACCCGACTGCGGTCATAATCCTCCTGTCAACCTTGGTTATGTCCCTGCTTGATACTAATGGCTACTTCTCAAGCAACATGGCCATGACGCATACTGCTGACCGCATCCTCACACGCATGCAGATTTTCCAGCCGAGTCGGCCGATCGAAAGTTTGTATCAACTTTCTAATTCGAGACATCGGAAGCATGGCGTCTGTACACACCCGACCTTTGCAGATGTGATTGATTTGCGTCCTGAACCGAAGCTGTGTTACCGAAGTGACCAATCGCATCACTCGATGGCTGAATCCTTCACACACACTGATTGGACACTTCGACAGCAAGTCCGTGAGTCGCGCATACCGTACAACCTAACCCATGTACAGTAATCACGCTACGCATGTAAGTCGCCAAACACAGGTAGATTACTCAAAACGCGACCGCGCGTTTCGTTTCATTAAAACTAAAACCCAGGACACGTAAAACTGCACCTCACCTCTCCTATTTCTTCCTCCTCCCACAACCATCTCCTCTCGCAGTCACGCCACCGTCTCCCTAGGGTAGATAACAAAAATGTCCTCTTTCAAAACCGACACCACCCGCTGGCGCGCCGTCCAAACCCGCGACCCCACCGCCACCACCGCCTTCATCTACGCCGTAAAAAGCACCCACATCTTCTGCCGGCCCACCTGCCCTGCCCGCCTCGCCCGCCGCGCCAACATCTCCTTCTTCGACACCGCCTCCCTCGCCCTCAAAGCCGGCTTCCGCCCCTGCAAGCGCTGCAAGCCGGACCAGGACCGGGTCGCGGATCGGGGAGGGACGCAGCGCGAGAAGGCGGTAAGGCGCGCGTGCGAGTATGTGGAGGAGAGGGGGGGAAAGGTCACGCTGGCTGAGGCGGCGGAGGTGGTCGGGCTGTCTTCGAGGTATTTCCATGAGGTGTTTAAGACGGCGATGGGGGAGACGCTGGGGGCGTATGCGGGACGGATCGCGGCGCGGAGGCAGAAAGTGAGGGGTCTGGACGTGCAGGGGCGGAAGCAGGGGGAGATGGCTGGCGGTGTGACACAGCTGGCACCGACGGGCGACGGAGAAAGGGTTAAGGAGATGGATCCGGCAGTAGTGCCTGCGCTGCCGGACGATCTGTTCGCGTACGTTTCGGGCGGAGACTTCGACGTCCGGCTGGATCAGCACGGCGGCGCGACTGTGGCTCCAGCCGCGCTCGTTTTGGGTGAGCCGCTTGATCCTGCGGTCTTGGCCCAAGACCTTTCGCCTGCGTACACGGCGCCCAGTCGCATCAGTATGGACGAATGGTTCGGCATGGGGGTCGATCTGAGCCAGATCCTTCCCCCGCTGGATGGCGACCCGCCGTCTTACGAGGAGGCGTGTGGCCTTGGGGCTATTGTGGTGGAGGACCCTTTCACTGCGGCGTTTGCGAATGCGTCCGTCACGGAGCATGTGAGTTCCGATTCGCAGTTGCAGGATACGAGGTCGCCGATTCTATCGCTCGTCTAGATCGATTGTCGTCAAGACATTAGCCCCTGAATGTCTCGTCCATCCGACATACTACACCAGCAGGAGGAGATGCTTCGGCTCGACCATAAAAATCCTTTGGCATGAGGGTTAAATATCTCCATCTACACAGCGGATCTATCACAGGCGCATTATACGATGGATGTAGCAATTTCTGGGTTGCCAGCATATATATGCAAGCTTCGTAAATATTCATTGATTATCTCATGAGGTATATCTATATCCGCACACGCTCACTGATCTAAAGAAGCTGCTGGGCGAACCAGTGCACGGCAGCGTTCTTGGCCCTCTCAAGACCAGCCTTCTGGGCCGGGTTGCTCTGGTCGCCACGGACGGCGAAACCGTGGACGAGGCCGGGGAAGTACTGGTAGTCGTAGTCGACGCCCAGAGTTGGGATGGTCTCGTTGGCGAAGGCCTTGAGCTCTGGGGTGAACTGGGGGTCGGTCTCTGGGGCCAGGATCTGGACTGGGACGGCGACGCTCTGGATCTCCTCCTTGGTGCACAGCGATGGGTGGGCCATGGAGATGGCGTCGACGAGCTTGTTCTCCTTGGAACCGAGCTGGAAGCAGGCCCAGGCTCCGTAGCAATAGCCGATGGCGCCGACCTTCTTGTACTGAGACTTGAGCTCCTTGGCCACGGCAGTGATCTCAGGGAAACGGACGTCCTTGGAGTTGCGGCCCAGGAATCCCATCAGGTCGAAGGCCTCACGCCTCTTTGGGTCCTCGAGGGCTTCTGGGTCGACGACCTCACCGCCGAAGCTACGGTGCGTTAGCCAGGGCAACATTCTCCCGGTGTGGCAAAATGATACTCACAAGTCTGGGAGGTAGACGGTGGCACCAACCTCCTTGGCGAAGTGGTCGGCGATCAGACGGAGGTTTGGGAGAGTCCAGCCGAAGACGTCGTGGATGATCATGATGGCAACATCCTTGTTGTCGCCGGTGACATAGGTCTTGTTACCAGCAATGGTGGACTCCTTGCCGACCGGGGAGCCGCTCCACTTGAAGCCAGCCTTGCAGCACTCAGACATGTTGATGGATTGGTGGATAGTGGAATATATGTATTGAAGATTGAGCGTATAGCGAGACGAGGAATTGCAATTGCTGACTGTAGATGGGTATAGCTATATATGAGGGGCTTGGCAGAGTTTTTGATGGCCGATGTCGTCCCTACGACACGTGGAGAAAGTCATTACATCACTTAACTCCGCACCTAATGCCGAGAGTGAAGAGTGAATCGTCTTTGTCTTGGCGCGAAGGGGTCGGCAGTCGGCCAAACGGCGGAGGCTTGGCCCGACTGCGCTTCTGACGCAGGGACACTCCACATTCCCAGCCCTCGGGCACCATCTGCACAGCTGCACCACTCCCGCACCTCAAGTTCGCAGTCTGACAACGTAGCGCAACTTACATGTATGCTACCTAATCCTACAACTCCATCCCACCCATTGCTCAATCCACCATCTTAACCGCCGGCCTCAACAGCTCCTCCTATACGGCAATTGACACGCTATCGGCACCACGCCCTGTAGTCAAATCTCAAGCACATTGCCGCATCCGGTCGACGGCCGCACACCTGTACAGCTCCCCTCCGGGCCGCTTAAACGACCTCTACCAGCTCCATATCCCAGGCCGTCTCCTGCTACCGTGGCAATGGCAAGCGCCGACCTCGCAACCAGACCTTCGGATCGGCATTCGCGGAGAAGACCGTTCACCGCCTGGGTCAAGCGCCTCACTGGCAAGTCTTCAGACTCTCCGAATACGAAGAAGACCGGAGGATCAAATGCCGCCAAGTCGAAAAAGGCAGCTGCAGCATCAAAAAACAATCCATATCCTGAGTCGGGGAAGGTGCCTGCGCGATCAGACGTAGACAGTCCGGATGACCACCTCTCTTTCTCCACTCCCCCTTCGCACGCGCACCGAGGTAGCTTCTCGTCATCCATACCGAACAGCGCTGGCGTAGATGCGCCCGATGCCGGCAATAGGTCCGCAGCACCTACCGTCACAACGAATCCGGAAACGGTGCATTCAGATGCTGGATACTCGCGAGCCCTCACAACCACAACAGCCGGAGGAGCTTTCAGCTCTATAGATGGCGCAGGAAGGAATAGTACCTTTTCTTCCCCGAACCAGTCCCAGCAGTCCCTCACCACCACGCTCACGACCATCCAATCAACCTCCCCCGGCAATGCCCTGAACCAGCACAGTCAACAACCGTCCTCGCACCAGGAGTCCGGCAGTCATACCTCGTCCGCCAACCCCACCACCGTCCAATTCAGCCACCAATACCCCGTCTCTCCCACCCCCGCCTCGGCCATCCCACCCCACATGGCACAAAACCCAACCACCTACTCCAGCGCCACAGCGCACAACCTGCTCACGGACAACGCCTCCGTCCTAACCCTCGCCTCATCCTCGAAGCGCCACCGTCGCCGCTCCATGGACACCGACGCCTCCGTCCGCGCCCTCGCACCAAGTAGCGTTTGGGGCGGCAGCCGAGAATCGCTGCCCCTGAGCATGCTGAGCGGAAACATGGACCACGGGCTCAGCGCGCGGCCGAGCGGGCCCGGCTACGCCGCCGAGCGCGCCTCCGTCTACTCCAGCCAGGGCATCAGCGCGCCCGCCCTCGCGTCCGAGCGCAACAGCTACTACGCCGCCAGCGCGAGCCACAAGCAGGGACAGGGGCAGGCGGCTAAGGAGCGCGATATCGGCGGCGACGGGCGCAGCTTGAAGAGCACGTATCGTGGCGGCGACGCGGATGGTCGCTCTGTGAACTTTGACGGCAAGAGCATTGGCGGGGGCGGTGGGGGTGCGGATGGCGCGTCCCTGAAGGGCTATGAGGGTAGTGTTAGGAGTGGCGTTGGTCCTGCACCGGGACCTGGATCGGGGCCTTTGGGCCATGGCCGCAATGACAGCCTTTCTGGCAGCATTGGCAGTCCATTGACTAGTCCGACTGTTTCGCGGACGCCCGTGCAGCCGAGTAGGCGGAGTGAGGAGTGGAGGGATGACGGGGATGCGGAGTGAGCTTCCATTGTGGATTGAGAAATGATTGGGGCATTGTGCATGGGACTTTGCAATCGCATGAGGTGGTTACCCTTCGGAGGCGCATGGGAAGGAAGAGGAAGAGGAAGAGGGCGAGGAGGTTGTCACCACACCCTCGCTCCCTGCTATAGCTTTCCTGGATTTTTTGTTTGCGACGACGCACCCGCTATATACCCTAGCCTCAAGGACAGAAGGCCCACAATTATTTGAAATCGGAATTATACATGTTCTTGTCATTCATTGCTTTGTCTCCATCCTTTTCATACCGTCCATGTATCTTCGCCACCACTGTACGGTGTAGGCTTAGCACGTGGAAGAAGGAGGGGCAATTGGGGCGCTGCTGCCCTGCCGGATCAGGAAAGCAATCCCCTCGAGCCCCTACCTTCGCGCGAAAACAAGTGGAATCTGCATGTGACCAAAGCATCAAGGACGGGTTCCTTCCAAGGTTATGAATGGGTCAAGGTCCGTCACAGCACGTGGACTAGCGATGTAGTGCAAGTGGGCTTTTGGAGACTCTAACGTTTGTCTTGCCACAAATGTGTGATTCTGGCTGGTGGAAGGCCAGGCCTTGGACTCAAGTCATGATTGCCACTTCATAACATGTACCCAAAGGTACCTAACATATTTGGATCTGTAACATCCTGTTACATTCTCAGCTACCTTACCAAAGTAACCTGCCCCAATCTGGAGAACGTGTAATATTTGTCTTCCTTATACCTATCAGTAAGAGCATTTCGGTGGTAACTGAAAGGTGGTATCAAGATAACCAACATGTCAGAAATCCATACGAGCGCTTGAAGGAATAACTCCATCGTGCGGGTGCGAGTGACAATCGGTACCGTATATAATACAACCAGCATGGCCATAGCCACAGCCACAGCTGCACACCCCTAACCGTATCACACAATTCAGATTTGGCATAGGAATGGGGAAGCGTGTCTTCTTGCTTCTATTCTTCGAAGCAGAAGCAGAAGCAGAAGCAGAAGCAGAAGCAGAAGCAGAAGCAGAGGCTGGAGCAATTGGATTTACAATTGGCTTATGTGTTACACGCAAACAAGCGCGTGAAAGCCGTTTAGCGCGCAAAAAGTGTCATTTTCATACCTTGAGTGATTTTCGTGGGCGTCCAGTCGGACTAGGCCCGCTTGGATTGACATTCTTGTCGACAAGAGAGGTTTCCAGAAACGGGGCATGTAAGACACGCTACTTTTAATATCTCTACTAAAAAATTCCAACCCCCCCAATACATCCCAGAAGAAAACACCACGCCCATGCAATATCAACATCTAAAACCCAATCCCACGACATACACACATATCTCGCATCTAACTTAGGCCTTGTTGGCCTTGGCAGCCAGCAAGTTCAGCGCACTACCGGCAAGGATAAACTGGCACTGGTCCTTCGACAGCGTATGCTTAGTCTTGACCCTCGTCTCCTTGCCATCCTTACCAGTAACAACAAGCTCGACCTCACCCTGGCCCTGATTACTCAGCGTGTCAAGCAGCCCCTCGGTCCTGACCTCGTCGCAAGCCGCAATCTTATCGTAGTCGGCCTCGTTGGCGAACGTGAGAGGCACCACACCCTGCTTCTTGAGGTTCGTCTCGTGGATACGCGCGAAGGACTTAGCGAGGATGACGCGGCCGCCGAGGTAGCGAGGCTGGAGCGCAGCGTGTTCACGAGCAGAGCCCTCGCCGTAGTTATGCTCCGCGACAACAAGCCACTCCCTGCCCTCATTCTTCCACTTCTTAGCGAGGGCAGGGATGCCCATGCCGTTAGCGCGGGCCTCGGTGTCGGCGACGTCGTAGACGACGTTGGTCTCGCCCGTCTCGGCGTTGATGGCGCCAATCAACGTGTTCTCGGCGATGTTGGGGAGATGGCCTTTGTACTTCAGCCACGGGCCGGCCGCGGAGATGGTGTCGGTTGTGCACTGGCCCTTGACTTTGACGAGGACGCGGAGGCCGGAGAGCTCGGTGGAGGGGAAGGGGGCGAAGGGCTCGAGGAGGGCGAGGCGGGTGGATGAGGGGTCGACTTTGACGGGGACGCTGGCGTCGGGTTTGGCCGAGCTGGGGAGGAAGTTGGGGTTGCCCTGCGCGAAGCCTTCGGATGGGAGGTCCTTTCCTTGTGGGGGTTGGAAGCGGAAGGTCTGGCCGTTCTCGAGAGGGATGGAGTCGGTCATTGGATTGAAGGTGGTGGAGCCGGCAAAGGTCATGGCGGTGACGAGCTCTGGGGAGGCGAGGAAGTTCATGGTCTTGGTGTTGCCGTCGTTGCGGCCGCGGAAGTTGCGGTTGTACGAAGTGAAGATGGCGTTGTTGGTGCCTTTCTCGACACCGTCGGTACGCTTCCATTGTCCAATACATGGCCCGCAGGCGTTGGCAAGGATCATACCACCGGCTTCGCTGAAGGTGTTGAGGGTCTGGTCGCGCTCGAGCGTTGCGCGAATCTGCTCACTACCAGGGGTAATGAAGAAGTCGGTCTTTGGCTTGAGACCGGCCGCCTTGGCCTGCTGGACAAGTGACTCAGCGCGGGTCATGTCTTGGTAAGAGGAGTTGGTGCAGGATCCAATAAGACCGGCACCCAGAACCTCAGGCCACTCGTTGGTCTTGACCGTCTCAGCGAATTTAGACAGAGGGGTAGAAAGATCCGGGGTGAAAGGTCCGTTGATGTGCGGTTCCAGGGTGCTCAGATCAATGGTAATAACCTGGTCGTACTGGGCGCCAGAGTCAGGACGGAGGAGGTTGTGTGCGCCTGGGGAGGAGGCGATGGTCTTGGCGGCAAGAGCAATCGGGGCACGGTGAGTAGCCTCGAGGTAAGGAATGTGAGCTGAAGAGAATGGGAAGAGCGAGGTCGTCGCGCCAACCTCGGCTCCCATGTTACAGATCGTGGCCATGCCAGTGCTGCTGAGGCTCTCAACGCCCTCGCCAAAGTATTCAATGATGAAACCGGTACCACCTCTTACGGTAAGCTGTCCAGCAAGGTTCAGAATGACATCCTTGGGGCTGGCCCAGCCGCTCAGCTGGCCAACGAGCTTCACACCCAAGATCTTCGGCGCCTTGAGCTCCCATGGGGCATCCACCAGCGCGTCAACTGCGTCAGCGCCACCAACACCGATAGCAATAGCTCCAAGTCCTCCAGCGTTTGGTGTGTGACTGTCCGTACCCAGCATCATGAGACCAGGTGCGCTGTAGTTCTCCAACACAGTCTGGTGGATGATACCAGCTCCGGGCGGCCAGAACTCAATACCATACTTCTTTCCAGCACTCTCCAAGAAATCGTAAACCTCGCTGTTACCCTTGATACTCTCTGGAAGATCGACGTCTGCGCCTCTTTCTCCAACGATCATGTGGTCGCAGTGGATACTTGCTGGTACTGCGGTCGAGGGCAGGCCGCAGGTCATGAACTGCAGCAGAGCCATCTGAGCAGATGCATCCTGCATAGCAACTCTATCCGGCTTGAGCTTAAGGTTTGCCTTGCCGCGAATGTCTGCGCCATTTCGGGTGCCCGTGAGGAGAGACTCTTCTGGGTTCTCGAGATGGGAGTAGAGGATCTTTTCGGCGAGGGTCAAGGGGCGGTCGGGAAGGATACGGCGGACTTCATGTAGTCTCTTGAGAAGCTTTGGGTATGGTGGAGTGCGCGAAGAGACGTCGCTGATTGCAGGGGAAGTAGACGCGTCCGCAGCGGTTGCAAGAGTGCGTCGCGTGGTCAATGAAAGTGGCGGTATGCGCTGTGCGGTCTTGTGTCAGTATCTTGCCCGGTGGTGCCATTTTGTGCGACTGATACATACATTGACAGCAGGAAGCCTGCCCACCCTTAGCGCCTGCGCCCGCATCCTCACTGTATATGAATGGGTGGGTAGATGTGATTGTTTGTAGGGAAGAAATTTGGATGAACGGCCAGCCAATAGTTTATTTCGGATTTCTGGCCATCATCTTGCACCTCCGCATCCCGCATCTCTGGGGGCCGAGATCGGCCACTGAATCTACAATACATCTACGGTAAGTATTTGTAGAAACACGCTCCTGGGGTGCTCCGCATTCGACTATAGACTAAAAGCAGAAGGTATGTGTTCAGGCGACTAAAGAATTGACAATTGGCATGTAACTGCATCCCAAATCCCAAAACATCATTCTGCCTTGTCATGTTTCTAGTCGCTTTACTCGCGAGTCGGACCCTGATTCCCTAATGAATCTAGATCTGGCCTTAATATTGATGAGGGTTGAACTTCCATGCATTTTCAGATATGATCTATGAAGACTCGTAAACTCAAGCAAGAAAGCCACAGACATGCAAATAAGTGCATTTCAAAATTCATGGCTTGTCCCGCGCCCTATGTCCAATTGAGCAAGCAAGAGTAACAAAAGCACATTATCCAGCCCTTCTAAATTCGAATCGAAGTTTCCAATCCTTCCCGTATATGTTACCCACATATCCCGCCAGGTATAAATTCTCGATCCTCCTAAAGTCCCATCATCAAGCCGGCAATAGCAACAGCGCCAACCGCCATACCCATCTCAGCCCTGTTCGCCGCACCGGAGAAAGCAGCTCCAGACGCAGAAGAAGTGCCCGATGCGGACGAGCCGGACGAGCCAGTAGAGCCGGCGGAACCTGTGGAGTTTCCAGAGCCGTACGCGGCGGTTGTGATGGAGGTTGAGCTGGCGTAGGAGCTGGTTGCGGTCTTCGACGCCGTCTTGGTGCAGGAGCAGACTGTGTCGAAGTATGTGGATTCGTAGAGGATGGTGCTTACGGCAGCCGTGCCGGAGGCGGTGCCGGTGGTAGATGCGCTACCGGAAGAGGAGGCCTTGGAGGAGCCGGTTGCGGATGCTGTGGAGGTGGCCTTGGAGGAGGACTTGGTAGAGGAGGCGGCGGAGGTGGCTGTGGTGAGAGGTCAGCGGGCGTTCAGCTAGCCGGAGGGAAGGAAAGCAGTAGTAACATACAGATTGTGACACCGGCGCCAGAGCAGACGCTGGAAAAGGCGCTCACGGCGGCCTGGACGTTGCTGTTGCAGATGCTGCTGATGGATGCCTCGACCTTGGTCGCGTTACCGCAGACGGCGCTCAGGTCTGCTGGGTTGTCCTGGGTGCTGTTGCGGTGTTAGCTTTTGCGCGGTCCAGTTCGGCCAGTTCAGCGCATGATCAGGAGTAGCGTACTTGACGGCAGCCAGAAGACATGCTGGAGGAGTGGCTACTGCCAGCTGGGCAGAGATGGCGAAGAGGGCGAGGATGACGGTGGATTTGGCGAACATGGCTGCGGTGTTAGTAGTGCTGGGGTTTCGCGTAGAGGAGGGTCGTTTGCAAGACAGGGGTATATGGAAACAATAGATGTAACGAGTGAAAGTGTAGAAACAAAGATAAGTTAGATATAAAACCCCGAATGAGTGAGAGGCTGTAGAGTGTATGAAAGCAAGTGATGTGTCTAAAGAGTGACTTGGAGTAGGAGGCTTGTGGATGTTTTGCTAGTGTTTGGACGTTGGAGCGAGAGATTGGTATGCGGAATAGGAGCGGGTGGAAGCCCTGGACGCCTTGCCATTTTGGGCTTTAGGGGCGCCTACAGGGTCCTTCGTCCACTGCGCCCAGCCCTGGTTATTATACGGACCGTTGGCTCTCGTAACAGTCTAATGAGTAACTTACTTCGTGTTATTGATGTTCATCGTGTGAAGCACTAGGGTTGCGTACAGCAAATACTGCGTATCCAGACCAACACAACATGCTCAAAATTGCCAAATAATCCCTGAGCCCCTAATCCTGCAGGCAGTGCAGAGCATCTGGGGTCGACCAGGGGAACGCAACTCCAAGATTTCTCTATTCCGTTCGTGTGTGCTTTGAATCTGCAGCAGAGCATGATCATAGTACACAACGCGGCATAGCCGGCCATTTCAAGTATCTTCGGACCGGCCGTTACTTCTATAGTGGTATTCTCCATGAATTGTTGGTATAAGCATGGTGTTTGTATCCATGAATTTGTATCCATGAATACCGCAACTTGCGACTACCCCTACGGCTCAAGCCTATGATATCCTACACGTACACTCGTCCTGTCTTCTAGACCTGTCCGTCAACATCCATCTAACCGTATCTGCGGTACCATTCCTCGCCTTACCATCCGCACCTTTCCTCTCCACGTATCTCATACCTCTCCCCACCCATCCGCACCTTCCAGTCCCTCCCCACGCGTTTCGTTCCAAGCTCTTCAACCCCGTGAAACCTCCCTAGAAACCTTCTATCGCAATACCTTACTTATCCGCCGCTCTCATCTCCACCCGCGCCACCCACCCCTCCCACCTCTCCCCCGTCTTCGCATCGACCCGATACCCGTCCCGCACCCACCTTAGCAGCTCCCTCAACTCAGCCCACCTACGTTCGAAATACAATTCTCCGACCGCCTCGGCCACGAGCCGGATTTCCTTCCTGCTCAGGACGGGCTTCGTGCCATCTCCATCGGCAGCAGCGGGCGTGGTGGGGAGGGCGGAAGGCAGGGTGAGATGGAGCTATAGTTGTGACGAGGGTTAGTTTACTGTATGTGCCGAGGCGATCGAAAATGGCGCATGAGAAGGAGAGGCAGAGGGAGGTTGAAACCGTACGTTGCCGTCGCCGATTCTGGCTTTGTACTCCGCTTTTGTGGCCGCGAAGGCTTCGTCGCTCAGATGGCCGCGCGGAAGACTGGGGACGTCGCCCGCGGCGGCTTCGGCGTAGTTGTCTGCGTCGACGTCGATGTCGATGGAGAGGAGGTCGTCTGACATTGGTATACCTCAAGGAAATAGGTAAAGGCAGTGTTTCAAAAGGATAATATTGATGTTTATATGAGAAGATGATGGTTTCAATGGCGTCACCGGGTAGAGACGTTTTACACACGCAGAAGATATGGAGAAGATAGCTTCATTGAATTCTTGATCTCATTTCAAAACTATTGATACAAAAGGAGGTCCACCGAAAGGCAAGCCGCATTTCAAATTCCATGCACTGCCCATAGTAGCTAAGCAGACCCAAATTTCAGGCGCTTAGGTTAAGCCCTCCATCCATCACGCCTGTTAACATTACTTAAGAGGGGTTGATTTATGGGAGGAGATCCGTCTAGTCGAACTGTAAGCGCACTGTCAGGGAATGACAACTGGTGTATTAGTGGGCGGTGTAGCTTACTGGGTTGGACCTGGTACCCCAGTAGGTCAAGAACATGGACAGACCGACGGTCTCGAAGACGCGGGCAAGGGCGCCAACGGCGACGGTGTCAAGTGGGCGCTTCTCGGTGAAGATCTGGGCAATGAACTGTGACAATGTTAGTAATGTGGTTGGTGCAGCTGGTGTAAAGTATCACATACAGATGGAGCGGAGGAGGCCATGAAGATCAGACCACCGAGGTAGGCGGCGCCCTTGTAGGAGAGAGTGCCGGTAGCGTTGATGAGAGCACCAACACCGTAGGACTGGACGGCAGAGCCGACGAGGGAGGTACCCCAAGCGGAAGCGGCGGAGGCAGCCTCCTTGGACTTGAAGAACTCCTCCTTGGAGTTGGCAGCCTGAGCTTGCCTGTAGGTGTCACCGAAGACTGGGCCGAGGACGGCGAGGGAGGCGACGTGGTTGAAGACGGTACCAACGGCAATGGCCGATGGCTTAACTGGTGGGAGGTCTACATGGAATTCTGTCAGCAGGCTGATCGCGTGGATGTCGATGGCCGTTCGGAGGATGCTCTCGCAGCTGTTTGCGGCCGCCCAAACAAGGGGCTGGAGCTTCCCCGGGCGGGCGGAAGGGCTCAGGGAGGAAACTCACAGTGAAGAGTGGCCATTATGAAGGATTGTATGTGTGTTGGTTGAGGAGATTGAAGAGTTGATGAAGACGATGAAGACGATGATATTATTCGAGTAGTTGTGAATGGAGGAGTGAAGATGGGAGAGAAGGATTGGATGGGTTTTGTGGACAGGCTGGAGCTCCCCCCAAAGCCACACCTTACGTCACAGTAGCATGACGTTTCGGGAGCATCGCGATCACGAGCCCAGGCCGGGCCTCCACTGCCAACTTGACCTCACTCTGCCCACTTGGCAGGCCATAGCGCCTAACGCACAGTACAGTAACTTAGCCTGGCGAAACGGCAGCTTGTGGCTTATTGGACATTATTCAGTAATGTGCATACACGGGCTCCATAGCAGTCATTATACAGATTATTTACGTGTAATTGTCTCTCCAGCCCGCCTTCCAAAGCTCTCCACGAAGCGCTATACCGGTCTTGGCGTTTGTGGGGTCTGCTGTTTACTTGCCCAAGCGGTCATAGATAGCCGCCCAAATATCATCACACTGACACCATTTCACCCATCATTTGTCTCGTCCACGCCCTGCTTCTCCGGTCTCCACCCCCCATCCTCCCTACTCACAATTACTTCATGCACCGGCAGTCTCCCCTGCACGATCTCCCTCCCATTGACGAGATCATTCTCATCGGCCCGCTTCCCCGCCTCCTCCTCATCCCTCGCAATACCAGCAACGACATGCCTCTTCACCAGCCTCTGCCTCGCAACACTCTCCTCCACCTGCACGAACCAAAGCTCGTCCATCAACCCCGCCGCCTCCTTCCACTCCCGCGCCCCCGTCCCCAGACTCAGGTAGTTGCCCTCGAAGAGGAGGACGCGCATCTCGGGCGTGATGGGCAGGTCGTCAGGCTTGGGGTCCTTGGTCGCGTGGTCGAAACTCGGCGCGTGCAGCGTCTTGGTCTCGGGCAAGATGGGCTCGCGTAGTCTCTGCACGAGGTCGAGGAAGGCCGGCGCGTCGAAGGTGAACGCTGCTCCGCGTCGCGCGTGCGCGGTGACCGGGTCCGGCATCGCGGACAGCTGTTCGCGGGTCAGGTGGTAGCCGTCCATGGGGATGAAGGCGGCCACATCTTCGGAGAGCGAGAGGCCTGGGGATGAGGTGTGGTGGAGCTCGTTCAGCCGTTTGGCGACCAGAGCTGCGAGGGTGGTTTTGCCTGTAGGCGCATAGGTGAGTACGGGCGCAAATTGGTTGATATAGTCTCCTCGTGCTACTGTGCGTTGCGTACCTGATCCTGGGATCCCGGATACCGCGATCATGAGCCGCTGGCTCCTAGGCGTCTCCTTGAACTTGGCCCATGTTTTCTTGACGAGCCGGTCTACTTGGTCTTCCATGTTTGCACTAGTGATACACAAGTCTATAGAGGTTCGAAATTGTATGAGATTGTATGATATATCAGGCAATGAGTGCCTCCGAAAAGACCTGCTATCGCGCCGAGTACGCTCCCCTCGGCCTTTGCCCAGCCATGCTTTTCCGATCCTCACGCCAGATGGGGACGGGGAGTGTGGAGAAGCGTCGGGTCCGGGTGCTTCTTGGGATGACGTCGCCCCGATTTGCAACCGCAACCAGACCGCGGAGCTGGGACCACGATAACGTACATGTAGGTAGGGGCAATTTTAGTAGACGTAAACTCAATACCGTTCATAAATGTCGCTGGATGATATTGCCCACTTGTTATGCCTTGTCGTGTTGCAGTAATTACCGTACAGACAGTAGCAAGATAAGAACGAAAATAGAGTAAGGAGTCAAGCATCAACTTCCAATTTCATCTGTGATGGCATCTAAGCTCTCATCTGGGCCACCGTGAGCCTTAGCTTCAGCCTTCCATCTCCTGAAGGCCTGATAAAACCCACCATCCCTCCCTCCGTACACCCCAAGCCCACATTCTGTCTCTCCTGCTACGTCTCCCAAGTCCACCACAGGCACCATACTGACTCTCCCATGCGCACACATAAAAGGGAAAGCACAGCCCGCCAGCTGCCTGACAAGCTCCTCACACTCCGCCTTCTCGAGCGTGTCGTTGAACATAATCGCACTGCGACAAGCACGAGAGTTCAGCAAGTTCACGATGCCTTTCGGGCAGGACCCGATTCTACGCAGCCAAGAGTGCGGCTCATCGACGTGGGCGATTGTCGATGTGTGACTCGAAATCGGCCGCGACTCGCCCGACCAGATCTCGGAGCGCAGTATCTCGATGAGGAGTTGTGGCTCGGCTTTGCAGCGTTCTGCGATGACTGGTGGCAGTGAGAGGACGGCAAGTCGGAATTCTTGACTTTGCTTACGTCCGGTCAAGGGGCGGGATGGGTCGCCAGGAGAAGCCGCGAGGTTATAAAGAATGCCCCAGTGAGCGAAAAATGCGCCGTGTTTCCGCAGCTTGTCTTCCTCCCGTAACGTGATCTGGAAGTGAAGCGGCTTATCGAGCACCGTAGTCTCGACTGACGACATACAACCAATGTTAGACCTCAAGAGATTCTTCCCACCAGCAGTCTGTGCAGCCGGCTTGCACAGGGACGAGAGCAGACTCTCCAGCACCACGCGCTCGGAAGCTGCGTGCTGATCCACAAGGACGAGGGACTGAGTGTTCACGGATGAAGCAGCGCCATGGCTCCTGTCAGAGACAACCATTTTCACCAGTATGAACTTGTCATCCACCTGTGATATGACTTCTGCGCTGAACAAAGATGCCTTCGAGAGTCTGCCCGAACCACCCCGACCGGCCTGAAGGAACGTCTCGTTTATTGCTCGATGGGAGCACCTATGCTGCAGATCGTCGAAGACACCAGGCTCGGACAATGTGGCCTTACGGATTGGCTGCTCAGCTTGTGTTTCGAAGATTGGATTTGTCCAGTCGCCGACCACGTCTCGGAGCAATGCGGACGGACTTGCTGTATCGGGTGCTGGAGCGGTCTTGCGCCTCGCTAGACTGATAGGCCTGGCCAAAGACGAAAGGGTAATGTTTGCTGCAGCCGGCTGCCTTGGCGTCGTACTCGTGTCTGAGATTGCTCGCTTTGGTGCATGTGGTAGAACCATGCCGGTGCGAGCATTGACACGGCACATCTGTTTTGTTGCCGGGTTGAACCACTCCAGGATTTGGTCCGCATGAGAAGGCCCGTCTCGTGAATCTGCATGCAGTGACATAGCAGATACTCCAGTGTCCGCAGATTCCAGGTTGTTTGAGTTGAACTTCTGGTGACTGGAGCTCAGTTGGCCGGGTAGTATGGGTGGCATAGTGAAACTGCATGCTAGCGGACCCATATTTGGTGCAGCCAAACCCGTCGACCGTGGTTCCTTAGAACGCCATATATCATCGTAGAAGGAAGAGCGACCGCTCTTGATTCTACTCCATTCGCCAAAATGATTGATTACGGTTGTGTTTCTTTCCGCACTTCTCGTTGACGGGAGTTTTGAGACAGAAAGCTGACGGGAAGAAGACGGTCTCTTCGGCATGTCACTCTCTGAGTTTAAGGGCGACTCGACTGCGCTTGACGGTCTGCTAGCGCTCCTTTTTCTTTTCTGGCCTCTTTTCCGAGGTCGGAAATGGTTTGTCTCTAGCCACTGAGTGGCAAGAGTCTCAAGCACTTCCGTAATAGTCTTGACTTGGGCTTCGTCGTCCACCGCGACATGTGCATCTTTCGCTCCACCACGAAGTTCTATGCGTATGTAAAACATAGGCCAACGGTCAACCCCTTTTCTGACTCCCCGTAGCTGTCTGTTGGTCAGGCCATCCTTCTTGTAGCGTCGATCCCGCTTCCTCCGCTCCAGCTCGGCCTCGTCCGCGTCGAAGTCTTCATCTAACGAGCCGAAGCTAGACATGCTGAAGACTTTGTTCACAGCGTCGTAGAGCTCGTTATGACCTTTGTTGGCTGTACATGGCGATATCCCGAAGGATATGAACTGCGCATGTCGGTTTGGCGCAGGTTCAAGGGATATGACTCCTTTCACTGACATGGAGAGAGTTGAAGCCGAAACAGGAACCCACGACGGCCTCGAATCAGGTGACACGTAGCCAGCCTGGGTAAACAGACTCAAGACACGGTCGATGGTCAGGCGTGGTTTCTGATCCACACCAGCCAATCCCTCCGCTGATAGTGTCCTGGGAACGGGTGAAAGATTACTCGAGAACATGACAGTCCTGGAAGCGTTGTCTGCATCCCGTAACCGGACGGTAATCGGACCACTCCAGGCAAGCAATAGTGCTACCACTCCACGCCTGAGGGATTCCCATTGCTTCTCACTCTCTGAAGCTTCCTCTGCAGCCAAAGCACGATGCTTGACTCTGACAGGCATATTACCAAAAAGGTCCCTTACTGTGACTCTGGTGCCATGGCTAGGGAATCCGGTAAGCTCATGCTGTGGCGGCGCCGGGAGATGTCTCGCTATAGGCCGTGATCGGTGCAGTGTCAAGATGTTATGCGATCTGTGTTGGTGGTGGTGCGATGTGATGGTGAGTAGAGAAAGAGCAGCCACTGCAGACAAGAAGATTCCATTGCGCCCATGCAGCTCTCCAGAACGTAAGTTTGTCTGCTTGGAAGTGTGATATATGTGGCCTAGTCCGCCGGTCTCACGAAATTCATTGGGTGCAATGCCGAGTCCGTTGTCTTCCACTGTACATCCACCGCGCCGGAAGTCGACAGTAATCTCCACTCTGGTGGCTTGAGCGTCCAGTGAGTTCTCCAAAAGACCGAAGATTACGTCGGCCAGGCTAGTGATGGTGATCGAGGACTTTATCTGTGCCACTACATCTTTTGGCAAATGTCGGATTGGTGCGGAATGTCTCTCAACATGTCCATCCAAGGAAGGCATCTTGTAGTTCGCTGCGAGTAGGTACCTACTCCCTCAAGGCGGCCTCCACGTTTCTTCCTCTAGTACGCCGACGGGAGTAGACGGCATCGGAAGATTCTAAGACAGTAGTGATATAGAGCACACAAGTCTTGTATTCTCAAAAGAGATACCAATTTTCGACGCCGGATATCAGAAGATAAATGTAGGAAGAGGCGGAGGAGGTGTCTACCTGACTCCCGCCGCCGAGGCTGTGAAGTGACGTTGATTGTCGGAAATACGCCAAGACTTTCACCATTCGCCAACCAAATACAGTACATGTACATAGATACATGTATGTAGACGCGCACCACAAGCGATGAGGCAACGTGACGGTTAGTAGCCATATTTGGTAAATCTAAAGCCTAATTCCGAGTCTGTTTCATAAGACAAACAAGCTAAGGTACATGTAGGTATACAATAAACTTTTACAAATCCCTTGCCGCCAATTCCAACCAGATTCATCTCCCATATCTCATTAACTGCTAGTGACTACAGCGGGCCTGGACAGCCGCCAGCGGTCTGCCCAGTCGCAAGAGCTGCCACTCTATTGCAACAGCCACTTTTGATCCCCCAGCACTACGTGTACTGATCCTCCGGCAAACGCAAACGCGTGCCCTGGGTCCAAAGGCCATAACCTCGCCTCGTTCTCTCGCCATGAGACCTCTAATATAACATCCCTTGTCGTCACTCTTCTGGTGCACCTCATCAGCCTGTCGTTACGCTCCGACGGTCGTTCTGCCTCTACTCTTGCTTCCACCAGTCTCTGCTCTGTTTCATGCTCCCCTTCGCCTCCTACGGCGCGCGAAACACTACACGTCCATTGTCCACCTGTAGGATGCCCCAATCCCTGCCTCCTTCTTCATCTGGTGCACGACCAGTCGCATAGATCGTCCCATCCTCCGCCGCGTCTTCTGGCTGCGGCCCAACAGCAGCATCCAGCCCCGCCGCAACCCACCATTCCTCAGGGACCTGCTCTCTGCGCTCCAACCGCTCCATAATCGCGCGCATCTGCTCAAGCTCATCTACTTCTCCGGCGAGTGAGTCAGTATCAGGCGCAGCGATATGACGACGTCCTTCTTCGATCCGCGCGATCGTTGCATTTGCCTCCTGGAGCGCGATTTCCGCTCTCTCGTTTGCTCCTTGCAATGATCGATGTAGCGATCGCAGCAGGGTGTCCGTCGCTTCGGGATCTCGCTCTGCTTCTTCCGGGTCGGTATTTTCTAGAAGGCGAAATACCGCTTGGAGGTCTGTATCGCCGATTTCTGTGCCCTCTGGTCTCGCCTGGGCTTCTTCGTCACCATCGTCTTCGTCACTATCGTTTTCTCCTCGTAACGAAGCAGGAAGACTGTTAGAGCGGAAGAAGCGATGGGTTTCTCGCCTTGCATCTTGGCTACGTTCCTGGACTTCGGCGCCGAACCGTTCGGGCCTGGGGTTCGAGAAGTCTGCAGTGGACTGGAGGCGCTGGCGGACTGCAATGGCCCTGCGTAGTCTTTGCATAGCGTCTGCCACGGAAGCGCGTGCGGATTCTGGTTGTCCGTGAACGGTCTGCATTTGGGTCTCGGTTTCGGTATCTTCGTCGTCGTAAAGGCAATCCTGAGCTAGATAGTAATTGGTGTCCGGGTCTCGGTTAGCATGGCTTTCAGACCGCTGGCGTTGTGCCGAAGTAACAGGAGGGCCATCTCTCAGGTCGGTGTCATTGTTGAACGAAGCTGATGCTGCTGCTGCATCGCCTGTGAAGCTGCTTTCTGCTGACGGTAATGAAGGGTCCGGCGTGATGGTGGTCTGCATGATCTCCCACACATTGACGCCCTGCTCTGGAGAGACGCTCCTCGTGCGATCACCGAGACCGTCGATTGTAGAGTGAGGATCGATGTGGCTGGAAGAATCAGAAGGATCGTCTACCACGAAGAGCGGCGAGTAGGACGAGTAGGCATGCCTGGTTCGTGGAGGCGCTACATCACCATGATGTTCGGCGCGGGGGTCGGAGCGCTCCAGAGGCGGGGTTGGAAGGGTAGCAGGGCGGGAGGCGGACAGCCGCTCATTTCGCGAGCTTGAGGTATGGGCCTCGACATTCTGCAGTGGCGGAGAGCGTGTGAGCCGGGGAGGTATGAAATCACCCTCGCTGTTATGCGCAATCAAGTGAGCGTTGGCAGCGTGGGCGCGGGCCCGCCTAGCATCGCGCAGACCGTCGAGATATGCTTGTCTGTAGGTCGAGCGCCTTCTTTCTGCGCGCTGCTCTAGTTCCTCGGCGGTCAGCCTCTCGTTATTGACCGCTGCTGCACCTGCGGCCGCTCGAAAACGCCAGAACGAGTCTTCTTCTGAGCGACGACTACCAGTGAGTGGAGAGTTCAAGCGCGCATGGCGAGGACGCGCAGATCTTGCAGGTGGTAAGGCATCTGAGCGAGTCGCGTGCACTGGTATTGGCTGTGGTGATGTGCTACGGCGCAAGACAGAGGCAGTATTGCTGGATGAAATGTTGCGACTTGGTTGATGACGCCGGATGGGGGAACGCGCAGCAGTTATGTCATTTTTGATGGTGTCCTTTATCGGACGCTTGGCCGTCTTGATCTCGTCAGGGTGAGGCCACACACTGCGAGATGAGATATAAGCAGTTGATCCATAGGCGCGAAGCTTGTCGCGACGTTATACAGTGTGACGCGCCAAAGTCGCGTTGCGATGACACTTACGGAAGACCCATGATGGTTGTTTACGAAAAGAAGGACTGTATAACAAAACGGCGGGCAACCTGATATGAACGAAATGGGGAATCAATAGTATGAAAAGGCTGTATGGGTGGTCGACTAAAAGCGCAACCAGTGGAGGCAAGAGACGGGGGACGATTGCGACGGGTGAGATTCTGGGGGAGCTGCACAACATGCGGGCGCCAAGCGCGGCTGGCCAAACTGAAAATCACACCGAGTCATTCACGCACGACTCACCGCGTCCTCTTGACTACGTCGGTCTCTGTTCGACTAGGACCGAGATCAGAGACGAGATAGATCTTGCCGCTTATATACAACACGAGGACATGGGCCCACGTTGATGGGCGTCTGGCACATAGGCACAGCGTAGAGCCGCCTCATGAGGATAGCTTGCACAAGATTACAAAGCTACCTCGACTCCTTGTATGTCATCATGATCTTACATCCATCTCTCTTCTTGCTAGGCACTGCCAAACATACTCTCACCTCAAAATCATTTCATTTGCGACGTGGCCTATGGTCTCATCTCACTCAAGGGCACGAGAGCCTTCGGATGTCTCAAGGCTTCCTTCGTTATCGTGCCTTCGTGAAACCTGACATTTCCCAAGGTGGCAATCGACCGCTCCTCGTCGTCCAAAATGATCGAGCTCGGTCTCTCACGCATTTTCCGCTTGCTGGCACGATCGCCAATACCATGGCGCGCCATCCATGTCGCAGGTACGAATGGGAAAGGCTCTATCTGCGCCTACGTGACTGCAATGCTGTCCGAATACAATCGATCCCCCCTTCGACGTCTCTCTGGGAAGCCACCTCTCAAACACGGCCGCTTCACCTCACCGCATTTAGTCGACCGCTGGGACTGCATCACGATCAATGGCGAAACTGTCTCTGAATCTATCTTCAAGCAAGTTGAGTCGCGTATCAAACTACGGAATGAACAGGAGAACATCAACGCAAGCGAATTTGAAGTTTTAACAGCCACTGCATTCGAGATTTTCACGCAGGAAATGATCGACATTGGTGTGATCGAGGTGGGCATGGGCGGTCGACTGGATGCCACAAATATATTAGGGCGAAACGCCGAAGAGCATCACCCTGATCAGAAGCCCGTGGAACGTGCAGTACCACTCATCACAGTCATAGCTAGCATTGCCCTAGATCATCAGGCCTTTTTGGGCGACACGGTAGAAGCCATTGCGGCGGAGAAAGCAGGAATCTGCAAGCCTGGAGTGCCTGTACTGGTGGGGCCAGTGGTGCCATCTGTGGCAGAGGTCATCCAGGCAGTCGCTAAGAGTGTTGGAGCAGGGCCAGTGCATTTCGCAACCATCCCAGACACCGCGGGAAACATCGAGGGAGGGCTTGATGTCAGCCCCGAGAAGTTGGTCATGACGAGCTCTCGCCTGATCAACGGTGAGATAGCGGCTCAAGCTACATGGACGGCTCTCAAACAGCTGAACCTCATACAGAGTGAGAGTCCGAGCACGCCAGAGCTCTGTGAACTACAGAGTCGTCTGAAAGAGGTTCCCCGGAGACTTGTCTTTCCGGGTCGCTTGCAATTGATCAGTCTACAAAAGCTGACGGGCTACCAAAGCCCCGTAATCCTAGACGGAGCACACAATGCGGAGTCCGCATCTGAACTTTCCGTCTTCGTCTCCCGTACTGTTCCGGGAAAACCAAGGACTTGGCTAGTAGCCTTTTCGGCTGGCAAAGACGTCCGACGGATGCTAGAGATACTCATCTCTCCTCAGGATCAGGTTGTAGCAACCACCTTCGGATCGGTGGATGGTATGCCTTGGGTGAAGCCAATGGACCCGGATGTCATCAAAGAGGAATTTGACTCTTTACCGGTGCAGTGTGAGTTTCGTTGTAGTCTTACAATCCGGCTTCCTTCCGCTAACCGCAGTACAGTCATGACTGTTCACAATACTCGTCATGCCATCTATGAAGCGTCGCGCTTAGCTGAGAGGAATGATTCGCAGCTTGTCATTGCTGGAAGCCTGTATCTTGTGGGAGATGTGACATGCATACTTCGAGATAATGGTCGAGAGGAATAACCTACCTTCTTTGGTCTTGTTCGTGTTGACTTACAGTCGGCCTACACTGCTTCCCCAGCGGACCCCCGACTCTTGCAGTTATTTTCGTGCAAACGCGATGGTTGCGTGTGTGATAGTGGGATTCTGTTATAACGCGAGAAATCAATCTTGTATGGAATCCATAAGGTACTGTGCATGTCCTGTACATATATGGAAGGAGACGAAACGTCCTCAAGCTGTCGAAGTACGCATGTGAATGTTGACGTCAAGCCGCACGTTCCTGCAGGCTTGGCGTGTTCCAAGTCCCCGGGCTGCAGGTACGAATCAGGCTAAGTTATCGATACCGCACCTTCCACCTTCACCCTTGACCCTCATCGTGCGGCCTTCCCCGACCTGGAACATGCGCACGCCCCCGACAACCAGCGCCCGGCTTCCACCATGGACGTCGACATTGTTCAATACACGCGAGAGGCCTTGGACGGCGCTGCCAGGGATGAGCAGATGCGACAGGCCTATGGCGACGATGCGTACAAAGCGCGCTTACCAGATACGATTGCCGGCGACACACTCGACTTGAGCCACCGGCACTGCAAAAGCCTCCCAATTGAGGTGATACATCTCATAAAGGACAGAGTCGAGCGGTGCGTAGCCTCTGCTGCTGTTCAGAATATGCGCTAATGTCAATGAACCTGTAGATTAGCCCTCGGTCACAACTTAGGCTGTTCGATACCTCCGGAGATCACTTTGTGCAAACGTCTGCGGTATCTGAACATCAGGTGCAATGGATTGAGGGAATTCCCAGAGGCTGTACGTCTAGTCACGATTCGCGATGGCGGGATAAGAGTATGGCTAAGCAAGACTAGGTGCTCGGACTATCACACTTGGAAATCCTGGACATCAGCAAGAACAAAATCACAGCGCTACCCGAGAACATCAACCGCATGACGAGTCTCAAGTTCCTCGGTCTCACTCAAAACCGCGTCACTAGATTGCCGGTGAGCATGGGTGAGATGCAAAGCCTGGCCCGGCTGAAGTTCGATGATAATCCACTGGAGTTCCCTCCTCGTGAAGTCTACACCCTTCCGAGCGCGCCTTCTTCTCCGGCCTACGACCCAATAAAATACGTCTGCACGGAAGTAAAGAAGTTTCTGAGAGAGTTCGCGAAAGAGCAGGCAAAGGCGGCAGCGGATGACGACAACAGTGAGAGTAACGCTGAGACACCTCGCCCTGCCCGGCGCACTATTGGAGGCCGCTTCCCAGTTAGGCCGAGTATCAGTGGCATTGAAGGACTGGGTGATCTAAAGCTGGATTCAGCGAGGATGCCGCCTCCTCCCATTCCGCAGAGATCGCAGGCTCGCGACTCCATCATCAATTTTCCCTCAAATCGC
Organism: Zalaria obscura; assembly: GCA_024184665.2. Classification (NCBI taxonomy): domain Eukaryota; kingdom Fungi; phylum Ascomycota; class Dothideomycetes; order Dothideales; family Zalariaceae; genus Zalaria; species Zalaria obscura. The sequence goes on along the minus strand of JAMKPW020000009.1, from coordinate 124,225 downwards.
CGCCCTGGGCTTGCACCATTGCTTACGGAAGGGGAGCGCAATCGCAGTCGCAGCGAAACTGTAACATCTACTGCATCTAATTCAAGTCATCGCTCGAAGCGGCTCGGCTATGTCCCGCGTAAAACGAGCGACGCAGCTTTGTTTACCGACACAGGCACTCTGAAGCCTAAGCATTTCCGTGGAGCCAGTCATGCTTCCGTAATTAGCATTTTGCAGACCAGTAGTGGTGGAGAGACCTCGTCTGGGCCCGGAAGTCCGGTTGATGGACCGACCAGTCGCTCGGCGATATCGAGCCGCCGGTTGTCGAGCCTACCTGAAGCCCGCAGAGCGTCAAAGTCCGGGCATCCGGTCGTGAAGCTCGCGCGACGCATTGTCTTCTCACTCTACCAGCTGAATGCACCGATTGACAATGTTTTGCGTGTCATTAGGGGTGGTACACCCAAGAAAAGCATCGCCGAAAGGGCTCACTTCGCTGCTATGGCCCAGGTCGATGAGCTCGATAGGCTGTTGCATCGCCTGGCGGACCGCACAGAAGAAGACAACGACGCTTATGAGGACATCAACTCAATCAAAGCTTTGCTGAGGAAGAGTATCCACTGCATGCGATCCTACGGCCAGGTTGCGACTGAGCTTCGTCTTAATGCTCGCAAGATCGTCTTTCGGGGAGAGCCAATGTATATACGCTCTATGATGCTCCAGGTCTACGGAAGCCTGGTGGAGATCCGAAATGCACTCAGTGTTCTCGAAGACAGCATTCTTGACAAGACTCCAGTCAGGACGCAACGCACCTCACGAGCAATGAGCAGCCGTTCTGTCACCCCAACGCAAGCTAAACCCCTTACAAATCGCCGAATTAGGGGTGCGACCATCCTACAGCCTGGCGGTATAGACAACGTACAGCCACCGGTCCCTCTCATCTCAGGTACCAATAGCCATACGGGGACCATGACGAGCATCAGTACAGCCACGCCGACATCAGCGCATGGTGAGAGCTTCTCCGGCCTCGTGTCTGCGCCTATGTCACGCAGTAATACAATGCAAAGTCATGTTGATGAAATGGATGACGAGCGGCAGTTCGAGCGCATATACCTCAAGTTGCAAAATGCATGCACCATGGCTGAGCAGATTCTGCCCAATTGCAGGACTGACATCGCCATGCGCAAAGAGGGTGCAGCAAGATCGATGAATGTGAATGTGACGCACATGTGGACCATCGCATATCAGAAAAGTGAGGCGGCTTTGAATGCCTTGCAGTCATTGAAAGAGCACCTGTCCGTGGTCAAGCTCAAGGATCCTGCGTTGAGGAGTCAGCAAGACTTCTGGCGGCTGTGTGACACCTTTGTACGGGTAAGAACAATTCTTTCCCATGCACCTATTTTTCCCCCTCGCGATACTGATCAAGTAATAGAGTTACACGGATCTAGCAACAGAAATCAAAATCATTGGCTCGCATGGCCACGACGTGCGCAACATCAAGATTAACATGCGACCCGCGCACAAGGCCGTCAAAGACGTTGGTATCGCCATCCAGGGCAGCCCTCTTTACCACAATGCACTGCGGCTCAACATCAACGGTAACGGCACGTCCGTAGGCGGGACGATCTCACCTAGCGGTTCGATATCACCATATGCAACGAGCATGCAGGCCAGCTACATCCAACCATTTGGGATGAACCCGCCAGGCTCCGGATACGTGACACCGGTACCGGCAACTCCACTCAGTGCGGCATTGGGTCCTGCAGCGCAGGCTACGGTGCCGAGTACGCCAGGCTTGACACCAGGCTTGACGCCAGTGGAATATTTTGCACAGGAGCTGAGAAGAGACCCGGAGACTACTGGCTCGGGTCGGGAAAGGAGCGATACTATGGGTTCGAGGTTGTATGGGAGGAGAGGCGATTCGTCCGTAAGGTAGGTCCGTCGCAGTCTTGCTTTTGTAAGCGGAGCTGCCACTCCGCTTGCCTTGCGTGGTTTTTGTTGGCACGTCCCTTGCCTGCTTCTCGTTTGATCGTTCTCCCCTTTTGTGGATTGCGCGGAAAGGAGGCGCTGGGCGCGTGGGCGGTTTGGCAGAGATGAAAGAGATGCATTCGGAAGGGCGGCCTTAGCGCGCCTTCCATAAGGAGTTAGGTGGGATTCAATGAGATATGGTTCGGGTTTGAGCGATATTGGCAGGGTTGTGGACGGAAGGAAAAGGTTTCGGAGAGCTTCATGTGAACATGAGGATGAGGAGAGCATTGCATGGCGCTGGCGGACATTGCACGATACCCACTTTGCTCAGATATTGCAGTACGACATCACGACTTAGCACGTCAATCTTTGCCATTGCACACACACACACACCATCGCATTCTCTTGCTTCCGTTTCATGCAGTGACCTTGACTTTTCATTGTTCAGCAATGCTGAGTTCGACCCATGCTATATCGACACATCATCCCGAAATGCTGTTGGCCCAACCTGCCCACCGAACGCCCTTTGTCACGGCGCACTGCAAACAATGTCTTGACCCGACGGCGCAGCAATATCAACGCGATACGCTTAGTCGAAAAGACCGAAGCCCATGTCCTCGTCGGACTCCTCCTTCTCCTCCTCCTTGGCGGCGGCTGGGGCGTCCTCAGTGGCGGCGGCACCACCGGCGGCTGGGGCACCACCGGCAGCTGGGGCGGCGGCGGCACCGCCACCGGAGCCGACGTTCAGGAGAAGGTCCTTGACGTCCTTGCCCTCGAGAGCCTGTGGTTATAACCCGTTATTTATGCTGCCCCTGCGAAGATTTCTGAGTGTCATGGAGGATTTTGTACCTTGGCGAAGAGGGTGGTCCAGATTGGCTCGACCTCAGGGACCTTAGCGGCAGTGATCAGAGTCTGGAGCTTGTCGGCCTGTATCAGAAAAGAAGTGTGTGTCAGTCCAATGTACTTTTTTTTCTTCTGGGTATCCTAAGGTAGGATTCGGGGAATCTCGCATACGGTGATCTCGACAGCATCATCGGCAAGGATGAGGGCGGCGTAGGAAACGGCGAGCTCGGAGGTAGACATTTTGGATGATTGTGTTGGGTGAGATGCCTAACAGTTTTCTGAAGTGGTAACTGCGGGACTTCCTCTCGTTCGGATATGGCTGAGCAGAGAAAGGCGTCGCAAAGGGCGAGCAAATTCAAGGTGGAGTGTGTGCTGCGGATGATCCTCGGAATTCGCGGCTGCCAAGAGTTCGTGGGATGGGTCCCTCCTAACCTCTACTGTAAGCTCACAGGGTCCAAGGACGTTTTGACTGGCGCGCACAGAACATGAACATAGGACTTACAATACCAGCGACTATGATCTCGTAGCATTTTGTGGTGTGATCTTGTGGGCTTGGTACTTCCCTCTGAGTCTCCGCAGGCGAGCAGGAGAGCAGCTATATAGCCACGCCAGGCATGAGTAATACCGGCATGCCAATCACCGCACAGCGATGCTATCACCACTCTTGGAATGCATTGTATTTCTACTTAGAGAATTGAGGCTTTATCTTGGAGAACACTCATATTTCAATCGTACAAGATTACGCGATTAAAGAATCGATTCCTTGTCCTCGGATCTTCACGCGTTACCGGGCATCACTCCCTGTTTCCGCGGCCAACAATGCATCAAGGAACACCTTGTCAGTTGACCTTTTCTGCGGACGTCCTTCCACGGTGACTTTCTGGGGACTAACTAGCCGATCATCTACCGTGCTGAAGCAAAGCCTCTGCTGCCCAGTCTCACGGTGTGATGCAAGCACTGGTGCCACGCCCCGGCTCGTGTATGCACTGGCAACTATGTGGGATAGGGTTACATCTTCCCATTGAGCGTAACTAAGACGCAAAGGTTTTGAGTGCACTGGCGAAAGGCCAAGTGCAGACGACGTCGTGGCGTCCCATAGCTTTCCCAGCACGCGATCACGCAGAAGGATTTCCGACGCAGGCCAGGAACTCCAATTGATATGTCTGTACTCAGGTCCAATCTTGGGCGCATGTCTCAACTCTGTGGCCTCCGTAGCTTCATGTGCAGATCGAAGCTCGCTCTCTGGTCGGAGAAATGCCCCTGATTCGATGCTTTCGCATAGTAATTGGGCGCCAAGTGGTCCGAGAAACTGCAGCAGAGATTCATGAGTGGCATTGGCAGCATCTGGGATTGGTACACCGGGTAGTGGCGTTTGTGCTACGATGCGGCCCTGATCAAAATGCTGCGGGTGGAGAGTCTGCAGCGTTACACCGGTGCGCGTGTCCCGATTAAGCAGGGCATGATGTAAAGGTGCTGGACCACGAAGGCTGTGGCATTGTTAGGTCGAGGAGTAGACAAGGGCGAAGAGATAGGTTACTTCCCGAAGGACCATGACCAAGAGGAAAGAAGGCTGCTTACTCTGGCAACATTGATGGATGCACGTTAAGACCTCCATATTTGGCGGCACTGAGAATGCGAGGAGGTACAAGTAGGCCGAAAGAGACGGCGATAATGAGATTTATAGATTCGTCATCCGGTGTGGGTGGCGACCAGCGCGTGAAGGTATTGATCTGATGTGTTCTTAGGCCGAGCTGACCGGCGACTCCTTTGATAGGGACTGCGTTCGATATCAGTACACGGTGTTTGAGCGGTGCTAGACGATGTTACCCTCTTGTGTCTTCTTCAAGCCTCTGCCTACTCGCTTGTCTGTTTTACATACTACATCAATAGATGCAACTTTGCTTGGCTGCCGCAGATGCAAGTCATGCAAGGCGCGGAGCGAGTAGATGCTGAACTCATCCGCGCCGCAGAACAGGATCCTTAACGGATCGTGAGAAGGACTAGAATAGCAACGACGCTGGTCATGTATAGCCCATCTTGGAGTATTGCGCCATCTAAGATAGCGTAATTGGATCGGCCTCATCGAGACATATTGTTCACATGGATCTTCGGTTCGAACACTGTAATAGAATATGGAGCTGAATGCCAAGCCGATCTCCCTCCCGCAGAGCCGCAACTGAACGGCCCGCGTCACTGCCATCTGGAGATCGGACGGAACGATTGCCGTGGAATGATCCCTGTCTCCGTGTTTGCTCCCTTTCTTCGCCCTTGTCGCGTGGGTGATAGGACATGCTATCCAATTCCTCCATACTCGGAATATGAGCGGCCCAGAATGGGAGGACAAGGTCATTCCCGCCCAGTTGGCGTTCCTGTCGATCTACAACCCATCCCTTGGACCAACAGATGAAACCTTCCCCGATCAGATCGTATTCCACTACTCAAGAGCTGCCAAGGAAGCGAAATCGCATGGAAAGGGCAAGACAGAAGATGCCACGGCCAGACAGAATAGAGTACAAGAAGAAGAGAATGAGAAGTTACGGCAAATCGGCCTGGCGCAAGCTATGGTTGGCTTCGCAAGGTACAACTGCTTGCTTGCGCATATGTGTGAACGTCCGTTGAACGAGATATAGGGACTTTTCGGACGGGGAGCCGGCCGACTCAGTCGAGACTGAGAAGTCACGCGTTGTAATTCACGAGCTGGAGAAAGGTTGGTGGATCCTCGCTGTAGGTATTTGCGGATATACGAAGGAGCAAGGCTAATCTGTATCAAGTCGATTGATCTTACACGACTGCCAAAGACTCGCACGAGCAGCGCACTACAAGCAAATGACTCGGAGAATACTGAGAACTATGACTACTCGTCACGAGAAGTAAGCCCGCCTGGACTCCTTATTCAAGAACTTGTTACGGCGAACCGCACATTCCTCCTACATCATGGACCGACTATCAGCGATCTATTCCTCAAGCTCTCGCGAGACAAGTTCTGCAACACATTGGAAAGATACTGGGCCCGCTTCTGCCGCGATTGGGAGGTCCTGTTACACGGTAATCCCGCCGTCCACGCCTTCGGCGGGTTGAAGCTTGCCGCGGGAGGAGAACTAGGGATTGGCGTCGGAGAGGAAGACTGGGGCAGCGGCGAAAGAGAAGTGCTGGAAGACCTTGTGCGTCAGACTGAAGGAATGGTCGACCTGTCAGTCTCAATGTTTGGTGAGGCAGCGCCTACGGGAAAGCACGAAACGGACAGCCATGATATTGACAAGACCTATGGGTTGCCATGGCTCGGATGCGGCAAATCCCCACAGGCTCATGATGGCGTAGTCTTCGGCGGCATCGGTGCTCTCTCAAGGCCGTCACTCCGCGACATTTCCGTTTGGGTGCAGCAGATCTACACTTACGGAGAATATGCCTATGGGGTGAAAGACAACCCACATCGTCAGAGACGAAAACGCCGCAGGCCGAATCCGCGAGCAGAGCACATACCCGAAGATGACGAAGCCGAAACTAAAACTCCCTTGTCGGCAGCAGCACATACACTCGCGCAGCAGCAAGGCATTGACCCAAAACTACTACCTCATGATCCGCGACCCCAACTGCACGACAGAGTGGCTTCACATGATCATGCGACCGGTGAAATGAGCCCGCAAGTAGCTTCGCATCCCGGGATACCGCCGCCCATCGTGACTGCCACGGAGAATGCACTGGACAAGGCTATCACTGCCGCCGCAGATAGGCAGAAAAATGCTAGTCCCGAACCAGCTGCAGATTGGAAGTCTACGCTAGGGAGCTCGAAGACCTGGATGAAATACCTCACTCTCGGTCTGAGCTCCGGGAAGGCCGGGGCATCCAGTCATGAAAGACCGCAAGCAGAGAGAGCCGAATCAACGTCTAGCACTGTGAACGCTGGATCAATCGGAAAGCTCTCACCGGATCAGCGCAAGCGCGACCAACGTGATGAGGGCACGCTACAGTATATTGAGCCTGCACCTGACGGGCACGAGTTGGCTGCTCAGTTAGCCCACCAGAGACTGCAAGAAGAAAAAGGCCATTTCCTGATCGGCTTGAAGGGCGACTTGGATGTTTTCTTCTCAGACGAGACCGATGATGCAGATGTCGATGCTGAAGACGCGGGCGAGCGCATGGTTCTTCGTACTGTTCAAGTGGAACTCACTAAGCAACAATCGTACGCCGAAGAAGTTGACGATGCCCTTTCAAGACGCTCCTCTCATGCGACCCTTGAGAGCACTCGGCAATCAGCGCGAAGAAGACTGCGCGTCCTTGTCTACGTGCACCGGCCATTCATATTCACTTTACTTTTCGATGAGCGAGCACCTGTGCTTACCATGTCCTCATTCTACAAGAGTCTGCATAGACACCTCGCTCCGCTCCACAAGCCGCTTTTATCCAGCACATCGGTCGCCAAAGTAGCCGAACGAATCGCACAATCGCACCAATCCGTTTCGGAACGGAGCAGCAGCATCGACACGCGCAACCCTCCATATGAGCCTCCGAAGACATCGCCAGTCTTCGACCTCGTATTCGACCCCTTGACCCTCACCATCCATACCAGCATCCCAAACATCCCGGATGCGGGCACGCCCGCCGCCGAGGGTATCGCGACCACGAGTAGCGGGAAGTACTCGCCGCCGCCGTGGACGCGCATCGAGGCGCTCAACGTGCACAGCCAGATCCTGCATACGCTGGCCGACACGAAATTCTCTCCGGCGGAGCTAGAACGGACGTCGAAGACGACACGCGGGTGGTGGATCGTGTGGATGCGACTACCGTCTTCGGCTGCAACTGTTGACGCCGACGCCGACGCAGATGCAGACGCAGATAGCGCGGGAAGCACGCGCAGGGCAGGCGAACGCGTGGAGAACGTCGCAGATTGCAGGCAGGCGTTTCTCGTGCGTAAGGCTAGTGATTACGTGAGCGCGAGGGGTGCGAGCGCAGGCAGCAGGGTCGGCAGTGGCATGTTTGGCCTTGGCAGTATGGGGATGGGCTTGGGCTTGGGGAGGAGTGAGGAAGGTGGCAGCAGCTCTGGTGCTGGATGGGGACCTGGTGCGCTGGCGGGAGGGATTGGAGTCGATGCGAGGAGGTATGTTGAGGGTTTGCTGAGCCTCAATAGGTAGGGTGGAACGAACAACGGCAACGGTATCGACGTAGCAATGCATGAATCATGAATACAATGGCAACACTGCTGCTTTTCGACAACGATCGTGTTCTATGACAATCTACGGTGCATGCTGACCAACTTGAAGGGCGTGTCGCGTGTGGTACTAGTGTCTGGCAGGCATAAATTGCCGGACTCGCGTACTCCCGCAGCCACCGTCGGCATAGGGCGCATCCGGACAGGGGTTAACAGATTGGCTGTTGTCTGTGCGCACAAGGGAACTCGTACACCAGATCCTTCGTCTTTGTATCAGACCATTTATCGGGTCATTCTACTGTAAGATGATTGGATCCAAGACCATCCGTCGGGCAGCGAATAAGGTACTCTTAGGAGCCAAGAGGTCCAACAAAACACTGGGTTTTGGTTCTCTTTCAGCGCATATCATTGTCTTGACAGAGTCAAGCAGCGCGACAGAGTTCCTCGACGATGCGGTGGAAACGGGAATTAGGATTAGACCGAGCTAGATCTTGGCAAACATAACTCCATTGCGCACGTCTGTAACTCTAATTATTCAGTCAGAACGGAAGAGTCACCGCAAACTCTCAAGCCCCCCGGCAGCCCTAACGCCCTACCGCACGCCGCCGGATGGTGCAGCTTCCGGCCGGAACCTGGAGCAAGCCCGTTCCATGGCGGCTTTCCACATCCGCAACGTCGGATCCAAGTGTTTTGCGGTTAGACTTGCGTGCGCGGTGGAGTTAAGCTCATCGCTTCGCCTTCCGGTCGTGTTTTGACCTGTTGGCGACTGGGGAACTTTGTCCTTTCGTCCCCCGAATATATACTGACCCACTCCCGGGTTTCCTGCCAGTCTGCCCATTCTGTAATCTCGCTCTTGTACCACTTCCTAATTTGGGTTTCTCCTCACTCACTTCCAGCAGGCGCTCGATCGCCTTGCTTTTTCTTTGTTCTCAAACAATTGCTGCTAAGTTTATTTTGCCTCGTTGAGAGCGGCGGTAACAGACATGTCGCTCGTGGGCAACTTTGCCTTTAATAACTATGACCACACCAATCATCAAGCCGGCGTTGATGCATTGGGTGGCACAGGCTTCATTAGAAGGAATAGCCAGGAGGAGCAGCAGAACCCGGGCATGATTCGAGGCCCTGAACCAGATCAACCTGAATTGCATCATACCAGCCCGCAGCAGCAGCAACAGCAGCAGCAGAGCACTAGCCGGGCAACCTCCAACACGTATGTCCAGCACGAGCATAGCCATGCAAGCTCTACATACCAGGGCAACGGCATTCACGACAACACCTACTACCCGGATGGAATCGCACCGTCTGGCGCACAAGCATCCACGGACTATGAGAAATCCGGTCTGGAGCGCGCCGAGTCTTCTTCGGACGAGGACTTCAAAGCACAGAATGAAGTCGGCCATCTTGCGCGGACCTTGACCCGCCAGACAACCTTCTCAGGTGTCCCAGAGAACCCGTTCGAGTACGAAAAGGACTCAGACTTGGACCCCAATGGTCCGAACTTCAAGGCCCGCACCTGGGCGAAGGCTATGATCAAGCTCCACAAGAACGATAATCAGAACCCCAGCAGAACGGCCGGCGTCGCATTCAGGAATCTGGATGTGCACGGTTTCGGCGCCGAGTCGGACTACCAGAAGTCCGTCTCCAACATCTTCTTCGAGGTGGTAGGCATGGCGAAGAAGCTCTTCGGCAGCGGCCAACGCAGGATTGATATTCTGCGCGATTTTGAGGGAGTGGTGCATAGTGGAGAAATGCTGGTCGTCCTCGGTCCTCCGGGTTCAGGCTGCTCGACCTTCCTCAAGACCCTCACTGGAGAGACTCATGGCTTCAACGTCAGCAAGGACGCTTACATCAACTACCAGGGTATCTCCGCCAAGGACATGCACAAGGCTTTCCGGGGTGAAGCCATCTACACCGCTGAGGTTGATGTCCATTTCCCTATGCTGAGTGTTGGCGACACGCTCTACTTTGCCGCTCGCGCACGCTCGGCCAGACACATTCCAGGTGGTGTAAGCAAGAAGGTGTGGGCCGAGAGTCTGAGAGACGTCATCATGGCCATCTTCGGTATCGGTCACACCATCAACACCAGAGTTGGTAACGACTTTGTCCGTGGTGTCTCGGGTGGTGAAAGGAAACGTGTCAGTATCGCCGAGGCCGCCCTTGGCGGAGCGCCTCTTCAGGCATGGGACAACTCGACCAGAGGATTGGACAGTGCCAACGCTGTCGAATTCTGTAAGACTCTCCGTATGAGCACCGATTTGTTCGGGTCCACGGCCTGTGTCGCCATCTACCAGGCTCCACAGAGCGCCTACGACTACTTCGACAAAGCCATCGTGCTCTACGAAGGCCGCCAGATCTTTTTCGGTCGCACCACTGAGGCTAAAGCATATTTTGTCAACATGGGTTTCGAATGCCCAGATCGTCAGACCACTGCTGATTTCCTCACCTCCATGACCTCAGCACAGGAGCGCATTGTCAGAGCCGGGTTCGAGAACAAGGTTCCGCGCACCCCAGATGAGTTCGCGGCGGTCTGGAAGAACAGCCCGGAGCGCAAGGTCCTGTTGCAAGAGATTGAGGATTACAACCAGAGATACCCCTTCGGTGGCGAGTCGTACCAGAACTTTGTCGCTTCTCGCAAGGCTCAACAAGCCAAGGGCCAGAGGCTCAAGTCTCCATACACTCTGTCATACAGACAACAGATCGAACTCTGCTTGTGGCGTGGCTTCCAGCGGCTAAAGGGAGACCCAAGTTTGACCTTCACCCAGCTCTTCGGCAACTTCATCATGGCCCTGGTCATTGGTTCTGTCTTCTACAACCTCCGCGAAGACACCAACTCCTTCTACCAGCGTGGCGCTCTTCTCTTTTTCGCTATCTTGATGAACGCTTTCGGCAGTGCTCTTGAAATCCTGACACTCTACGCTCAAAGACCGATCGTCGAGAAGCACGCTCGCTACGCCCTGTACCATCCTTCTGCTGAAGCTTTTGCGTCCATGTTGACCGATATGCCGTACAAAGTCTTGAACGCTATCATCTTCAACTTGACGCTCTACTTCCTGTCCAACCTCCGCCGCGAACCCGGTCCATTCTTCTTCTTCCTCTTCGTATCGTTCATCCTGACCCTGACGATGTCCATGTTATTCCGCACCATCGCCTCGGTTTCTCGAACTCTGTCACAGGCCATGGCTCCGGCAGCTATTCTCATCCTCGCCATCGTCATCTACACTGGTTTCACGATCCCAACACGGTATATGCTTGGTTGGAGTCGCTGGATCAACTACCTAGACCCGGTTGCTTACGGCTTTGAGGCGCTCATGATCAACGAGTTCCACAACCGCGAGTATGCTTGTTCGGCCTTCGTTCCGACTTATGGCAACCTCGCCGCCGGTCAGAGGGTCTGTTCCGCAGTTGGCAGTCAGCCTGGCATGACGGTGGTCAACGGTGATGATTACATCAACTCCTCCTTCGAATACACGCACGGCCATAAGTGGCGCAACGTCGGTATCGTTTTCGCCTTCATGATCGGTCTTATGTGCACCTACCTCGCGGCCACTGAGTTCATCTCGGCCAAGAAGTCAAAGGGCGAGGTCCTCGTCTTCCGCCGTGGTCACAAGCCAGCCGTCCTAACCAAGAACTCTGCCGACGATCTTGAGGCTGCTGGTGCTGCCAAAGCCGTTGCTGAGAAACATGCTCAGGGCCAGGACACGTCTGCTATTATTCAGAAGCAAACGGCTATTTTCCACTGGCAGGACGTGTGCTACGACATCAAGATCAAGAAAGAGGATCGCCGTATCTTGGACCATGTTGACGGATGGGTTAAGCCTGGCACTCTGACCGCGCTGATGGGTGTATCGGGTGCTGGAAAGACCACGCTTTTGGATGTGCTTGCTACCCGCGTCACTATGGGTGTCATCTCTGGAGAGATGCTTGTCGACGGTCGTCACCGTGACGACTCATTCCAGCGCAAGACCGGTTACGTGCAACAGCAGGATCTCCATCTCCAGACCTCGACGGTCAGAGAAGCGCTCAACTTCAGCGCGCTGCTGAGACAGCCTGCCCACATCTCTCGCAAGGAGAAGCTGGACTATGTCGACGAGGTCATCAAGCTCTTGGACATGGAGGAGTACGCTGATGCCGTCGTAGGTGTGCCTGGAGAAGGCCTCAACGTCGAACAGCGCAAACGCCTCACCATCGGTGTCGAGCTCGCCGCCAAGCCAGAACTCCTTCTCTTCCTCGACGAGCCAACCTCCGGTCTCGACTCGCAAACCTCCTGGGCCATCTGCGACCTGATGGAGAAGCTAACCAAATCCGGCCAAGCCATCCTCTGCACCATCCACCAGCCCTCCGCCATGCTCTTCCAACGCTTCGACCGTCTGCTCTTCCTCGCCCGCGGCGGCCGCACCGTCTACTTCGGCGAAGTCGGCCACAACTCCAAGATCCTGACCGATTACTTCGAGCGCAACGGCGCCCACCCCTGCCCGCCGGACGCGAACCCGGCCGAGTGGATGCTCGAGGTCATCGGTGCTGCCCCCGGCTCTCACACCGATATCGACTGGCACCAGACCTGGCGCAACAGCCCCGAGATCCGCGAAGTCCACGCCGAGCTCGACCGGCTCAAGCGCGACCGCCCGCAGCAGACGCAGCCGTCCTCCAACGAGGCCGACAAGGCCAGCTACCGCGAATTCGCGGCCCCCTTCGGCGTGCAGTTCTGGGAAGTGACGAAGCGCGTTTTCGAGCAATACTGGCGGACACCCTCGTACATCTACTCGAAAACCGCGTTGTGCGTGTTCTCAGGTCTCTTCATCGGCTTCTCCTTCTTCCACGCGCTGAACTCGCAGCAAGGACTGCAAAACCAGATGTTTTCGATCTTCATGCTGATGACGATTTTCGGCCAGCTGGTGCAGCAGATCATGCCGCATTTCGTGACGCAGCGCGCGCTATACGAGGTGCGCGAACGGCCCTCCAAGACCTACTCCTGGAAAGCGTTCATGGCGTCCAACATCCTGGTCGAGCTGCCCTGGAACACGCTCATGGCCGTCTTCATCTTCTTCTGCTACTACTACCCGATCGGGCTGTACCGGAACGCCGAACCCACTGGCGCGGTCGCCGAGCGCGGCGCCCTGTTTTTCCTCTTCGTGCTCGAGTTCCTGCTCTTCACGAGCACCTTCACCAACATGGTGATCGCGGGTATCGACACCGCCGAAACGGGCGGCAATATCGCAAACCTGATGTTCTCGCTTACGCTCATCTTCTGCGGCGTTCTTGCCTCCCCGACCGCGCTGCCCGGGTTCTGGATCTTCATGTACAGGCTCTCCCCCTTCACGTACCTCATCGACGGCATGCTATCCACCGCCGTCGCAAACACAGCTCTCGTGTGCGCCGACAACGAACTCCTGACCTTCTCGCCTCCCAGTGGTCAAACCTGCCAGCAATACATGGCCGACTACATCGCGACCGTCGGCGCCGGGTACCTCACCGACCCGCAAGCGACCGATTCGTGCCACTTCTGCCAGATCAGCAGCACGAATACGTTTTTGGCGCAGGTCAGCAGCAGCTATGATCACCGCTGGCGTAATTTTGGCATCCTGTGGGCGTTTATTATCTTTAATGCGTGTGCGGCGGTGGCGTTTTATTGGCTGCTTAGGGTGCCGAAGAAGAGTCGGAAGGATAGGAAGGAGGAGAAGAAGGATGCCTTGGAGAGGAAGGAGAGTAAGGTGTGAGGTGCCGGGTTCTTTGGACTGAATGACCTTGATTTTTTTTCTTTTCTTTTTGTGGTTGTTCCTTTGTGTGTTTTGAAATCCGGATTTCCTGTCGTCGATGGATCTCAAGGCGATGTATATGCCGTCAAAAGGCGTTTTCGGGAGGTTGTTCAAGGGTAGATGGGAGGTTCGGCCCGAAATTTAGAATGCTAGATGAGACGGATAGACTTGTACTTGTACATTCACAACAGACTAGAGTCTACCATACTCCGAAACGTCTTGAGTGTTCATTGCAAGCTTTTTGAAAGGTGACCGGTCGAAGATATTCCGCCGACACTTTCCATGTCCGAAAAGGAAGTCGCGACCAAAGTATAGTCAGCTGATTGTCGACTAACAACACAGATCATGACATTTGGCGAATAGGCAAATCAATAGTATTAAACATCAGTCATTGGTATCTCAGCTACAAAAACTCCCATCCATATCATCATATACAGTCATCACGCATTTCCAGGTCCCGACGCTAACCCGGCCCTTCCCCCGTCTAGTAGACCCTGCCATCAGTCCCATGCATGCGTCTCGTGCCCGCAGCCTGCAATGCTCAATCAGTGACCGTTCCTGATATACGATAAATAATAAGCTACGCCATCAGATCCGTACCTTGAGCCCCGGCCGCCTGGTCAAACTGCCCCTAAGCTTCATCATCGCCCCACTGACTTTATCGCCCACACTCGGTCTGCGGCTTGGGCGGGTCGCAGTGCTGGTTCCAGTCGCGTGTGTGCCGTGGGTGTTCCGGGTGCGACGGCTGCTGCGGGGAGCAGTGGTGCGGGTGGAGTGAGGCGCGGTGCGAGATGTTGTTGTGCCGTGGGTGCTGTGGTGGGTGTGCGTTGGGTGCGCAGTCTCCTTCTTCGTCGTAGTCGTGGTCACGCTGCCGGTTACGGGGTTCTTGGAGTGCTTGGTTGTGGTTGTGGTTGAGTGGTTGGTCCGGCCGCGGAGGCGGGACATGAGGGATGGTTGTATTGTGGTGGTGGCGGTGCGGGCCATTTTCGGAGTGTATTGATTGGGAAATGGAATGTTTTGAGGTTTGGTGTTGGTTTGTTGCTTTGTGTATGTATGTTTGGGATGGTATTGGAAAGGAAGGGAATATGGTCAATAGACCTACCTTATTATAGAGGATATGAGACTTCCAAGACCAATGACGAACAGGAGACACCTGACCATATTCTGCCTCGAAACCTGCCATTCGTATCCTCTCCAGCCCTACACATATACCGCGATTGATTTGGACGTCATGCGGGGTCCCAAAACAGGGAACCAGACCCTTCATATGGAGGAAGCAGAGGCCTGGGCGCAGTGTAAGAGGCGCATTGGGGTAGTTATGGCTAAGTGGAAGCGACAATAGACGCTTGGCTGTCCATCTTTCGCTCCATCTGGGTACAAACTTGAAGAGTGTCGTGTGCGCTACTGCGTGTATTACGACCTGGGCCAAGTTCCGGTGTTGGCTGTCATAGTTGCAGTGCTGATCTGACGCGCAAGCCACATTGCGCAACCGAGGGCGTGCTTTTCATCTCCTCTCTTCCAAGGCGTTCATGAGTCTCTTGCTTCTCTTCGTTCTCCTCTTAGTTTTCCTTTCAGTGTGAGGTAACCTGCTATTATGTGCACGACATGCATAGTTGCGGGCATCTTTTGCCAAGCGGCAATGAATCGGGTCTCGAAATCGCAGCCTCGCGTTCATTGAAGCTTTCGGACGTGCCGGAACTCGAGTTCGTCAAAGCCCAGGTGGTAACGACCTCGATGCAGCCGCCTCCTGCGCGCAAACGTGTAGCTCAATGGTAAAGAATCAGTTGCAATTCGACATGGATAGAAGATGTATCAGTAAGGTTCCGTTGAGTACGGTTGTGCTCACGATTTTGTTCCTTCCTCTTCCATCGCGAATCTGAAGTGGAATCGCGGTTCAGCGTGTCGTTTGCACGTCATCGTCGAAGCTGTTCAGAATTACATCACCGCCGAGCAACACGATGGTTTCCCAATATCTACTCAAACAAATCATTACAATCTCTCCATTACTTTTATTCTTGAGTTCCATACTAAGATCACAATTCTTGACACGTAACAACCACAATGTCTGAACAAAAGAGCCAATTCGAGTCGGGTGAGCTTATCTTAGCATAATCATCGCTCTTTACCGTCACTAAATCTTGTCCAGGACACAAGATCCCCATCCATGACCTAAAGCAACCAGGGCTTCAGGCCGATATGAAGGGTCCTCCACCAAGGAATGAGGAGATCCCTACTGAGGATGGCGGATACCAGATCTACAAGGCTGCCGGCAAGCTCAAGGGCAAAAAGGCCATCATCACTGGTGGAGACTCTGGTACGTCTTCAAGGACAAGCCACCCTTTGAAGGTTCAATGCTGACTCCCACATAGGCATTGGACGTGCTATTGCTATCTTGTTCGCCATGGAAGGTGCCGACAGCTTGATCGCCTACCTTGAGGTTGAGGAGAAAGATGCCCAAGAAACCAAGAAGAAGGTCGAGGAGTATGGACAGACCTGCCACCTGATTCAGGTTGACCTGAAGAAGAAGGAGGATTGCCATAAGGTCGTTGATACTGCCATTGAGAAAATGGGTGCCATCAACATCCTTGTCAACAACGCAGCATACCAGAACATGATCAACGACATCAACGATCTCACTGAGGAGCAGTGGGAGTTCACATTCAACACCAACATCCACCCTGTGCGTATGCTCCGGCTCTTTGATATCGCAGAATTTGCTAATACGACCTGCAGTACTTCTACCTGGCCAAGTATGCGCTCCCACACATGAAGAAGGGTGATACCATTATCAACAACGCTTCGGTCAACGCCTATGTTGGTCGTCCAGACTTACTCGACTACACCAGCACAAAGGGTGCGATCGTGGCCTTCACCCGTGGTCTGTCCAACCAGTATGTCGGCCGCGGTATCCGCGTCAACGCTGTGGCCCCAGGCCCAGTATGGACGCCATTGATCCCCGCTACGATGAACCACGAGGCTCAGGACCAATTCACCTCCCCAATGGGCCGTCCAAGCCAGCCTTCGGAGATTGCAACCTGCTTTGTCTTCCTGGCCAGCACCGACAGCTCCAGCATTAGCGGACAGACAATTCACGCCAATGGCGGAGTTGTCGTCAACGGCTAAGGAGATAACATGATAGGATCCGGGGTAAAAAGCTTCGCTGTTCGTTGATGAGCATTGCGATTATGCGGCATGTATCAGATAGTAATGAGTTACGATGAATACATAATTGATATCTTCACAACATTTGTTGTCATGTCCCTCGAGTTCCCCGAGCAGGTATTCCGGTGATTGCCGTCCACGACATTCGTTACCATGCTGCGCCGCAACAACGCTTGCGCTATGAGGTATCAAAGCTCCGGATTGTCGTAAGCCTCCAGAGATTTGACCGCACGCGACCGCACATGGTTTCCAGACCCACCTGGAATAATAAGTGGTCGGTGTCGGTAGTCTTCTGAGAACGGCATGTGCATCTGTAAACATTCGATCCCTCGGTTAAGTGTCGTACTCAGGTGCGGCTTGCAGGAGGCACCTTTACGACATGTCGGCGGCTTCTTCTGGTTTCGATGACTCGTTCGCTTCCCTCGTGTTCAAGGACTCACGGGACTCCAGGGTGCAGGGTCAGGCCCGTGTTCAAGGGTCTTGCCTATTTTTGGCGCTAGAAAATGCTGGATTCGGGCTAGAGCGGGTTAAGACTTCAGCCTCCGGCAACGCTTGACGATGCCGTATCACCAGCGGGAGAGCCAGGTTCAGGTTCGGCTCACCTAACTCCCTCGCACCTACTTCTGTTACTCCCTGAATACATTTTCTTTCTTCGTACATACCCTCGCTTCTTCTGTCACACTCGCTTTGTCCATCATCATTTGCTTTCTACATACCGCCTGTTACATTCGTTAACCCCGTACGACCATTAACGAACCGTTCAGCCGACCTCGTATAGCCTTGAAACACGGCGCTTCGGTCGCGAAACTACACGCATCAGTCACGCGAGATAATATCTCGACCTTCCTCCGTCAATACTTCTTTGTAATATATTCACGAGCCACAAAAATGTTATCCCGGACGAGATTCACCGTCCTCCTATTCGCCATCCTCCTCTCCGTTTCAGCAGTCTTCGCACAACTCCCAGAAAAGATACCGGAAAAGATACCAGAGGGCGCGTTACCGAAGAGGCAGAATACGCTCGTGGGCACAGGAGTCTCAACCTCTAGCGATGCAGCATCAACAGCTACATCAGCAACATCAGGGGACAGTTCGACTCCTACAGACTCTGCTACGCCGACCACTCAGTCGACGGCAGTAGTCAGCTCGTCAGCCGCGCCCACCTCTACCGCAGCATCGACAACCGATCCCGCAACATCGACGGCAGCATCGTCGAGTCAAGACGCATCAAGTGCACAATCGTCAGCGTCAGCGGCCGCCAGTTCAGCAGCCGCATCCTCCACAGTCGCCCAGACATCTACAGCCGCCTCCACCGATGCATCCACAACCGCCTCAGGCAGCGGTAGCTCCAGCGGCTCCTCCCAAGCCACCAGCACCGGCAGCGCCAGCGCAACCAGCACTTCCTCCGACATCGTCGTTCTCGGCTCCGGCACCGCCGCAACCACCATCAACCGGTCCACCATCAGCAAAGCAACCACCATCACCTCGGCACTCGTGACCTCCGCAACCCAACGCTACGTCACGACCGTCGTCTCCGTCTCCGGCTCCTCAACCTTCACCTCCGTCTACACCACCGAAGCCGTCGTGGCCTCCACCACCGGCTACGCGACCGCAACCGTCAGTCCCAGCCTCAACAACGGCGGCGGCAGCGGGTCCTCCTCCGGTCTCTCAACCAAAAGCAAGCAGATCATCGGCGGCGTGATCGGCGGTGTAGGCGGCGCGATCCTGGTCGGTGGTATCGCGCTCGTCGCGTGGCGCATGTGGGGACGCAGAAGGCACGACCGCGTCGCGAATGATGAGGATGCGCTCGACTCGCCGAGTGATAGCCTCAGGCGCGAGAAGGCGGCGAGGAATGGGACCCCGTTTCAGAGGAATTTGGATCAGTATCATAATCCGGGCGGGGTGGTGAATACGGCGTCGAACTTTTAGGTTTAGGTGCTGGACTGGCTGCGGTTATTGGGATGGTGGGTGGTGGATGTGTGGTGTATGTGTGTGGGGAGGGAAATGGGGTATTTATGGATGTCTACGACTACTTGCTTTCGGGTTTTTGCTCTTGTATGGGAGAAGGGTTTTCCTTTTTCCCTTTGTGTTTTGTGTCAGTAGCGGTTTGAGCGAGCGTTGAGGATATTTTTCTTTGTCAGGGAACTATGCAGACGGGAATCATGACTGGTGAATGCACATATATATTCGCCTTTCCACTTTCTCACTTCTTGGTTTTCCTGAGCACACAAATTGGCCTGTAGATGTTTTGTGACGGACCATACGTACGATGTGTGAACCAAGGATATGGAGGGTTTGGTTCGAGATATACATGTAGTGAAAAGCGAAAAGCGAAAAGGCAAAAATGGACCATGGATCTGATTGATGTCGGTCTTTGTGACTTTTCTCATCTCTGTCCTACTTCTCTTGGTGTCCGCTGTTCCTTGTTTCAGTTGGAGTGTGGACTTGGTTCTGGGTGGTCTTTACTCTCCTCGCCTAGATCGGGCGTCTCAGATCGCAATATTGAGATGTAGAGACAGCCCGGTAAGCTGATAGGACAGAGTATGGGGTCTGTTATTTTCCTGCTCGGAAAGGCTTCTATTTCTTAGTCTCATATCTCTGTTTTTACTAGTACGCCCCTATACTAGAACTTCTTACTATCTCTGACTCGGTACTGGATGGGAACGGGATTCCTTCCTCCCATACCTAGATTAGGGATATCAAAGTGGGATTGAGTATAAAGAGAGCTATTATTAGATAGAGTAGGGTCTACATCTCCCAATACCCAAATGATCTACCATATCCGCAATACTCTAGCCACTTGTCAAAGTCGAGTGTCAGTAATAACTCCATGCGGACCTCCCTTAATTCTTCGGTCACCACGCTTTTCGTTTCCATTTCTTTCTCGACTCCCCGGAAGAAGTTTTCGCGGGCAACCCACAAGTCTTCGGGCGCCACGCTTAAGCCTTCGGTGGTTTCCAATTCGGGTAGGAATACCGCGGGTGCACCGCCCATTTTGACGAGTTCAATCGCCTCGTCCAGAGATTTGATCGACCTCTTGAAGGACGGTTCGATGTCCAAACCTTCCCACCATAGCCAGCGACCATAAAGTCTCTTCATTTCATCACGAAGGTCGTCTTCGGGACCATGAAGGTCTGCCGCGCCGTAATACTCTCCCTCAAAGTCGAATGATTGTCCTTCTCCATTATTAAACCGTGTTCTCAGATCGATGACGTTCTCCTTCTTCTCTATCAGCGCTGGCAATAAGCTGCAGGGATCTTGTACATGAGAAATCAGATAGTATAATGCATCCTTGTGCCTCCCATGCAATGCTATATCCAGAAAAGAATCGCGGTAAACGGCCTGATCAAACACGAACTTGTCCAAGATATATGTAATTGCGTCAGTGCGCAAACGGTGAACCATGCCTGGTCGCAACGACATAGCAGCACTATTCTGTATCCTGGGCCCCTGGGCCAGAAGGAGGTCAAGAATTGGCAGGTAAAACTCATCGAGAGCCACAGACAGAGCTGTCATTCCGTTAATTTCCTTGTTCACGTCGACTTCGGGAGCTTCGAGAAGCATTCTCACGCTCCCAACACGTTTCTCACGTGCAGCTACTGTTAGTGGAGTATGCCACCCTTCGCTTCGGCGGAAGTCGTCCATCACTTGTGCCGTGCAATTTACGTCCGCTCCTTTCTTGAGAAACAAAGCCACCACATCAACCTGCCCGTATTTACAGGCCGTCAGAAGAGCTTGTCTGCCTCCCAGAACTAACTGCAAGCCCTCGGTTGAGCAATATTGTGCACGGAACTACAAACCCTCTCCCAGCGAAGTCTGCTAGGGCGCTCAACTCAGACAAGCCCTCTCCATGTCTGGATACGCTCGCTACGTGCGCGTTGAAGAGGCTCATCATCTCGTCATCCAGATCGACGGTCTGCAAGTAATGACCCCAGTACCATTTTGCATGGTATAGAAAATGTTCTGCATGGCGTCGAGAACGGCTTACATGAGGTCGATATTGGGATGTATAGTGTGCCGAAAGTTTTACATAGTGTCGAGACGAAGTTTCAAACACCTCCCGGGATTTGACCTCCCGGGATTTGACCTCCCGGGATTTGACCTCCTGGGATTTGACCTCCTGGGATTTTTCTTCAGCGCCAACCACTTCCCTGACTTCTTCCTCGGTTCCGAGGCCCAAGAACATCAGACAAGTCTTCGCAAGCTCCGTAGAAGATTCAAGTAGATTTTTATTGTCGTCGAAGAAAGCTTGGATGGTCTCGTGTGCAAGCAGCAGTTCTTCTTCGTCGAAATAATTTTCACGAGAAATGATCAAGCCTTCACAACTGCTGACCAGAGTCTCAATGTCAGGGTAATGCTCGCTAAGAGACGATAAACTGCTCGACTTCTTCGTAGCAAGGGCGCACTGAAGACTTTCGGCGTTCAACTGGAACCGGCCTCCGCCAGACCCTAGATCAAAGAAAATCCAAGTAAGCAGCCTGATGATTGTATCTCCGTTGTACTTTCCACGGATACGCTTGACGGCTTCCTTGTAATATTCATTCATATCACCCTTCAGGTTTTCAAGCGCATCCTTGAGATCACCTATCGTGTTTTGCCGGAGAATCTCTTTCGCCTGCAGGTCTGCAAGTTTGAATCTGGACAGCTGTAGTTAGCCCAATCCGCTGCGTCGGAGCCAAGGGTCTTTATCGTGCTCACATTCTGTCTGACTTTTGTAGAACCGCATCCTGTATACGGACAAGCAAACCATCATCCCGCGATGTCCATCTCTGGAATCTTCGAATTGGGCTTATCCTGTCGCGAACAAAATCGCGTATGTCAGCCTCACTCGCCCTGAGCTTGATCTGTTGCAAAGGCTCCATATGGTCCGCTATATCGGGCGCTTCCCTTGAGGTGATGCAGACATGAAATCCTTTGTCAGCTGCTCGTAATTCCAGGAGGGCGTCTATCAGCATGAGCCTGTCATCATGGTCGTCGGAGAATTCATCAAGAGCGTCAATAACAACGAAAGTCCGCCCAAGCTTCCCAATCGCGTCCTTGAGAAACTGCAAGAGATCTTTCTCCGATTTTCTTGAGTGGTTATTCTTGAACTCAGAGGCAGCTTTTTGAAGCACTCTGTTTTGGCTGACAAGCTGTCTCGCAATGCTGGAGAGAAAAGCCTCAACGTTCTGCTCTTTTCGTTGCTCAAAGTGACAGTAAAGGCAGGTAACCAGACTCGGGTCTGAATTAACTACCCGGTCGTCAATAATCGCCGATGCAGTGAATGTTTTGCCCGCTCCAGGCAGTCCTGGACACCAGAGGGTGGTGACTTCGTCGCTGTCGCGCCATGCCTCATATGCAGGCAGTTCGAGGAACCAGCTTGCAGAGCCCTCAAGTCTTCGCCTGCTGATATCTGTATGTGTACTAGAGTGGTCGTCTTTGGAGAACCAATCCAAGATTTCTTGTAATCTTCGGTCTTGGTCAAGTGCGATTCTGAGCAGATTGATCTGTCGATGAATGGTTTGATCCAGCTCCTCTATGCTCTTAGTAAGACCTTCTCCAGCCAGCGCCATGTTGCCATTTTTTAAGAGCGAATTAGGAGCCCTCGATACCACGTTTTTCCAGAGATATGATAAGGCGGTACAGAGGTATTTGACCATCATTGCAAGCACCAGAGTCGCCTTTGCAACGGCAATACCAGGAACATCATCACGATAGGCATCATAGAGATCATCTATGTAGCTATCTTGCGCAGGAAGACCTTCGAGCGTCGTCAGAACCTTCTGGTCAATATCGTATTGGTCCAGCATCTTGAGCACCAGACCAAGACCTTGTGCTGTTGCTTTCGCCGGCGCGAAGCCGGCGCCCTGTCATAGTGTTAGAGCCGATGGCACCCTAAGTATAAAGTGGCTGATAAATATGAAGGTAGAATGCTGGCCTCCATCCCGTTGCGCTAAAACGGCAAATACCTAACAAAGAGTCTGCGCTTTCAATATCCCCTGACAGGCGGGTCATGCCGGTGACTTTTGAGAATACTCCTGCATCCTCGCCCTAACATCTCACTGCTGGGGATAGATATGCCATGGCATATTCTCAATCATCACACCTTCTGCGTAAATAGAGGAAGGTATACTTACAGATGCTGCAATTCCTGCTAGCCCTAGGATTGACTGTAGGAATGGGGATACTTTCGAAAACACTTTGCTTGCTTTGCCAGATAGAGTTGAGCCTTGTGCTTGTCCATCACTAGCGGCAGCCATTGCGATAGTCTCGAACGGGACAGAACCAGTATTCATATCATCTTGTTCATAGCCCTTTGTAGAGGTAGCAATGGCGGAACTCTTGAATATGACAGGACCGGAGCCTGCGCTCTCAAGCCCTCTTTGAACAGTTGGGAGGCTACTCGCGTGTTTTCCCGAGGAAATCTCGCGAAGGACGTTGTCAAGCGTTTTGTAGCCTCACGAAAGGTCTTTTGGGCTTTCTCTACCGGTCCAGATACGTGAGACTCTTCAGCTGCTGCATCGGCCTGAGCAGCCGGCGCGAGATCTGTCACTGGAAGCAGGGCTGGAGATGGCTGAGACGTAGGCTCGGCGCCTGTGACCAGGGCCAGTACTGGAGGGATTGACGGCGATGGAGAGTCGGTTTCTGTCACAACGGCTGGTGCTGAAGACGTTATCTGGGATTGAGATTCCGGGTTGGTCACAGGAAGCGCCAGAGCTGCTGGTTGAGGTAGAGTATCAACGCACGTCTCTGGGACTAATGCTGGAGCTGTTGACTAAGTTCTACGACGTAAATGACCAAGAGGTTTGACCCATTTGCGAAATCTTTTAGACATGGTGTGCTACGCGACACGGGCGCTATCTCCAGGTCGTTTTGAAGCAAGTATGAAAGGGCGCCCACTCGCCTCTTTGTGCAGATGTTCGCAGTAAGATTCAAAATGGCATGCAATTGCACAAGAAAGATGATCCAGGCTCAGCTTTCCTTAAGTAGAGAGGGGTAAGCAAGGCTGATATGGATCCGGGGTATATAATATTGCTGAAGTCCAATTATGCACTGTACACACTCCCGGCGGCTTTGATTGGCAGCCACTCATGCACTTCGGCTGGTGGCTTGTACAGGTGGCAGCGGCAAGATCCCGCCATACAACGCCTGGGGTGCCCCAACAGATAAAGGCATAGTTCCCGTTCTCAATGCGGTTATCAGGTCTTCACTTGACTCGAATGAGCGCTATCTCCAAAAGTGATGCGCGGTGATATTCAACAAGTGTAAGGGCCTCGCTGTAAGCCTTGGCCGGGAGACCTTGCCTTCGACTCGGCTGCCCTGTCTCATCTCTCAGGTCCTTCCTTCAGACTGTGCTACAAAGCATCCGAGCATGGCCGACGATACGCTGTGCGAGTACTGCAAGCCGGTCACTTTAGAGTCGATGCGGTTGGGCTACTTACACCAGCCAAGCCTAAAGGCACTGAAGGAGTCGGCTGAGGGAGGGTGCCGATTATGTCGAATCCTTTGGAGGTCCATACATGAGACCAATTACTCAGGTAATGTACAGGCTCACCTGGAAGGAAGGTTTTTCGCCGAAGAGAATAACACTGACACAGCAATCCGTTTGGTGACACTACACATGAGTGATGAAATGTTACACCCCAACAACATCCCAGATGACAGGATTGCGGTCAAGAGTGGTCGTTTTAAAGACAGTGTTGAATTCTCGCCGTGGTCGGGATTAGGCGGGAGGCTCAAAGTCACTGCTAGACTAGGTATATAATATGTCCATGTTTCCCCCAAAGTTCTTACTTACGGCAGACAGATGACCCCGCTTCCAATTGGATCAAGGGTCGCCAGCTATTGGCTGACCTTTCAAGTCACGAAGCAATAGACAGGATCAGAGGCTGGCTTCACCACTGCGACGCCGATCACAAGTGCTCTATAAAAGCAGCGCCACTCCTTCCGAACAGAATCATCGACTTAGATCCTCCGAGTGGCTCACAACACCCAGTCATAAGAGAGAGTAAAGGCTCCGTAGGGAGGTATGTAGCTCTCTCTTACTGCTGGGGCTCGACACAGATGAAGCTCTCCCAAGGTCTGTGGGAAAGAATCACGAACGGAACAGATCATCTAGACCCGAGCCAAGTATCCCGGACCATTAGGGATGGAATGAATGTCACGCGTCAACTGGGTATCCGCTATCTATGGGTCGATGCATTGTGCATCATACAAGATGGCGATGACCAACAGGACTTTCTGCACGAGTCTGTGAAAATGGCACAATACTACGGCGACAGCTATCTCACGCTTGCGGTTGGCTCAGCAGAAAGCTGTCACGAGGGATTTTTGGAAAGATTTATACACCAAGAGGAGACTTGTGTCATACCATACGCGAATCCCTCTCAGGATCCCGAGCATTGCGACTGTATAGGCACGGTGTCTGTTGAGGCTGATACTACGAAGTACCCTACAGCTCCCAGAACACCACTTGCATTACGTGCCTGGACCCTACAGGAGACGGTCCTCAGCCGTCGCCTCCTCCTTTTTGAGAACCGGCATATATCTTTCAGTTGCTTGGAGAGGACTGTGTACGAAGAGGGCTATTCGGAGACGAATTCGAGTGAGGGCCCTTGGGCCGTGATGCAAGGAGCTCGAAAAGTTCTCGTTCTCAAAAGTGGTATGCTCAAGTTGGAGGGTATAGCATGCGCTACCTGAGCGATGCGTTCGACAAGCTGACGGCGATCGCTGGAGTTGCGAAAGTTGCCGGCGAGCTCCTCCAAAGCCGCTACATCTTTGGCATTTGGCATTGCGACCTTTTGAGAGGCTTACTGTGGAATTCCCGGCGATACAATCTTGTAGCGAACCGAGTATTCAAGCAGAGACCTCTCAGTCATGTCGAGAGAGGTGCTCCGACTTGGTCATGGGCCGCATACGAGGGGCCGATTCTTGGCAGTGAGATAGTGTACTACCCTCAACAAGTTGACGCCCTGTATTGGAACCCGGAGAACCATTGCTCTGCAATACTCGAGGTAACAGGCGTGCCGGACTCATACGACCAAATAAGAGCCATGTCTTCTCCGACCACCGCCGCCCAAATCCGTATCCGAGGGGTGTTGCATGCTGTACATCTAAACCCTGACATCCCGGAGGACTATCTCGTCGATGTAGGGGGAAAGAAGCGTTGGCATTCGGGTCGTCCTGAAGGTAGACTCGCGCAACTCGAGGCTTCTGAGGTGACGACAGGTCTAGCTGGTCAACGACATCACGTAGCTTTTGGTGCTTTCGACACATGGAGTTCAGGCGGCGTAACTTCCTTCGTATGCTTGCGTCTGGTAACTAGGACAATAAAGAAAGCCGGATATCAGGGATTGATACTGTTGCCGGATGGCGGTGGAAGATATCGGCGAATCGGAGTCTTCTCCGTGGTGGATGAGGACTACTTCAAGACCGGAGAGCCTGAAGAGGTTGTGATCATATAGGAACTATATTCCATAACGACTGATGTAAGATTCATATTTGACCGGCACCAATCTCCGCGTGCCACAAGAGAATACACGCGCCGTACCAGTACGCGTCGTTTCCGCGTCTGCCTATAGACTGCCTAGAGGAAATCTACTTCCTGCCCTCCTTCTTCGGCGCGACAACATCAGGTTGCACAAATATAATCAGGTCATTGATGCAACACAACATAGATTCAACGCTGTCTAAACGAAACAGAACCCCATCCAGTGCGGCCAGCTCACTTATGAACCGACTCAACCAAGTGCTCCGTATGCTTCCCCGCAATCGCCGCCTTCTCCTCCTCATCCTTGAGCGCATACTCCAGATCCGTCTTCCGCTGCTGCTCGTCGACAGAGCCGAACAGGATATCCATAGCCTCGAGCGAAAGGCCCTTTGTCTCCTTGACGAAGAAGAAAATGAAGATGCCCATGGCGAGGCAGAAGACGCCGAACATGATGAAGGTCCGCCAGCCGATGCTGTTGATGGCTGCTGGTGTGATTTTCGTGATTACGAAGTTGAAGAGCCTGAGTAGGTAGGTGGTTAGCAGAAGTCTTTTCTATAGATAGGTGGGGGACGGAACTCACCATTGTGTAGTGGCGCCCAGCCCGACTCCATAAGCTCTCATGCGGGTAGGGAAGATCTCGGAAATGTAGACCCATGGGATCGGTCCCCAGGATGCAGAGTAGCCGATCACGTAGAGGTAGATCATGACCACCATGCCGATCGAGGCAGATGAGACGACGGCGGACGAGGTGTCAGGAGGGTGTGTAGCGAGGACAGCACCGATAATGAACATCATAGCGGCCATCCAAGCCGCGCCAAAGACGAGCGACCAACGACGACCAAGCTTGTCGATACCGACGATGAGGAAGATACCCGTCGCGACGACCTTGACGGTGCCATAAATGCCGGTAGCGAAAAGCGACGAGTCCGATTTCGAAATCCCAATCGTCTGGAAGATCTGCGGCGCGTAGTAGCCGATGGAGTTTGTGCCGGAGAACTGCTGCCAGAACATCATGAGGAAGGCGATCAGGAACCGCTTGCGCACGCCGGGCTTGAGGCACTCCTTCCACGTCACGCCCTCGGTCGCGTTGAGCTCCTCTTCGATCGAGGCGCGGATCTCGGCCAGTTCTTGGATCACTTCGTGGTCGGAGGTGTCGGCACAGCGGATGTAGGCGAGCGAGGCGAGCGCCTCGTCGTGCCGGCCTTTCTTTGCTAGCCAGCGTGGTGATTCCTTTAGGAAGAAGAGTCCGGCAAGCATGACACCGCCTGGCACAAGCTGGACGGCGACTGGGATTCTCCCTGCGCTGATGTTAGCAAAGCGATCGATCAACCGAAACAGAGACACCTACATTGCTTGGTAGATGGTGCAATGTGTAGCGAGACGCCGTAGTCGAGCCAGTAAGATACCATAACACCAATGACCAGGAATTCCTGGAACAGACCAGCGATCCGACCTCTGACGTTGGCAGGGCAATTCTCCGACACGAAGACAGGCGTGATACTAGACATGCCACCAATACCCAAACCAGCAATGACACGGCCACCGTAAATCTGGCCGATGCTGTGGTGAGACGCCGTCTGCACGGCGGCGCCGATGAGAAAGAGAACAGCGAAGAACATGAGGGATTTCCTCCGTCCGAAGCGTTCGTTCAGGAAGGCGGCGGCGATGGCACCGAAGAAACAGCCGGCGGTGAGCAGGGAGACGACGTTGGAGGAGATCTCGGAGTTCTTGCTGCTGGCGAATCCGGAACTGTCGGTGGGGAGGCCAAAGTCTTGCTTGAAGCTGGTCAGGGCGAGGACGCTGCCCATGACACCAGTGTCATAACCTGAGGATTGTAATGAGCGCCATTATCTAAACCAGCTGATTGCATGCGATGACATACCGAACAGCAGCGAGCCCATATAGGCTACTGTAGTGAGTAGGTAAACCCTACGGTTCTTAAAGAACTTGTTGGCCATGCTTGCTGATTCCTTTGTCGATGGTCGGCAGGCCTGCTGTCAATCTCTCAAAGACAAGAAAGGATATCACACGTCAGGGAGAAAGAACAAGCAGCAGAAGCTGGCGCCATCTATTGAAATAAGTACACAGCGCCTCCTCCTACGCCAAGGAGCCCACCACCATCTCCGTACAACGGCAGACCTAACCCGGGGCCGCCTATCACCTCCAGGACCCACCTCTCCAGGCCTCTCCGCGCACGCGGAGTTGGGCAGCTTGGGGAGATGCAACGAGATTCGATAACCCGGAGTAACAGTCTCCACACTGAAGTGGATCCGGCGATGACCACACGGAGAAATTCAGGGAAACATGGGGGATTTTGTCCGTCTGGGCAGGGCTTCCGGGGGAAACATGTTTCTGCGGAGTCTCCAGTATTTTAAATACAGGTATAATCTCCAGGCGGAGTTATTGTCAGCATTCCATACGGAGGAGTTCCTACACAGGACCGTCTCTCTTTACTGGCTTGTGCCGTAACATCCGCTTCGTGCTGTCTGTCCAGGTCGAGCTCGGCGGGTGACCCGGCGGGTATTGTCGGCGTTCGAAGTTCCACGCTTCGGGAATGTCGCGGCGACACATCTTCTCACTCCGCGCTCAGGCTCGATTCTACCGTTAGCTGAGGCTTCAATGCTGGTAATGAGGACCGCCGTGATGAGAAAGCGTGCCATGCTGACTAAGGTACGATGGTTCATTCGTCTTGATGGTTGCAAGAGAACTGTGTTGCTGAGCCCTTGACTCCGCAATTTGTCGGCACGTGGCTGAGGGCCATGAGTCAGAGGTGAGGATTAGAGGTTGATGCACGACTCGCTGTATGAACCTTCTTAATGAGTCTGGAGACTGAACCTTTGATGCGATGTGGAAGGGTGCCCAACACTCCCCCAAAAGGTAACACGAAGCTCTAGTCTAGGTGTAAGTGTTCGTGTTCTAGCTTCTGAATGCTGTTATCTTCGTTCGCGAAAGGTTGGATTCAGGTTGGTTATTTCTTCACGTTTCAAGCAGGCTTTCTTCCAGGTTTGTGAACCTGAAGTGCTTTGAAAACACCGAGCATCAGACTTGCATTTGCGCATCATGCTGCGCCTTGGGGCTGACATACCTACATATGGCCAGTTATCTTGTACTATCTTGAGTCAAGTCATATGGCTTGCTCTCGACCAGCGTTTGGCGAGTACACTTCGCCGTGACTACGTAAGGCAGACAGGTATCGGGCATCAACATCTGCCTGCCCTACTTACAACGGGAGGTGAATTACCTTTCTCCAGGTCCTAGAAAGTTCTCCCATGTTTCTTTCTCAATTTCGTACTTGGGCTTTGTGACCCGTTTCATCCACATCTCACCTTCAGTCTCTCCCTTTGACAAACAGTCCGGTAGGTTCTGCTTTCTGGTTTCTGAAAGGTTTGCATCATCTATCTCTTCGTCTTTGAACACTGCCACAGCACGTCATGGCCGGTATGTGATATGTTATAGGCATAATAGCCCCTTTTCCCTCGTGATACAAGTCTCCCAGACCGAGACCACCGAGACAACCACAGGGCATTTCTAACACCCCAGCCAAACCACGTAAACCAAAAATAGCGTGTTTTATGTAAGATAGCATGGCCAGGCAACACTGCTCCGAAGCCAGTATTGTTTTTGTTGATTCACTCCACCTCACTTCACTTCACCTCGACGTAAACACACATTCACCCCATCCTTGATCCACTTCGCCGCACCCTCCTTCTCGCACCCACAACCCGCAGTCAAATTGTCAGCCCATCAACTCTTTATATAGCCCGCCTTCGTCAGTCTACTCTACAATGGTCATCGACCCCCCAAACTCCGCTGTCAGCGCAGCGCCTCGCGACGAATCCGTCATCTCTGACTTCCTGGTACGCTCCTTACCCCGTAGATATCCATATCTGTATCCGAGTCACAGCATTAACTCAGCCGACAGCGTCAAGAATGCGTCCGACGCAAGCGATACAAGACCGTAAATCACCACCACCCGCGCCGCGCACGGCGCGTCTATTGCGAGCACCCCAGCCAGCACACCGGGCAGCGACTCAAGACCGTCATCGACCTCACCTGCGACGAGAGTTCCGACGCGAAGTCGAATGCGGACACCCCCAACACCTCCGCGCCCGTCCTAGCCGTCCCATCATCGCACCCAGCTCCCATACCACCGACCCTAGACTCGCCAACAACCTCCACCACATCAACCTCCACGACACCAACCTCTAGCACACCCTCCGCCACCGCCATCCACGCCTACATCACCACTCACACCCCTTCCCGATCCCCATCCCCACCCAACCTCCTCACCCTCCCCCTCTCCCTCCGCACGCAGATCTATTCCCACGCCCTCTCCCTCCACACCCCAGACCCAGCCTACATCCTGACCCCGCAGCCAGCTCTAACACGCACGTCGCGCCTGCTCCGCGCCGAGAGTCTGCCGCTCTGGAACCAGCACAGAAAGTGGTGGATCGACCTATGCTCCTGTGCCAGGATCGCGGATGCGTGGCGTTGGTTGCGCTATCTGCAGGCCGCGGAGAGGAACCCGCCGGTTGACCTTGAGCAGGTGAAAAGGGTGTTTTCGGCTAATAACGACGCTGAGGGGGAGGTGCGTTGTGCGCGGAATGTGGAGACTGTTGTGCTGAGGTGGAGGGGCGATGTGGCGACGTATTTGGATTTGGAAAGCTGGGTGCAGGTGGAGGGGGGCGTGGTGGTGCTGGAGCCCGAGAGGACCTCGGCGATGGGCCATTTGAGGGTTGCGTGGAGGGTGGGGGATCAGCCGCTTGAGGTGTTGGGGAGTCTGTTTAGGTTGGTCGAAAAGGGGAGGCTGGAGAGTGGGGAGGTGGTTGATGGTGATGTTGAGGTTGATGGTGATGGTGATGAGGATGGAGATGTTGACGGTGGTATGGAGGTTGAAGTTGATGTGATTACTGATGCCGGCGTGGTCGGTAGAAAGACGCGTGAGGAGGGCCACACTAATGAAGAGTCGGAAATTTGTAATGGCTTGGGAAAACAAGGATGAGGAGGATGCTGGGAAAAGGGTCATAGGCGGATGATGAGCAAGATGCTTGGGATTGTTTTGCACCAAAGCATAAGCGCGCATTAGGGAAAGGAGAAAGGGTGTGAGAAGATGGACAGAGCGGGACATTGAGTGCCACCAGGCATGGGATAGAACGATTGAAGGATTAACTGACCGTTTGTGAGGTTGTGAGAGGAATGTTGCGGGTTGGAAAGACGACTTTGGACTGGGACAGGATACTGTTTAACTACCTGTCTAGAAGGCGATAGAATATCATGAAGGAAACCCGAATAAAGACCATCGTTGACTTGTAAATCCTGGGTGCATCTCAACTGTACTATTTTCCCCGTGGTGAGGCTGTATGTGAAAGGCTACCTAATGTACATAATCCATGTAGGTGGTATTGGAGTCTACCTGACGTGGCCTTGGAAAGAAGCCTGAAGACAATCGTCGTGGAGGGAAAGTACGATAGACTGGAGGTTAAAGATGGTCATGATCAACAGCGATGCAGTTCTAAAAATGGAACTGCCAATGAGCCGACGCGTATAACGATAGCGTATCCGCCATATGTGGGGCGTGGCATGTACAAGAACGGTCAAATCGTATCTAGTTGTCACTATTGTGCTAGTCGAGACTTGAATAGAGCTTCTCAAGTCATGTCTTCAGGTTTGAGAGTGTCGATATGGTATACGATACGGAAGGGATTCTAGTTGTTGATAAGGTGGACTTATTTGGCGTGAAGCTTGTGCGCCGCAGCATTTACCCGACCCTGGCAGCTCTTCATTTCCACCCGCACTGCACGGCCGAGAGGAGGCTTGCGACGCGGGATTTGGTATTGGATACAGAACGCCGGTCATAGATCTTATCAGTAACGAAGATTCATGAATTTGCTTGAGATATTGCAATATTACTGCACAGCTGCAGGATCTGTTGAGCTGAGTGAGATCGCACCAGGTTGATGCTACGTAGGCAAGGCTGGCCAAGCTACCTAGTAGGTAAATCTCACGCGGCAGCGGTGGGTCCTCAGGTTTGGTGGCAGGCCTGGCTAGCAGCGACACGAGCGTCGCATCGAACCAGGAGACGCTTGGCCGCAAGCACTGAAACGCGCCGCACTACTCTCACCACCTCCTTCACCACCCGTCCAGCCCTGCAACACCACCTCTCACATCTCTCACACACCTAATCCTACCTTTCTCCATCGCCCTTTCCTAACCCATTCGAACCGCACCATTTTCGACATCGCCAGACTTGACCGCAGTCTCTCTTTCATCACGCATGTCGTCCACCTCCACCACACCCGCCTGTTATTAGCCGTTCCTCACTCCAGACTCCCGTCCGTGCGACGTGCCTGATCTTTTGCTTATTGCGATCCATTGTTGATTCTATCCATTCACTATGGCCACCAACTCCACAGGTAAGCCTCTCTGCTGGCCTCCGACTCGTCACAACGTCGCAAACTCTAACCATAACCGCAGTCGCCTCGACTTCTCTGTCGAGTCTTCTCTCCTCAATCTCCTCAGCCTCAGCCGCGTCATCCTCTGCTGAGGCCTCGTTCTCTTCCTCTATCGCCTCTTCGATATCGTCACAAATCTTTAGCGATACTACCACTACCGTCGACCCATCCTCAACCAACGTCGTCACATCAGTCGTCTCAGCCTCATCCGAACCCGCTTCCACTCAACTCATCACCTCCGTCGTAACTCAGACACCTACATCTCCCGGCGAATCATCACAAGCACCGATAACAGTCGTTGTCACCTCTGTCAACTCCGGCGCAGCTGCAACTGCCGTAGCTACAGCAGCGAGCACAACCTCTGCCGCCGCGTCGTCGACATCTTCCAGCGCCGCTTCACTCCAGAACAATGGCTCCAGCAATTCCAACTCTGGCGGTCTCAGCACTGCTGGAAAGACTGCCATCGCCGTAGTCGTCCCAGTAGTAGTTGTCGCCCTCCTCGTCCTAGCAGGACTCTACCTCTGGCGTCGGAGAAAGCAACGCAAGAACGCGGAAGAAGCCCGCAGGAAAGAGGTGGAAGAGTACGGCTACAACCCGAACAACGACCCGACCCTCCCCGCCGTCGTCGCCGCAGACGGCTCCTCCGAGATGGCCGAGGACCACTCCAGCGGCTACCGTGGCTGGGGCAACACCGCCGTCGGCTCGAACCGCAAAGCATCCACCACCCTCTCAGGCGGCAACACCCAGGGCCAACTTTCCGACTCCGGCAGCCAACCCGGCGGCTACGCCTCCAGTCCAACCGGCGACCAGCACTCCGGCGACCCACTAATGCACACCCGTCGCGAGACAATGAACAGCGACGACCTCGGCGCCCTCGGCGCCGCCCCCGTCGCCGGCTCCCACCGCAACGACAACATCCGCCGCGGGCCCTCGAACGCCAGCTCCCATTACAGCGCGGGCGCCGCGAGCGAGCACTCCGACGGCGCACTGCCCCCTATGAGCCAGAGCTACGACTACAACCCCAACGCGCTCGCCAACAGCTACGGCTACGGGCAGGCCGGGCCCTACGGCGACGGCAGTTATGGCGGCGGCGGCGATATGCCGGTCGTGAGGGACGTTAGCGCACGCAGGAATACGAGGATCGAGCAGCCCGGGAACTATCAGCAGGGGAATAGCGGTATTGCGCAGAACTTCTAGGCGAGGCCGATGGCGAACCCCAGCGAGAGTGATATCGTTACTCAGAGCGGAGGTGAGGGTGAAGGTGGCTTGAGAAGGAGAAGAAGGAGAAGCGGATCCGTGTCACTTGCTAGGTCGACCAGTCTGTCTTGCATCCTTGAAGACCGCGTCACTGCAGTCACGCAGCGACAGTCGACGCAGAGGACGGGTGGGAGTGCTGCGCCTGTTAGGCCGGGAAGTCCGCATCCGTGCCCGCGCAGAGTCAGCAGTCATCCGCCGTGTATACCTCGTCCGCCGCCCCGCCGCTTCTACGGTGGGAGCCCTGGCTCATAAGACGACTGTTCTGTCTGGGCTTGTTCTGTCTGGGCTCTGTCGTGGGATTTGCTGTAGCGCTTTTGGAGGAATATTCGATTTCGAGGGAGGGAAAGTCATGGGTGGCGTTTTTGCTATTTGTTGAAATTGAGACTGGAATTGAAGGCTGTACTGGCGTTCAAGCAGTGGAAGGAAGGAAAGTTGAATCGTCTTTTTTTGTGGGATGCGCACACCGCACTACCACACTACCACACTGCCACACCACACATACCGCCGCCCCGACTGTGGATACACGCTCTTTTACACTACTCTCCTTGCTATACCCCGCATACTTATTCAGGATCATGGGAGGGGGAACCGTCCACAACAATTTCTGAGCGATGATAAATAATCCTTTGTAATCAACAAAATCGAACTTGCACAATTCTTCCATACTACCTTAGGTACTTTGAAGAAGCCATGGCGCCTGCCCTGAGCCCTACTATCTGCTTTACGTGAATACGTACTAAAAATATAAATGAACCCGGAAAGATAAATAATGGTTATTCCAAATTATCAGGAAATGTGGTTTAATCTCTCAGATTAAGGGGGGTCAAATACTATCTCCAACCTCCACAAAAGCTCCCACGCTGTTAGCATATACAAGTACCCTGCTGCTGCTGAACCGAAAACATGATTGGTATCTCTTCTTCAAAATACGCCCCTGGGGCCCGTGTGGCGAAAACAAAGGGACACACTGGGCAGATCTTCCGACCCGTAGCCTTCCTCCTACTACTACTACTTCCTGCTTCCTGCTTCTTCTTTCCATGCTTCCTTGATTCTGACTTGTTCAGCCTACTTCAATATTCTAGCGATGACCTGTTTCCGATCTCAGTCAATAAAATGCCCCTAGTATCCGTTCATGGTCATGCGCTGACTTTGCCTGCTAAGCTCCCTGTCTGCGCTGGGGCTGATTGGTCTGTTTACATCGTTAGCCTCTAACCTTCGAGTAAACCATCCTCCAGCCAGGCTCAAAGAATGTGGAGATGTTGTGGAAACTCACCTGCTACCGTGTCCAACAGCACTGCTCTCCTTGAGCGCGAGCAGCTGCTTGGCTCTGAAGCTCTCGTAGTGGATCTGACTGGTGGTCTCGATGAGGTCTTGGAGGTGAGTGCGGGTTAGGAAGTTGCGGAGGTAGACGAATTCGCAGTGGTTCTCGTCTTCGACGTTGATGACGCCCCAGCGGTTCTGGCGCGCGCGCACGGCTTGGCCGTTCACGTTGATCGTCTTTTCGCTGCCGACCACGGCGAAGGGGATGATGGACTGTGAATTGTGTCAGAGATTGTTGTGGTCTGGTATGCTGTGGTGTCTGGGGGCACACTTGCCTTGATCTGAGAGTTCACGGCTGCCTCCTCGGAGTCATACTCCTCGTTGTCGTAGGGGTACATCCTGATGTTGTGGAATGCAAACTCCTCCTTGATCCTGTCCTTGAACGCCTGCCTCTCCTCCAATGTCAAGCTGTCGGCTTTGGCGATGACTGGGACAACATTGACGGTCTCGCTGAGCTTCTTGAGCACGACAATGTCGATTGGCTTCAGTGCGTGACCGGTTGGGTTGATGAAGTAGAGACAGCAGTGGATTCTAGTGTCCTGGATATAGCGTTCTCTCTGTGCGGTGAGCTCCTTGCGGAGGTATGCGGAGTGTTGGTCCTTGATGTATTTGACGATTGGGTCCCAGCAGCGGTCGTTGTTCACGAGGTCGCCGTAGCCGGGAGTGTCTACGATATTGAGGCGGAGACGAACACCATTCTCCTCGATGACGTGGGTGACTGGGTGGATCTCGGTGGTCTGGCGGATCGGTTCGGTGGGAGAGAGGCGACCCTTGGAGTCGACAAGGTGTGACGCGAAGATGGTGTTGATGAGGGTGGATTTACCGAGACCAGTTTGTCCTGGATGGATATGTTAGGGCCAAATCGTATTCGAATTCTGAATGTGGTATATGCTTACCAACACAGATGACATTGAATTGGAAGCCGCGCTTCAGCAACTTCTTCTCAATCTGGTTGGTGATGCTGTCGAAGCCGACGTGGCTCTTTGGGAAGACGGACTGAGGAGCCTCAGTGCGCATGGTCGCCATTGTGTAGTTGAGCGAGTGACTGTATGCTGGAAGTGACCGTTTGCCTTCGTTGGCGTAGTAGAAGCCAGGTAATAACGAAGAGATTACGAAGGTGATGGTACGAGTAGCGGTAAGGATGTCGGAGACGGAGGAGCAGTCGCGGAACACGTACTTGCCCAGGGTCTCGCTAAACCTCCGCGTAAGAAAGGGGAAGCTGCGGCCTCCATGCACGACTAGGGTTTAGCGCTAACGGCAATCGCAAAGTCTCGCGGCATCAACCACCAAGCGAATCTAAATCCGAAGAGTCTCACAACCTTGAACATCAAGACACATCTGTCGCGCGACATCTGCCGGCGGGCAACTCAACACCAGCATATATCCAATTAAGTCCATCCAACAATGGCACTCCGAACCCTCCACCCAGCCGGCTTCCTGCAAGGCCTTTTCCCTAGCGCTCAAGCATCCCTCAGACCTTCAATCGCAGCACCTCTTCTTGAACGATGCCGGACCGCCGTTCTACCTTCGATTTGGATCCCGATCCCAGGTATAGTCTCGGGTCTTTGGGAGGGCATTCTCCGCGCTGTGCCGAAGAAGAAGACATCGCACATGAAGAAGAGACATAGGTTTATGCACAACAACAAGCTGAAGGATGTTACTGCGTTGAACAAGTGCTCAAGCTGTGGGAGGACAAAGAGAGCACATGTACTATGCCCATACTGTGTTGCGAGTACGTATTGCCTTGTGCCACTGCGACGGCTTATATTACGCGCAAGATGGATGGCTAACAACTTGCGTAGGCATTCAACAATGGATGAAGAACGGTTTCAACAAGCTCACGGGCAAAGGCGAGACTGGAGAGCCTAGCGAGGCCAGCGGAACGAAGTAGGTGTGTTATAGGCATCAGTTTGGAAGACATTGGCGTTCAAGGATGGTCAAAGGCTGCATCATGGGATATCAGCGAGGGCATTGCAGGTGTTTGGGAATCAAATATGGATCAGACCTATCAAACAGGCAGAATTTACATGTATATATAGTTCAAGACGTTCGATTGAATGCACAAAGACAGCTTTCATGGTACTTACCACATTGGGAAATCCTTGTCGGTGACGTCGTGTCTGTCGCGAATCCGACCTCGAATTTATGGCTGACCCGCGGTCTACCTACAACCCACCACACCACCATCTTGATATCACCTCGATTAGACATATTATACGCGCACATGATATAGCAACAGTACTTGAAGAGAGCCTTCCCCATTGTCTTCAGCCCACAAGATGGTAAGGTCCAAACCCATCCATTCCCCCACCCATTCCCCCAAAGCTCTCCAGCTAATCCACCCCAGTCACGCCAATACCTCCAAACCCACACCGTCCCCTCGGCACACCCAACCGACATCTTCTCCCTCGCTGCAACCCCCACCCATCTCCTCTCCGCCTCCGGTTCCTCCAGCCTAAAGATCCACTCTACCACCGCCTCCAACCCCGACGATCCGAACCCCTACCCGCTCGCCCAAACCCTCCAAAACGCGCACAAGCTCGGCGCACACCACATCTGCGCCTCTGGCGATGGGAAGACGGCTGCCAGTGCGGGATTTGGTGGCGAGATCAAAGTCTGGGAACTGAGTGAGGGTGAGGGCGAGGGGTGGGTGGAGAAAGGGAAGATTGTGGATGATGTTAAGGCGGGGGAGCTGTGGGCGATTGCATTGAGTCAGGACGGGAGATATTTGGCTGGCACTACGTATGATGGACGCGTTAATGTTTGGGATACGAATACGCTTACGTCCGGGGAGGGAGGGGCGGAGAAGATTAGGGAGTATGAGACCAAGGGGAGCTTTGGGCTGAGTGTGGCTTTGGTAAGTCACTTGCGGTGGACTTGTGTGGCTATATGAGTGAGAGACTGACTGTTTTGCATAGTCTTCGGATGGCGAGCTTACGGCTTCTGGCCACGCGAACGGCTCGGTATACATTTTCAACAACAGCACAGGACGTCTGGCACACTCACTACAAGGACTTGTGAAACCCGTCCGGACAGTTGCCTTCTCCCCGGCGTGCAAATTCCTGGCTGCAGGCGGTGACTCCAAGATCATCGCCCTATACGACGTTCAGAACGGAGAGCAGGTGGCCAACCTCAGTGGGAGCAACAGCTGGATCATGAGCTTGGACTGGAGTAGTAGTGGAGAGTGGCTACTGAGCGGGTACGTACCCTATATAGAATTACGGCAGACTATACAGCATGCATATTGTGAGCTAACAACGGGGACAGTGCATATGATGGCAAAGCTAAGGTCTGGAGCGTCGAGCGAAGGGAATGCGTTGCCACACAAACGGAGTCGGACAAGACGCTGTGGGCTGTAAAATGGCTACCAAAGACGGCAGCCATGCGGAATGAGACGTTTGCAACTGCCGGAGCGAACCAGAGTATTAGCTTTTACAGAGAGGCGAGTGGAAGTTGAAGTACTGCATGAAGAAGGAAGGACACATCCCGAAGAAAGCGGTCATCTACGGTCAGTGAAGCCCTCGGTGAGGGACAACGATGCCCACAACCGCAGAAGGGATTGCTGGATAGATAATATCATGATGTTGCACTTTGGCAATGGCTGATCTGGGCTTGCCGCTCGCAAAGGCATTGCTGCTGCCATGAGGGACCAGGGTGGCACACTGGAGATAGAATCAGATGGCGGAATTTGATCAATGGCTGAAGCGGAAACACAGCGGATACAATACAATATGGTACAGTACAGTAAAAATCTTATCCAAACTAGATCCTTCACAAGTTCGAGATCACCATTGCATTGCTAGTATGCCTGTATAGTTGCGGCTAAGAACGGCGCAAATGCAGGGGCCAATCCCCGAAATCCGGGGAAGGGAGGCTGAGGGCTGAAGCTTGGCTTTGTCCACATGCCAGATCGTCAATAGATAGTGATTAACTAGCGATAAGTTCCATGAGTCCTCCACTACACCACCTTCACAATGTCGCCTTAGCTGTTCTGGAGATAGTGTTCATTCGTTCCATACATTCGACTTAGAGGGGTAGGGTTCTCTCACTTTCTCCGAGAGATATCTTGCTTTGTTTCTGAGAATCAGCGGCCCCTGTCCACGCGTCCTTACGTTCTCGTCTTTGGTACAAGCACGCGGAAGTGGCTTTGTATCACTACCGACCCGAGACCTTATTACACAGCGTAAGCCACCAAGCTCACCGCTGCCGGTCTATCCAAGGTATCACCTAGCAATTGCCGACGTGCATAAGCTCTCGGAGCTGCCTGTATCTGGTGTATCCTGCCCCATCAGTAGTACTCTGAGCTCTGGATAGAAGACAGGGTAGAGAGAGTCGATCAATTCTCGAGAGGCGAAGATATCCCCAGGTCTGTGGGAGAAACGTCAAGAGCGTTGAAGGAGCAACATGGCGCCCGGTCATCGTGAGGCCGGCAACGTCTCACCTATATATCATCGGCAACGATGGCGAACAGGCTTCGACTGGAGGACAACATTGACACTGAGCCTGCTCGTGTGCCTGACATGGATATCAGGAGCAGCAGCAGATAAGACCAGTGCCGACTACTTCGTCCATTCCCTTCCCGGCGCACCAGAACCCCTCCTGCGAATGCACGCCGGCCACATTGAAATCACCCCGGAACACCACGGCAACCTCTTCTTCTGGCATTTCCAAAACCGACATATCGCTGACCGCCGGAGGACTGTGTTATGGCTCAACGGTGGACCAGGATGCAGCTCAATGGACGGTGCTATGATGGAGATTGGGCCGTATCGGGTCAAGAAAGATCAGACGTTGGAGTATAATAACGGGTCTTGGGATGAGTTTGCCAACGTGCTGTTTGTGGACAATCCGGTTGGGACCGGTTTTAGCTATGTGGACACGGATAGCTATGTTCATGAGTTGACGGATATGGCGGATCAGATGGTGCAGTTTTTGGACAAGTTCTTCGCGCTGTTCCCCGAGTATGCGCATGATGATGTGAGTCTTTTCCCCCTGGCATATAAGAATCCCTGCGATTGCAAGACGAGCGACTAATACAACACGCAGCTCTACATAGCAGGCGAATCCTACGCCGGCCAACACATCCCCTACATCGCCAAAGCAATCCTCGACCGCAACGCTAACGCGAACGCCGCCGATCGCTGGAACCTTTCAGGCCTCCTAATCGGTAACGGCTGGATCTCCGGCCCAGATCAATACCTCTCCTACGTCCCCTATGCCTACAAAGCCAACCTGCTCCAATCGGGCTCGGACGCGGCCAAGAAAATCGAAGCCCAGCAATCAGTCTGTATCAAAGACCTAGACGCCGGCGGCAAGGACCACGTCGACACGCCCTCGTGCGAACTCGTACTTGGCGAGATCCTACGCGCCACGCAAGAGGCCACGGGCCATTGCGTCAACATGTACGACGTCCGCCTCACAGACTCGTACCCCTCGTGCGGCATGAACTGGCCCCCAGACCTGACGCAAGTGGTGCCCTACCTGCGCCGCGCGGACGTGGTGAACGCACTGCACATCAACTCCGACAACAAAAAGGGTTGGGCCGAATGCAACAACCAAGTCGGGGCCGCCTTCACAGCCCGGAACTCGCGTCCCTCGATCGAGCTCCTCCCCGGTTTACTAGAGAAAGTCCCCATCGTCCTGTTCAGCGGCGACAAGGACATGATCTGCAACCACCTGGGCACGGAGAACCTGATCAACGGGCTCAGCTGGAACGGCGGCACGGGCATGGAGCTCTCCCCCGGCGTCTGGGCCCCACGCCGCGACTGGCGCTTCGACGGCGAGCCAGCGGGTATCTACCAGCACGCGCGCAACCTCACCTACGTCGTCTTCTACAACTCCTCGCACATGGTGCCGTTCGACTACCCGCGGCGGGCGCGCGACATGCTGGACCGGTTCATGGGCGTCGATGTCGGCGCCGTCGGCGGCGTGCCTGTCGATAGCACTATCGACGGCGAGAAGGCGTCGACTGGCGTTGGAGGTGGGAAGAACTCTACGGCGGCAAACGAGGAGGCGGAGAAGGAGCGCTTGCTGCAGGAGGCCACGTGGCGCGCGTACTACCAGTCCGGCGAGGTGGCGCTGGTCGTCGTCGCGATCGCGGCGGCCGTCTGGGGCGTGTTTGTCTATCGCCAGAGGAGGAGGCATAGGGGGTATAAGGGCTTGTTCGGCGCTGATACTGATGAGGGCGATGAGGGCGACATGGGGCTTGGCGGCAGGGTGAATGGGTTTCGGAGGAAGGGTGCCAGGGATGTTGAGGCGGCGGATTTCGATGAGGCGGAGTTGGATGATTTGGGCGCGAGCAGGGGGGTAAGGGAGCAGGAGCAGTTTGATTTGGGTGAGGATAGTGGGAGTGAAGGCGAGGGGGTGGCTGATGGCCATGGGCACGGGCATAAGTAAGGCGTAGGAAGGTAAGGAGGCTGGTTGCGGTGATTCGGGGGGTCAAGCATTGCGTAGGGCGTATTACTAGATAGGAGGAAGGACAATCTACAACGTTTCAGAATCTTGCTTGGGGAATGCGGTAGGGGTGATTGACAGGTACTCAGACGAATGTAGCGCCCGGAAAACGCACAGAAAGGTTTCCATCCTTCATTCGCACTTGGGGCATCAAAGTTTCCAAAACTACGATTACATTACAAGCGATGAAAAGAACTCCCATCCAGTTCCCCACATCAATTCCATCCAGGACTATGCAACGAACCCCCAGAAATTCAAAAGGTATCAAGTCCACCAACCAGCCATTAGAGAACAATGAGAAAAAGGAAAAGGGCGCCTAACTTCCTCCACTAATGCCCTTCCTTACGCGTGCGATGCAAAAGAAAATATCCCCCCCCGTGAACGCCAACGCTAAAATGAGATGATGCTTGCTATAGTACAGTGATTTGATGGCTGGAGAAGCGGACGACAAACGCGGGATTAGAAACGCCGTAGCGTGGTAGTAAAGGCTCCGCTCGCGGTCAACGGGGTAGCGTGAAGTTGGTGTAGTAGAGGTTGGGATTGTGTGAGTGTTGAAGAGGGCGAGTAGAGCAGAGTAGGTGCGGATGGGCAAAGCGACTCCGTGGGAGAAGAGTTGCGGACTCGGACTACTCATTCGTAGTGCTTACCGACAGGCCGAGCATGGACGGGATAGGCTTGCGTTTCGTACGCGCCTGTTGCGGGATCCGTGGCGCGCCTTGTAGAGCTCGAGGCTCTTTCATGAGGGTTGCGTCGAGTTTGGCTGGGACTGTGGGAGTGGTTAGCCCCTGATCTATCAAATGATACGTGTAGGAGGAGGGTGAACTTACTCCTGCTGACGATCTGCCGGTAGTCGCCTGGGAAGCGACTGTTGGGGGGCGCGGCGGCTGCGGAACGCCAGAGGTGGTCGGAGGTGTCTGAGAGGAAGGAGGTGCCTGCGTGAAGTTAGCATCGTTGCTATTGGGCTTGGGATCAT
The DNA here is from genome assembly GCA_024184665.2 of Zalaria obscura. Lineage (NCBI taxonomy): Eukaryota > Fungi > Ascomycota > Dothideomycetes > Dothideales > Zalariaceae > Zalaria > Zalaria obscura. Next base: position 81,453 of record JAMKPW020000009.1, on the reverse strand, counting down.
GGAGGGGAGTGGGACATACTTGACTTGGAGAAGATGGACGTGCGGCCACGGTTCTTCTTCGATAGGACGATCTCGTCGAAAAGCTTTATTGAGGGATCGTCGGAACGAGTCGATTCTCGCTCGTGGATGAACTCGTTGAATGCTGTCGTTCTGGTTAGAGTATGGCCGAAGATATATATAAGGAGGCTCGACTCACCCTGGGTTTGTTGCAGCATAGATATGTACTCTGCGTTCTCTCCAGGAAGGCTCCGCAAAAAGCCGTCCATGTTGAAGTGATACACTAGCCCAGCCTTGCGACGCTCGCCGGAAGCGGGCTGCAGGAAGCGCCTGTAAGTGTAGAAGAGGGAGGCAAAACAACGGACGAAGGCGGCACGAACTTGATCGGCGCGGAAGGCAACCGGGCAGACAAGCGAGACGTTATGGATGCAGCGGGCATGTGCTGTAACCGGGCATCCTGATGAAGGTCAGTATGTGCGAGCTTAGTGCATCCCAGTTGTGAACTTACCGTTGCAGCGATAGATGCCGTCATCGGCCTTCTCATCGCAAAGCGTACAGATCGTTTCCTTTTCACGCGGTCTCCACACCATACAGTGACCCTCAACCCACTTGGTTGTTTCTGTATCCTTTACCGGCTGCATCAAGACACCAGGCATGATTGTTGATGCAGCAAGAGTTGATTGAGCGTAGATCGAAGGCGCATATGTCGAGCCTGCTCCATTGGGTGCAGAGATGGATGTGCTCGAAGCATGACCATGACCTGCCCAAGGAGCACTAGGTCTCCTCATAGCGGCGATAGATCCATAGCCAATCTGAGACGGTGCATTAGTGATGTTTTGTAGTGGTTGACGGGCTTGTTGGAGGGCATGAGATACCGAAGACTTCCGTCTGCTGATGGTGTCGAAATGACCGGACCGCTTCTCACGAAGAGAAGTTTGGAGACCATAACCAGAATCATTTCGGGAAACAGGCGTGCTTGGAGGGAAAGTGGTGGAGAGTGGAGAGGGTGAAGTAGGCGATGGAGGAGATTGCGTAGATGACGAGCTTCTCTGGCCGGTCGAGCTGGTGGAGGGCCGCTCGTCGCCTCTGCTGTTATCGTTTCTTGTGGGAATAAACGCGTTGTAAATAGCTGGCTGAGTTTGTTGCGATGGAAGAGCAGATTCTCCATACGATGCAGAGTTTAGGCTGACAAGGCTCGCCAATGTTGACGGAATAGCTTTCTGATTGAACACTTGAGGGTTCTCTGAGGAGAAGGCATCGTGCGGGAAAGACTCCTGCGCATACGCTGGGGGCCCGGTAGGTACGCCAAACCGATTGTGGTGGGGCGCAGCAGCTTGCAAAAGCGCTGTAAGCTTCCTACGCTGTTGCCTTCGCAAGCACTTAGGCGGCCCTGTACTTTCAATGACATCTGCGTCCAAGTCGACCAAAACGAAGTCATCATCCGGGAACTCAAGCGTCTCGTACCTTCTTTCCACGCCAATGATGTATGGACATGGAGCCTCCAAAGCTTGGATCAGGCGAGACGGGAGAACTGGAATGAACACTCCAGCCCATTTCATCGGGTACAACAGGCTGGTGATGGCTGCAGTTGCTAAGTGAAGCATAGCAGTGTGCGATGAGAGAAAGATGATGCGTGACTCTGAGAGGACATACTCAAACAGCGTGACGATATTCGGGACTGACAGTGCTCGGAACAGAGCATAAAGGTCAGTATTGCGCGAGCCAGGTAGCTCGTTCAAAGCCTCTTTCCGTGCGTATAGACGAAGTTCTCGGATGGCAATCTCCACCTGCGTTATGGAAGACATGGGACTTGGTGCCTCCACACAGAGATTCACAACGTAGCGTTCCAAAGGCTGCCACATGCCAATCTTTGGCGAGCTAGAAGGAACTCGCAGAATACCGCCGTTTGTCATGGGGACGACGACAGCCTTTAGCCACTCCTTCCAAAAGCTGCTGCAATCTGCGTCTCGCCCAAGAATGCCATACACTCGCGGTATCCAGAAGCCGGTTTCTCCGTCCGTCAGTCCATCGATTTTGGATGCGGCACCATGACGGACAGGTCGAAGTAGGTCAGTCATAAGCCCAATCTTCTCTTCAGTAGCGCTGATCTCATCGGTGAGCTCTTCTCTCTCTTCTGTATCTGATGTGACAGTAGGGAGTTTCGCGAGTAGTCTTGATAGCTTCGCACGTTCGCCCGCAAGACGTTCTCCTAGACTACTTGCCAGCTCTCTTTCTTCATCGCTCATGTTGGCTTTCCTCCAGGCTTCACATTGTCGCTCAAGCTCATCTGAAGCTACCTGATTGAGAGGCAACCATACGGTGATACAGATACCCTGCAGCTTCGAGCCGTCTGTGTTCGTCATGGCGAACCCGTGCCAAGTTGATTTTGGTCGCTCGTCGGATGACACTACGCTGACGTCGTTGGGAAAGGCAAACATTGGTACGTAGTCTGGAAAGGGACACCTCCGCTTAGATTCTTCCACCATAGCACTCGTTGGGTATCTGTCGAGGAGGACGGGCTCGTATCGCCGCTTCAGTGGGTGCATGTCTGGACTGCTTTGGAAGGGCTGCGGGTTGGGTATTACGGAGTTGTAGCCACTCAGTCGCTTGGCTGTTCTGACGGATGCTAAGTCTATGTTAGCAAGACGCAGACCAGGACAGTGCCCGTTTGAGACAGCACGTGTGCAGAGCAGTATGTCACTTACACTGCCGAGAAGGCTGTCGTTTGAGACTATTCATTGTAGATAGTCTCCGCCTCAGGCTGCCAACGCCACCTCTTATGCCCGAGCTAGGGCTTCCGAGCTCCTCGGGGTTGGTGATCCGTACCGTCTTGGGCCTTGGTTTTGACTTGCTTTGCTGTATAGGTGCACCGGCGGTGAAATGTATCTCCTCCAAAAAGCTATCTCTTTCCGACGCGAACTTGCGAAGAGCTTGCTCGAAATCCTCATCACTTAGACCGGAGCCTCCAACTTGGACGCCCTTTATGGTCGTACTGCTGCGGTTGCTGTCGGATCCTGTGATGTCCAGATTACCGATTATGCTTCCTTGGCTCTTTCTCGCCTCAAAGCTGTATCTTGACCCTCTCTTCTCGCCATCCCTCAATGATCCTGGTGTGCCGGGTCGTGGACTGTGGTTTGTAACTGTATCCAACACCTCGTTCTCGTCAATCGTATCTTCCACGGGAGGAGGTGATGGCACTGCGGCTGTCCGCTCATCGTAGACCTGTGACGACTCGATTCCGGCGATGAAGAAGTGATCCGCAAGCGGTAGAGAAGATGATTCCGAAGGAGTTGTTTTAGGTGCCATATTGGAGGTGTGATAACGCTAATGGTGGAGCAATGGTGGCCGAGAAGGGAGGAATCGGAGGTGGCCTGCCGTGCGTCTCCTCACCTCATCGGGAAAATCTCAACAAAGTGAGATGGTACAATGCTGATGGTAGGTGAATGTAGGTATCCGGTCAAGCACCTGTCCGTATCCGCCGGGGAAGTCGGTTGTGCGACTGGGGAAGATAGTAGCCCAGGGACGCGCCTTATCGGAAAGATTCTAATGGTCGATACGCGTGATTGATTAATGCAGCACGGGAAGTTGAATCGCGACCGACTGCAACGTGTAGACTGTGGTATGCGACCTGGAATGCCGCGGGTATAGTTGCAGGGTGGTGCTTTTTGCGCCAACGGTTGATAGTGATGCGAACACCTGCAGACTGCGGCTCTCACGTCAGGTGTTTCGATTGCTGGGGTCACTGCTAAGGCGTGGTAATAAGGACCAGGGTATCCAAGTAATGGTGGTTGCGGACGCGTTCAAACAGGTGCCACGGTGCGTGCAGGCCAAACGATGATATCGACTCTGTCTGTCCCCTGCCGATCTAAGACGTTACGAACTCTCCACGTTGACCTGAAGCCGTGCCGCATGCTAGTGCTCCGGCTGCATGCGCAACATGCACAACCGTACGAGCCGCGTCAGGCACCGTGCGAGCTCTGGGCACGCACAGAGCAGTAGTCCGATAGATTGGCGCTGTGGAGGCCGGGAACGGGCACTCGATGTGTAGAGATGGGTGCGCTGTGATGCTGCAAGCGCTCTGTTATGGCGAATAAAAACTGAGTTTGATGTACTCGCTACACTTTAGTTATACAGTCCCACATATAGTACGAGGCGGCTGAGAGCATAGTACTCAGTACTCACCAGTAGATGCGACCTAATGAGAAACGACGCGTCTAGGTAGTCAGGGGTGGGGTGTTTAAGGGCTCAATTCGGCAGCGGACTACTGGAGAACGCGTCCACTTGGAGCGCCCTGGCCTCCGGCATTGACGCACGCTAAGATTTATGCCCGCTTATGCAACCCGCACAGGGTCCAGAGAAGCTTGGCCCGCCCTCTTTGAGCCTGCAAATTCGTGTCTCTCCACTCCCATTCGTTCATCTTCCGCTTAGCGGATAGAATGAACTAGTGGGTTACCGATACCATCCGTTTCGCTAACCTTAAAGGGTGTCCATCGCAATCGATAGGGGTTCCACATCGCAGTCACAATTTCGCTGTAGACCTCCACTTCGCTACAGAAGACTTCGAGAAGTACGTTTCAGCCTTGGATAGCTCGTGTCTTTGTCCTATCTTCGCCGTCTCGGCGCCATGGCGTTATGCATCCGGTACGATCTCACCTTTATGGCTGTTTGATCGACAGAGGAACAGCGCACCGCTGGCACAAAGCGCTGTAAGGGTCTTCTCCGCAATCTACAAATGATTCAAATATTCTACACCAGATTAGTCCCTACCAATAAGGCATTGGTAGACCAGCATGTGTGTACTGCAGCGAGTCATGTTGGTCCTCGATGGGAAAGTGGTCACGCTCCATGTATGGGGTTCTGCGAGATCGTAGAGTGGACCCAATTTATTCCCGGACTGGTAGCACAGTGTTTCTATTACCGTTCTTGTGTTGTTGTGTAGTGTCCTTGCGCTGACAGATAGTGACTTGTAATCTGGGTACTTCAGTAAACTGATGTATGTACAGCTGTGTCAGTCTGGCTGCGAGCTCAAAGGTTGAGGGTACTGGTGGCTGGTGTGGCCGGATCAGATGCCATGTCCTGAGCCTTGACTTGCGTACTTCTTCACGATAACAAGTTGGTGTTATATATAAGATAGCTGTTTGACATCGGTTACATATATACTACTCCCTTCACACCATAAATACGTACATGGGAGTCCAGGAGCCGCTCTATCCCAAAATCAACAACTATCAGGTGTATCGGTTGAATTCTGCTTCAGAACATGGACTCAAGATAGAGGGAACAATAGCAGAGCAAGTAAGCCTGCTTACGATATAGATGCTCTCGTGGTCTTGGAAGAGGGACATATGACACAGGTCGGCTCCGACATATATGTTCCTGTACTTAACTCACACGAGCAAAATCTGATTAGAGATAGCCTGCCTCATCACGGCTAAGATTCGCACACTGACCGTCCGTAAAGCTGCGAAAGCGCATTCTACGGCATGAAAGGTGCATGAAGAAGGGTGGATGAAATCGACTCTAGTGTACTGATGGGATTTGGATTATGTTCCATTCCTATTGAAAAGTCCGGACCGATGTATGGCACGATCAACGTTGCTAGTGTCGCCCTTCCCTGTTCGATATGAGCTTGAAAGCCTCTGGTAGGTGTGTAGCGCGCTAAGGAGCAGTCATGATACTTTCACCCATTGTTTGCTGCCCGAGTCTAATCTATCCCACCTTAAGTTATGCACATTTCGTAGTCGGCGTTCTGTAAGGTAGAGTGACGCGGGCTGCTTTTGCCCTGAGTGGGGCAGGCGTCGCTAGTGCTCGCCGTTGCAAAAGCTTTCACGTGGCAATATATATGCTCTAAAACCTGTGTATTTCAACAATCGGTGAGATGGCCGAGCGGTCTAAGGGTTCGTTCATACCAACATCCGCATTCTCTCGATTATCAACTAACTCATCCTAGCGCTAGCTTAAGGTCCTGATCAGTTCTTCTGAATCACCACCCGCTAGTCCGAAAGGGCGTGGTACGTTTCAACTCATTCATCAACACCATCAACAGTCTTCTAACAGCTTCACAGGGTTCGAATCCCACTCTCATCAACATTCTTTTTTTGCACATCCTGAGCAGTCCTGGGTAGAACGTTTCTAGAGACCTCAACCCAGTCCGGCCTTCGAAGCCTCGTACGGGAGACGCTCTGAACCTGCATAGGGAGTTCGCTTGCATTTTTTTGCGGTAGTAGAGTCGCAAGACTACCGCATCTTTAGGCATTCTTAGCTGCGCGGAGCACGAGGTATTGCTAGACCTCTTCTCCAACTTGGAAGCCGTCGTATAAGTGGTGATCATGCATGATCACGTGAGCGACTTGAGATGAAGCGATGCACATAAGCACTACGACTGGGCATTGTCAAGGCTTGTTAGACCTGCTCTCGGCAACCGAATCTACTGATACCATATGTCTTTGCTTCGTGTATAAAACATGCCTTATAGGTGACGGGAATAGGTGCCTTGTGGTACCTAAGGTATGCCACCTGCAGGCTTGAACACAGTCTTGGCAAAAAGCGTCATCCGGACTCCACAGATCCCCCAAGTCGCGAAGCTGCTTGAGACAGCTTGCGCTTGCTAGACAACTGCATAGCTGCCATACCTCTATAGCCAGCGATGATCTCCTTACTGTTGGTGGTGTTCTTGCTGCAGCTTATGATACATCTCGTCAATACAGTTGGCGCGACAGCAATCAATGAGCTTGTAGGAGGTCCCACTGCCTACTCCGTTCAAAACCAGCTAACAGCGCACAGCTATGGGTCCTCTATAACAGGTTCCCGACCCCGACCGCTAAAGATGCACATGATGTTACGAGGCTGAGGAGGGAGGTGGTGCGTATGAAGCGGGAACTGGCATCGGTCAGCGCACAAGACGAGTTCTCCAAATGGGCCAAGCTCCGAAGGCAGCACGATAAGGTCGTCGCAGAGCATGACAAGAGCGGTAAGAACGAACGATGGAATCAACTTAGAGCACAGGCGCTGATCAAGTATAGCTCAAGCGATTCAGGCGACAAAGGCCAAGTTCGACTCCACCGCGAGCACTCTTCGATGGCTCTCTACAACCGGACTTCGCTTCCTACTGCAGTTCTGGTATTCGAAGCAGCCGCTCTTCTGGATACCGCAAGGATGGGTTCCAGGATACGTTGAGTGGATTATGGCGTTTCCCAGGGCACCGGCTGGCAGCATTAGCATACAGATCTGGGGGATCGCATGCGCAAGCGTGATACAGATGATGAGCGAGGCAGTGGTAGCGCTCTACGCACTGGCAAAAGTCGACAAACAGCCGCAGGCCAAGAAGGGCGAGCCTATGGCTTTCAAGGCGGATTTTCAAAGCGAGAAAAAGGAGCTGTAGATAATGGCATTCATAAGGTACATGCTCGTTCTAGCACCGAATAAATTTCACGAAGGGATGTCTCTCAACAGTTAGACGCAAAGTCTTCATGGCTATGCTCAGACACTGCAACACGAGTGAGATGATCTTGGCAGATCGTTGGGCTTGCTCTCGGCGTCGATTTTGAACTCGTGACCTTGGAAGGTAGTGATCGCCGAGTCTTCGAATCCGCCTATGCTATGATTCTAGTCTAAGGGGGCTAAGTAGTGCCAGTCTGGCACAGCCAGGTCCCACGAGAGTGGCAGCGCAAACGTAGCTACTGTAGTATGTGAGAAGGCTCTTGGAATCAAGAGGAAGGAGTAGATCCACTGCATGAGACGCATATCGTCTTTGCTAAGTGAAGCGTGTCATTCCCACTTGGGGTCGTTCAGGAGCGCGAGAATGTTCGTGCGAAATACGAAGTGCATGTAAGGAAGAAAGAAGACGCCTGGAAATTTGCAATCTAGATCCGAAGTCGCAGATTCTGAACGCTTAGTAAGTCGCGACCGAACCACTTTACGCGCTAGGAACGCGAAACGCGAGCAACCGTCATTCGTTGCCTGCCAGAAAACAACCGTGCCGCAACCTATATTACTACGCGCTCCCTTCACACCCATCTTCCACGTCCCACATCTCCTCTCCTCCCATACCATCCTCTCCCCCATCTCCCAGAAGCACTCCCCGCACCAGATCTCCTCTCTGCTTCTCCCTCTGTCACTTCGGGAGCCTACTTTTCTTCGCCGTCGACCCATACCTCACTGGCCGAGACCGCTGAGTCTCTTACAAGAAGGCCAAGATGTTCGTCTACAAGCGCGGTACGTATCATATCTCTTGAGCTTCTTGAGGCTAGGCGGCAGTATCCCATTGATACCAACTGCATCGCGGCGGGATCAATGCCTGCCTCCAATGCCTTGCCTCCGATGCCATCCCACACCACACGTACAGAACGAAAGCTAACGCGTCTTTTCAGATGGACGCAAGGAGCGCGTTCAGTTCGACAAGATCACTGCACGTGTCTCAAGACTGTGTTATGGTCTGGACCCAGAGCACGTCGATGCCGCCGCCATCACCATGAAGGTCATCGCTGGTGTCTACCAGGGTGTTACTACCATCCAGCTGGATGACTTGGTAGGTGCTACCCAAGTGTACGCATATCCTGCAAGCTGTACTAACATAACTGAATAGGCTGCAGAGACAGCTGCCTACATGACCACTACCCACCCTGACTACGCCATCCTCGCTGCCCGTATCGCGGTCTCAAACCTCCACAAGCAGACCAAGAAGCAGTTCTCGGCTGTCATCTCAGACCTCTACCACTATGTCAACCCAAAGACCCGGAAGGCAGCACCAATGATCTCGGACGAGACTTACAAGACCATCATGGACCACGCCGATGAGCTCAACTCTGCCATCGTCTACGACCGTGACTTCAACTACCAATACTTTGGCTTCAAGACTCTGGAGCGTTCATACCTGCTCAGACTTAACGGCAAGGTCGCTGAGCGTCCCCAGCAGATGATCATGCGTGTCGCTGTTGGAATCCACGGCGAGGATATTGAGGCTGCCATCGAGACCTACAACTACATGTCGAACAAGTACTTCACACACGCGTCGCCTACCCTGTTCAGCGCAGGTACTCCAAACCCACAGTTGGCCTCCTGCTTCCTCATCGATATGAAGGAGGATAGCATTGACGGTATTTACGACACCCTCAAGACCTGCGCCATGATCTCGAAGAACGCTGGCGGTATTGGTTTAAACGTCCACCGCATCCGTGCGACTGGTTCATACATTGGTGGCACCAACGGTACATCCAACGGTTTGGTACCCATGCTGAGAGTGTACAACAACACCGCCAGATATGTTGACCAGGGTGGCAACAAGCGCCCTGGTGCTTTTGCCATCTACCTTGAGCCATGGCATGCCGATGTTTTTGCCTTCTTGGATCTCCGCAAGAACCACGGAAAGGAGGAGGTTCGCGCTCGTGACTTGTTCTACGCTCTCTGGATCCCCGATCTTTTCATGAAGCGTGTTGAGCAGAACAGCACCTGGACCTTGATGTGCCCTCATGAGTGCCCTGGTCTGGCGGACGTTTACGGTGACGAGTTCGAGGCCTTGTACGAGCAGTACGAGAAGGAGGGTCGTGGTCGCGAGACTGTCAGAGCCCAGAAGCTCTGGTACGCCATTCTCGAGGCTCAGACCGAGACTGGCAACCCATTCATGCTTTACAAGGACGCATGCAACCGCAAGAGCAACCAGAAGAACTTGGGTACTATCCGCAGCTCCAACTTGTGCACGGAGATCATCGAGTACTCCGCTCCAGATGAGGTCGCTGTCTGCAACCTTGCATCTTTGGCTCTGCCAACCTACGTGAACATTCACGAGGAGTCGTACGACTTCGCGAAGCTTCATGAAGTCACCAAGGTTGTTGTCAAGAACTTGAACAAGATTATCGAGATCAACCACTACCCAGTGCAAGAGGCGCGGAACAGCAACTTCAGGCACAGGCCAATCGGTCTCGGTGTTCAGGGTCTTGCTGACGCTTTCCTTGCCCTTCGTATGCCTTTCGATTCTCCTGAGGCCAGGAAGCTCAACATCCAGATCTTCGAGACCATCTACCACGCTGCTCTGGAGGCCTCCTGCGAGTTGGCTGAAAAGCTTGGCCCATACCAGACCTACGAGGGCTCTCCAGTCTCCAAGGGTGAGCTGCAGTACGACATGTGGGGTGTTACTCCAACCGATCTCTGGGACTGGGAGGCTCTTAAGGCGAAGATTGCTCAGCACGGTGTTCGCAACTCCCTCCTTGTCGCACCCATGCCTACTGCCAGCACCTCCCAGATCATGGGCTTCAACGAGTGCTTCGAGCCATACACCTCCAACATCTACTCCCGTCGTGTCCTGGCTGGCGAGTTCCAGGTTGTCAACCCATGGCTCCTGAAGGATCTTGTTGATCTTGGACTGTGGTCCGACAACATGAAGAACCGCATCATCGCTGACGGTGGTTCCATCCAGCGCATTCCTAACATCCCAGACGACCTCAAGGCCCTCTACAAGACCGTTTGGGAAATCAGCCAGCGTACTATTGTTCAGATGGCTGCGGACCGTGGTGCATTCATTGACCAGTCCCAATCTCTGAACATCCACATGAAGGAGCCAACGATGGGCAAGATCACCAGCATGCACTTCACTGGCTGGAAGCTTGGCTTGAAGACTGGCATGTACTACCTTCGCACCATGGCTGCTTCTGCTCCAATTCAGTTCACTGTTGATCAGGAGAAGCTCAAGGTTGTCGACACCAACGTGGCTCGCAACCGTCCTGGACAGAAGCGCAACATCGCTGGTGCTCAGTCGCCCGCTCCTACTGCGGCTCCTGAGCCAATGTACATGTCCAAGCAGCCTCAGAACTCCGCCGTCGCTCCCAACGGCGTTCCTACTCCATCTACCACTCCTCCACCAGAGTCTGAGCCTAAGCGTGTCTCCATGACTCCTAAGAAGGCCTCTCCTATGGAGGTGCCACCTTTCAAGGCTGACGTCGAGGAGGGTGACAGCCCAAAGATCGTCGCTGCGGAGAGTGCCCCTGGTGTCCCTGACGAGGAGCTCCCTGAGCCAGCTGTTGGCGCCGAGAAGCCATCCCAGGAGGAGGATGCGAACCAGGACAGCGAGGAACGTGAGGGCGACATCTACGCTGACGCTGTCCTCGCGTGCAGCATCGAGAACCCAGAGTCCTGCGTGATGTGCAGTGGTTAAGCAATGTTTGTCTGGTTACTTTTGATGTTACGGAATTATGTGGGAGGGGGCTCATGGTTTACGTTTCTGGGCATGGTTGGATTGGCGCATACGCTGGCGTTCGGGTTCGGTTCTAATATTACCCTTTGTCATTTGATAGATGCCCCAGTAGTAGTAGTTAGGTAGAAATGTCACATACTGTCCAATTAACCTTCCCTTTCCAGAATCTCAAGATAGCTTTAACGATGCAACATATACATGTACATGGTGTATGTACCTTACCTTATCATCTAATGTCGAACATGACGGGCCCATCACGTGATGGAGTCCAACCTCGCTTCGCGAATCTTCATGTCGACCAACCAGTTCTGGGGAATGTACAACAACACATTATACTCTCATACCCGGGACGCTCAAAATGATACAGGGATAACAGGAAGAGCATTCTAGAGGCACTTGCGCTACGGACAGGCATTGTGTCGCGGCACTACGAGCGCTACTCTTCCTCGCTGACCGTGAGGTCATTCAGAGGTACTCGTATTTTTCGATATTCTGTTAATAATCTTGGACATTCTGCACTCGAGTCAATCTTGGCTCAGATGTCCTCTCTCATTCCCTTTTGGCAGATTTTCGGTGCGGGCACTACCAGCGTATGAGATGCACACGCGGCCTGTGAGCCGGAACAAAGCCAAAGCGTGAGCGCGATCGGGCACTGGGCTTTCTCTGCACGCTTTTGACTTTGCTTAATCTTCTGTTTCCCGCGTTGACACTTATGCTGCGCCTCAGGCTTCTGACTTCCCCCTATCTTCTACCCAGGAGTCTATTTTCATAGTCCGGAAATAGACCTAGCAATGCGTATAAGCAGCACTAGCCCAACTCTGCGTATTAACTCTCGCTATCGTTTCACAGGCACGTCGACGTTTATTTCGTCGCAAGCGGAGATCCAAATGGCCTCTGTTCGGCCAGAGCAACACACGAGATATTCGCGGTTTTTACAGGAGGGTGTGGTATTCCACGCTACTGGGGCTCCATTTCCACTGCCGCTGGCACACACACCCCAAAAAATGCAGTCTTCCAAGGTTTGAGATTAGTTGACCATCCACCAGAACCCTATCTCACAAGCTTGATTCATGCCTGGCTGGTATACTACGCTTAAGGTTTCTCATTGAGTCATATGGAAACTTGGCGCTATTGAAACAATGGTCGAAAGGATATGTTCTTTGAGAGACACAACGGGGTTGCGAACTCCGTCGCTGCTATGGCAATAGGAGTACAATGGACTCCTTCAATCCTCTGTCAGCAGCGTGCCTGCCAGAGCACAACCAGAAACAATGGCCAAAAGGATATACTACTTGACAGACAGATTTGGGGGTGCGGACTCTGCTGCTGCTATGGCAATAGGAATACCTTGGAGTCCCTCTGTCAGCCACATGCCTGCTAGAACACGACCAGGAACAACTTACGCGGAGACACTAGACGCCCGATCCAGTCCTGGGAGCTGAGGGAGTGCTGACCTTCATCAGCCAGGCAGATTTGGTATAGGAGCTTTCGCCTAGGCAAGCGTAGCTGGCTAGACGGTGGACTTCAGTAAGTTCTCTAGGTCATGCTTGTAGAGAAGGTGCGACACCCCGTTTCTAAGGCGCAACTAGGCCAACCGGTCACCGTGGCATTGAGCAGAACATGGATAGCTGCACTCTTAATTCGAGTCCTGAGAGTAAGCACGAAACGTATGCTGGTTGAAATGCCCTCGTATATAGGCAGGTTTCGCCCTGTTCCTTTCGTTTTCCCATGAACCTCACATCCGCTACTGCTACTACCACGTATTATCAGAAGCTATCACATACCATTGGACTTGATCCAGACCCAAGCATATACTACCACACACTCGAGGAGAGTACACATCCTCCCTCGTTTATACCTCAATTACTCCCCTTATAAACCACATCATCATTCGTTCTCTCTCCACCCATTACTATGACTTCGTTATCCTGGCGTCGCTCTGCGGCCCCCTCTACCGGCCCACGCGACGAGAACCGTGGCCGCCCCGGTCCCTGGCGTCCCACCACCCGCTACACCACACCATCTCCTCCGCCACCGCCAGCACCCCACACCACGCCGGACCGACCCCTGTACCCCGGCCTACTAACCATGCTCCCCGCGGCTCACCTGGTCCCTTCCGACTCACAGTGCCGCAAGTCACTCACCGGCAACCCATGGTCGCACCCCTGCGTCATCAATACCGTCTCCCCATCCTCCAACCTCGTCACTTGCCTCCCCATAACCTCCTTCAGCACCGTTCCACTCGAGGAGAAGGCCAAGTCCTGGGGCTGGGCGAGACGGTACCTGCCGATCCAGCACGACGGCGACGGCAAACTGGACCGCCACCTCTGTGGCCTCAAACCACTGCCCCTGGCCGGAAACCAGGCACAGCTCAAACGCCAGTCCTTTGTCAATCTCGAGACGGAGTTCTCGATCGAAGCTCAGCTCCTCCTGCCCCTCGCTAACGGCGACATCTGCATCGATATCGACGCCCTTAGACGGGAGCTTGCTTCGTTCCGCGGCGAGCAAATGCCCAGAGCTAGGCCTGCCAGGACAGAGTCGGACTCCGGCTACGAGACTTCCTCCAACAAGTCGGACAGGTCAGTATCGTCGGAGCGTGCCCCAGCGTCCAAGCCTGCCGGCGCGCGGTGCAGGACCCAGGAGGGCGCGCCCGAGATCAGCGCGCCTGCTTGGAGAACGCGGTCGAGCATTCCGACCAAGAAAAGGGATTTCGGTGGCAATTGGAGGAGGCGAAACTAGGGGTTTCGAGTCCGGACAATCGTTTTTGGGTTCATCACGGTAGGGAAACATTGCCATGCTAATACATACTCCTTGACGCACATGTGGATCTTTACTCACCCAAGGCAGACAAGCTCAACGTCAACGGCAGCCACCTCGACAATACCGGCGCCATGCCAGACAAGCCCATCGGAAAGGTTCGATCAGAAGAACAGGGAACCACGGGATTCAATCGTCGCCATCATTTATTCACGCAGCGGCTCCGGCACACTCACAGCCCTGCCCGCGTCCTACAAGTCTCGCCCCGCGACAGCGAGCCCCGTCGCCATCATTTATTCACGTAGCGGCTCCGGCTCGATTCACAGCCCTGCCCGCGTTCTTACACAAGTCCTTGCCCCCGCGACGGCAAGGCATGGACATATCCAGTCATTGCAATGCATGGATGTTGCAAAGCGGTTTTTTTCATGGCACCGATCATCGTTGTTTTGTTTGGGAAGGATTTGGGTTTGGGGATTCGGGTTGGAAGTTGGGTGTTTGGGTTGAGATTTGGGGTTGGGTTTTTGTTTATTGGGAGATTACTCCTGGGTTCAGTTGCACACTCATGCTTTTGTTTGGAAGATACCCCTGGCTTTTCGATGCCACAGTCATGTTTTGTTCGGATGATACCCCTAGCCTTTCAAGGCACATCATGTTTGCTTTTCGAATGGTGGAGATGTTTGGATTTGGGTTTGGGTTTGGAGTCTGCAGAGGGCATCGTTAACGAATGTATGGGGACGCTCTTTCCTCTTTCTCCCACGATGGGTTTTGAGGTTTTACGGAGGTCCCTACGACTATTCGATTGTGGTAACGAGGGGGATGTTGGAATCGGGTGGATGGGAGCCTGAAAGTCATGTATATATAGCAGTTGCGTCCCTCACCCTTGGTTCGCTGTTCAATCGACACGTCTATTACTCTACCACCTGTCTTGTCACCAAGCTCAGTGACTGACCCAAGAAGATCAAGTTGCACTCTTCATTTTCGGATGCACAAACCATGTTTTCAGTCTTTTCTCAAGATCGGTTGAATCGGGTCATGTGGTTCGAATCAGGGCTTCTTTTCGATGTGTAGGAATGGGTGTTCGGTAGGGCTTTTGGAAGAACTTAATACCGTTGTCGCCATGACTCAGTAACCTGATTGAATTCCTCTTCCTACAGAAGTCCAGGAATGATAGCCTTCCTATTCCCGACTCTTTCCTTCCCAAACTTCTCCACATACCATCTCTTCCCCTGCAACGCTCTAGGCAACATAGTCGCGATCTCATTGAAAAGAAAACTCCTCGCCGGAGTACAGCCCCAGCCGCCAATCATCCAGAACCCAGCCCACTCACACCACTCACACAGATAATGCGGGAACAGGATAAAGTGAAACAAGCCATTCTTCGGCATCATGTAAAGCTTGTCAACCCCCTCGAGCGGCTTGTTCTCCTTCTGCGCCTGTTCCTTCTGCAGCCTTAGCGCAGACCGCCTGATCTCGCGTAGGTCGTCGTCGTGGAAGATGTTGCCGAGGAGAGACCAACCCCAGATGACGAGGCCGATTTCGATGGTGTAGAGGCGCCCAGACCAGTCGTAGACGGTGGTTGGACCGTAGCCGGCGAGCCAGCCGGAGAGGCAGAGCGAGTTTGTGAGGTTGAAGGCGAGGGCGGAGATGAAGACGATGGGGTGGATGGGGGACATTGAGGGGTTGAGGAAGAGCGGGGAGAGGATGGCGCGGTAGATGTAGTGGATTGTCTATCTTTGTGAGTATGTGCGCGTCCATGGGTAAGGAGCGCATACGTAAAGACCGGCCATTGTCCAGTTGGCCCATGGTAGTGGGCCCAGGCCTAGCTCTTTGGGAAGCGTGACCATGTTGTAGAGAAGGGTGATGAAGCCTGGGGCTTCCATGATCGCCCATGCCCATTTTCCAGGCAGATTGAAGCGCGAGTTTATGGACGTCTTGCCTTGGGGGTAGAACTCGGTAACGTATTGTACTGCGGTGAACTGTGTATAGCGTGGTTAGCGTCCTGTTTCGTATGGAAGCGCGGAAGTTACATACTAATGGGAAG
The DNA here is from genome assembly GCA_024184665.2 of Zalaria obscura. Lineage (NCBI taxonomy): Eukaryota > Fungi > Ascomycota > Dothideomycetes > Dothideales > Zalariaceae > Zalaria > Zalaria obscura. Next base: position 65,473 of record JAMKPW020000009.1, on the reverse strand, counting down.
AACTGCCACCAATAATTGACGATCTCCCATGTCCCGCGCGAGGGAGGCAGCAAGCCAGGAACCAAGCCCATCCTAGCGTGTACTCTTCTCGGCCGCTGTGTTGATGTGTGAAGATGGAGTGTTTAAGTGTTTAGACGCGGATGGAGATCATGACGATCAGATCGCGGAGCAAACGGCTGTGTCGTCATTCCATTCCGGGGAGTGAAAGTGGCACACGTGCTTTCGCGTCGCTCAGTCGCGTCTTCCAAAGCCCAGATTTGGGCCTCAGGTAACATCTGTTTATTGACTTCGTTCGCATGATATTCTTATATACATTTACACCAATACGCACTTCGCCGCTTCACGGTCTGATCAGAAGCCGAGCCATCATCTGCGACCTTGGCCAGAACATGGCTGCTGGTACGCTCAAAAGACTGCACACCGAAGAAGGGAGCGTTTCACCTCCACCAACGAAGAGAAAGGTCCAGGGTACAGTTACAAGTATGCCATACTGAAGCACTCCTCCCAGACACTGAACAATTTTGATTGACGTCCTTCCAGACAAAGCAGTAGCCAACTTCTTCAAGCCAGCATCGCAGAAAGAGAAGGAGCCTGCAAAAACAACATGGCGCACAGTGAAGGAGTCACTCCTCGTTTGCAAGTACGATAAGCCAGACGAGCACTCGGCAGGTCGTCCGCGCAAGGTTGCCGCATTCGATTTCGACTCTACCCTTATTACGTCCGCCTCTGGCAACCGTTTCGCACGAGACGCGAATGACTGGAGATGGTGGCATGGATCCGTACCTGGGAAATTGCAAGAGCTGGTCGCAGGAGGGTGGGACCATCACAAACATGCATACTGCACAAGCGGGCACTGATATGTGTATGACAGTTACCTCGTGGTGATCATAAGCAATCAAGCGGGCATCAGCCTCAAGAGCGCATCCAAAACGGCAAAGACGGACATGAAGCGGCTATCAGACTTCAAGAGCAAGGTCAATACCGTCCTTAGCCAGCTCGACCTCCCCATCAGCTTATATGCTGCAACCGCGCACGATCAGTATCGTAAACCCCGCACCAGTATGTGGGATGAGCTGCTTCAAGACCAGGGACTCAGCTCTGAAGAGGTGGATATGGAAGCGTCTTACTTTGTCGGCGATGCTGGTGGGCGCACTGCAAGTCAGGCTGGCGGCCTCTTAAAAGACTTCTCGTGCTCTGATCGGAACTTCGCTGCCAATGTCGGCCTCAAGTTCCACACACCTGAGGAGTTCTTCCTTGGGCAAGAACCGAGGCCGTTCCATAGAATCTTTGATCCAAATACCTATTTGGACACTGTTCTACCTGCAAAGACCGACGTAGATCCGATCGTTTTCACCAAAAAGCACGACTTGGACATGGTTATGTTCTGTGGTAGCCCAGGCTCAGGCAAGTCGACCTTCTACTGGGAGCATCTGAAGCCATTGGGCTACGAAAGGGTGAACCAAGACTTGCTCAAAACAGTAAGAGCCCAGCAGTCCTGCTAGGAGGCCTTCTGAGCCAGCTGACGCTCTTCACAGCGAGACCGATGCCTCAAAGCCGCGGCCGAATACCTCAACGCAGGCAAATCTGTCGCAATCGGTAGGAACATGGATTCGTGAGCTGTGCCGCTGGGCTGACATGTGGGGACAGATAACACGAACGCGGACCCAGACACGCGGGCTCACTGGGTGAAGCTAGCACAATCGTTGGGAATCCCGATCCGCTGTGTACTATTCACAGCCTCAGCTCAGCTCTGCGAACACAACGACACTGTTCGAGCGCTTGGCGGCTCACTGGTTCGGACATTTCTTTCCCCCGTCAAGCGATAAGGTGACACCTTTGCTGACTTGCAAACAGATGAATCCGGAAAGCCGGACGATCCTTCCTAAGATGGCGTTCACCGGATTCACGTCTAGATACAGAGAACCCTCTCTCAAGGAAGGGTTCGAAGATATCACTAGGATTGACTTCCAGGTAGATCCCGCCGGATCGTCATGCATGAGATCATACCAGACTGACAAAAGCATAGTTCGAGGGCAGTCCTGAACAGAGAAGTATATGGAGAAAGTACTGGATCTAGGCAGTTGGCAAGTTGGGGAAGGGGACTACCGTACAAGGACTGGATATGTCCGAGTTGAGTTCCTCAACGGCGCAGCTACCTACCCGAGCATGCGCAGTGGACGGAGCAGCGGCTGACGGCAAAGGGTGAGCACCTACCTATCCCGAACGTGTGGAGTAAGTATGCGGCCCACGAGTAATGGGTCTGTTCCCATATACAGGGTCGAGCGCTGCAGGGTCCGTCGGACATCCAGCCATCAGGGATCAGTAATTCTCCTTGGCGAAGATAGACGCATCAGTCATTGAGCTGAGACACATTCAGCCAGAATCGATGGTTCGGACGGGACAGACGGGACAGAACCGGGTAGAGGGTATGCTCCAGCCAGCATCACGCTGTATCTTATCCGGTCTGCTTGTGGCCTTGGGGAAACGTAGACGTGGCTTTGGTCGACATACGTCAAGACGGTAGATACTCATGGAGCTCGACCCCGCTCACGGGACAGCGAGAGACAAAGGGCCAAAGTCAATCGCAAGCTCCGGGCATGGGGTCCGTAACGGAGAAGGTCGAAAGACGGCGGGACTTGGGTGAAGGGGTCCAGTCCTAGGGCAAGCAAGCGACCCATGTCCAACATGACTCGCGGTTCAAGCCTGAAGTGGGACGGAGCTCTACCTATCTTCAGTTTTTATTCCTGTCACGTCGCACGCGAACGGCCAATCTGAAACTGCTAGAAAATAGAAAATGGGTTTACCAAAAGAATGCAAAATGCAGTTCGGAACCCCATGTCGTGCTCACGCTACCCACATTTCCAGCTGCTGACAGGGGCAGGCAGACGCGGTTAACGCGACTCTGCACTCTGCACGCAGCACGCTGCACGAAGATAGGCGCATTCGACACGTTCCTCTTTCCCCGAAGCGGGAGTTGGAGGCTCTCCGATACAGCCAACATCAACCCAACAAAACGGAGTGCGATGCGATCCAACCCATCGTCGATAGTCTACATGGTTCCTTCCGCCTTTGCATTGCGCGAATCCCAGCCATACTTACAGTACCTAGCTAGCATGGGACTTGCAGGACGCCGTTGGTCGATGGTCCGGTTGCGGCGCTCCGGTCCTCGCAGGCCCGGAGAACGAGTTTCTGACGGCGCGCCCGGAGGGGCCAGAGGATGGCTCTTAGGCTGGCTTCTAGTCAGTTTTCGACCACGTTTTTTCGTTCGTAGAAGCGATGGGGGATCTGACAGACGCCATAACGGCAAGGCTGCAGGTGAATGGAAGACTGATGATGGGATTTTTTTGCGTTGGACGGCGAGGGATAAGTCACGAGCGGCTGATCTACAGCACAGTACTTGTATCAATCCCGTTTGTGAGTCGTTCATGGAAAATCTCGGAATTATTGTCTATTCCCTTGTGCAATCAATTGATATCTAGGGAATCTGGTTTCAGGAAGGATAGCCGATTTGTGGTTCGCGCTTTCCTGTCGTGTTCAGTCGAACCCTATCACGCTTTCGCTACAGCCTACAATGTACCAGTGTACTACAAACTACAGCGGGTACTGTACCTACGCCAAGCTCAGGCCGCTGACGCGTTTCTCTTAAGCCATTCAGGAGATATGAAGGTTCTGACGGGCGGGCTGGAAAACCCGAGAGTTAGCCAGGCACAGATTTGATCCGTTGACCAGGCTCTTGACGCCTGTGTAGCAAGGATCCCCCGTCTCGGCACGACGCACGGCTTCTTCCACCGTGCCCCTCCCAAAGGGAAGTGCCTCTGGAAGCCGCGGCTTGGCGTTCCTCAGCCCGAAAGAAGGGCCAGGCCCAAGCGCAATCGCCGCAGATGGCAGTCCGATAAGCTGGCCGCGCCCACGGCTTTGGTCATTGGCATTTGCAACTGCACGGCTCACACGAGGCAGTCGGTAGTTGCGAGAAGGGGGATGCTTTGTTGTTGCGATCGACACTGCGCATGAATGAATTCCATGTAGAGAAGCAGAGATGACATGCGACCCTTGCAAACGTGCATCTTGCACCGTTCTAAGCGTTCTGTGGCTGTTGGCTGCTTCACCTTGCGCCCGTTTGATCTGCAGTCGGGCGTTGAAACGGCAGCTCATGTCTGCGCACCGAACAGAAAGAATAGCCTCGGAAGGACCAGGGTGGGTGGTACGGGACGACACCTGACAAGGTCCTGACAAGGGCGGCAGTGCTTGCAGAAAGTTGTGCACCTGCAGCGGCTGATGAATCGCGTGGGCTTGGCGATTGGCTGTTTCAGTCTTGCTGACTTGTCGTCCAGTCTGCGCCGTGCGACGTGTGCATGACGGGGAGCGGGTGGAAGAAGGGGAAGAAGAGGCTCGGTTCGGCATGACACTGACACTTGACTGACACTGACACCCGGACTGACACTTGAGCCCTGTGCTGCGCCGAGCTGCGCCGTGCTGCTGCTGCGTCCAGTGCTGCGTCCTGCTGGAGTTCTCCGACAGACGAGAAAAGCCCAGAGCAACTTCATGCTGTGGAGAACGTCATATGTGTCATTTGTCAATGCGGCCATGTGACAGAGCGATCAGAGCCGCAGAAACAGCCAGCTCTCTTTTCGTCCGAGACAGCACTACTAAGTGACTATTTCAACGACTACTGGTGCGTGGCTGGCTTTGCCCACAATGCTTTGTGGGATTCTGTGGGAAACACAGCCGCAGCACCAACGAACGGCGAAATGCGCGCGCGCGCAATCGCGGGTTTGTCTCGCAGAAGGAACGAAGAAAGTCCGGCCTCATGACCGAGGACTTGTTTCCGAAAGAGCCACTCTGTTGCATTGATGCATTGAAGGCGCAAGTTCACCAATACCTACACGTAGTTTACCTACCTTAAGGTACAGTAGATACTGTACATGTCGCAGGTCGGTAAGAGACTTCACACAGTACCGGATTTTGCTTGTGCAACTGCTGTTCTGGGTTTGGTCGTCGGCGGGTGAGGCTGCTGTGGTAGGTGCTGTAGCCCGGTACAGAGGATTGTACTGCCTGTCTCTGAGGCGTGTAGAGGCGTGTGTAGGCGCGGCCAACGCATTGCCGGCATAACTTACCTGTAGAGTGTAGACGACTAGCTGGCGAGGAGTGCGATGAATGCGATGAATGTATGCGAACGCGACGGGACCTCCCTTGTCTGCCATGTCCCTGGGCCCTGGGTGCAGCACAAATTGATTGATCCTCTTCTGCTGCATGTGTGGCCTGCACAGGCGGACGAGGCGGACGGGGGACTTGCTGCCGAAAGTGTAACTAGGTCTTTACCTAGCAGGTAAGGTACTGTAGCCCTTAGGTAGGTATGCAAGCGATTGGCGCTAAGGCGCTATGGCGTTGCGGGCTTGCTCTTGCCCTCTCCGCGACCGACGCCCACTCAAAAATCCGTCGCCCACCACTCCGCACAACCTCTGCAACCCGATTCACTCTCTGACACCTCGCCGCACTCTCTCCCTTTTCGCTGCCCGCATACGCCTTGAGCGACCACCCATTCCTTTCGCCAGAGAGACTGCTGCGTTTCTCCGCGCCCACGGCACTCCCATCTGCGACGTGCAGCCGTTAAAACGATCTACCGTCTTCGAACTGCGCCAACGCATCGCAACGAGAATCGCATACATCCACGCCCGAGGACTATCGTGGCACCTCTATACCCTTGAAACACCTCCCCACCAGCCACTTGAACGAGTCCGATACACCGCGCATACACACCTCAGTCGCCCCTTCCCCGGTCATGCGCCAGAATACTCTCTTATAGTCCGGACTAAAAGTCCCTCCAATCGCATACCCATATCGCGCAAACATGCGGCCGACCTCCCTACCGGAATTACTGGTTGCGAAATATCCTGAGTTCTCGGACATGAAGAACAACACTCCCTACAGCAGTATTTCGGTACATTCACGCGAATCGTCCGGCGCATCCGAGACCTATTCACCTTTGACTCCGACTTTTTCTGTGCGTGACCACTCTCGCGGACCCAGCTCCACCTCCTCATTGGCTACAAGCCCACCGATGTTCGAACAGCCAGATTCACCAACCAACACTGCGAAGATCAATACCCTGGACGATCTCGTGGAAGAGCCTACCGAGAGGGAGGATGAATTTGACCTGTGTGACGATGATTCAGGTCACCCGCCATGCCGATGTAAGGGCTTTGCAGCACTCTGCCAGGGATAAAGATAGCTGACTTGCAACAGGCCAGACAGAATCATGTGTGCAACACAATCTAACATCCTCTTTACCTAGATCAAGTCTTGACTATGACCTTGCGGATGGCTTCTGCAGTGATGGCGAGGTTGCTTTTCAAGATGCCAAGAGGCGTCGGAGGGCAGGTAGTTCGCCAGTCACAGCCCTTACCTCGCGTATTGGTACTCGTCTACCGTCCTTAACTATGCGCTTCAAAGAGAAGAAGCCGACGACGTCTGTCAGTCGTCAGGGAGTCCGCAGCGCACCACCCTCGAGGTCTCCATCTTTTCGCATGTCTGGACTTACCAAATCACTTGTCGCCCATCTTGAAAGTGCGGGTAGCATCCCGACCCCACCACAGACTCCAACACTCACCGCACCGGAGGAAGACACCCCACCAGCATCCACCATGCCTGTGGAGATTAGCCAACCAATGTTTGAAGAGCCAATCGATCGTCAAGCGTTCTCTTCAACCCCATTGCTTCCGCCTACCATGATGGAGCGCCGGCCTAGCGACTCCGACTCAATTCGATCACCCTTACAATCTCCCACCGTTGCCGATTCCACCACCAGTCTTCCGTTCGCGCCTTCACCCGCTGTGACTCCACATATGGGTGGTACTCCTACCCCGCCTCTCTCCACCAAGCCATCAGTAGCAAGCTTCGGAATCGGTAGACCTGGTCGCACTGTACCATCATCCGAAATACCTCCCTTGGCCATCTGCGAGCAGGATGAGAAGTGGGCTAACAAGCTTGGGCACGCAAACTTTACGGTATTCCCAGAACCATACATGCCAGGCATCTGCGACAAGCAGTCTTGCAAACGATTACTTGCTGACTGGGAATCCGCGCGCATGCAATACACGAACCAGGCGTTGAAAACCCGCGAACATTATGGTCCAACTTCGCAAACTTTCAAATTGACTGAAATGAAGTGGGCTGAGATTGACAGTCAATGGAGGAAGTACCACGATGGCGCGGTCGCACAAGCTGCACGGATGGGTGAAGCCCACACGTCCCAGACCCTTGCTGAACCTGCACCACTTGCCAAGATCCCTTCCTTCGATGGAGCCGAGAACAGTGGCAAATTTCCTAAGCTAGGTGAAGGCGACATTGTTGGACCAATGGTGCAGTACGCCAAAGTGCAACGGCGACCATCATCGAAAAAGTCCAACTTTCTCAAGTTCTTTAGCGACCTGCGACTCTCGACGTCCGCTTCTGGCCGATCGGTCTCAGGTCCACCCCGCTGAAAACGACGAAAAACCTTTACCTTATTTACTATATTACTATGGTCCTCGGTCGATTATTTTACACTGTAACATAAACACCTACGCGCCATGACATGACGACATCTTACGACGAGCATATAGGGAACGGCTCAGCCCAACAACAAGCGTTGCGCCGTTCCCTGTATGCACACAATTCCACGACTCTCCTTTATATCGGCTGTATCAAAAAGCGATGCGGAAAAGAAAAGTAGATTTCGAGCGAGGCGCTTCGGCGACGGCGGCGGCGGCGGCGGTCATGGATCTCATTCAGGCGCAGGCATAGCAGACGGAAGAATGTGCCTCTTCAACTTACCCACGTTGACGCTGTCTTGCATGGACAGCGCGGCTACACCTCTCGCGCGCGAGACTTGCTTTCAACCATCATCAATGTCTCCCTCTTCCCCTTTTTCCTCACAGCCATTTCTTCATGCATCGGCTCCGGCGGCTATACCCATGCGCAATGCTTAGCGGAAGGGACAAGCGCAGTCTTTGTCAGCCCTGGGTGGAAACAAAAGTTTCGTTGTTCACAGCATTTTAGCTTCCCCTTCCCTCTGTCGTTGCACGATATAGGAGGCGGGGGGCACCAAAAGTGCTTTTGATCTAACATATGCTTTTTTTTTCGGTTCACCTTGGGCAGTGGTTTAGATGCATGGCTTTTTTATTAGAGCGGAAGGAATGGAATGGATGGGGTTGTAGATAAGATAAAAAGCGGGAATCTTGAGAGCCAAAAACGTCCAAAATTATCCATTGTACATCTCTTCATTCGTTGTTGGCTCGTGGATACATTAAATACCGTCCTGACTCGAACAGAGTGTGTGTTTTGCTAGAGTACTAACAACAAACAGCCGATCTCCTGACAGTGGCTTGGAAACGATACAGTAGTAACTTATAGGGCTCAGTCTCACGTTGTTTCGGCTGGCTTCTCGGGAACTTCGAAGCTCCAACTCCACGCAAAAACCCTCCAGAGTGGGTACCCACACGCAAATTTGAGGCCCCCCCGAATCTAAGTGTATGGGTCGGCCAACGGCGCCCGGACTTTCAATTTCTGGCCCTGATTATAAGAGAGGCCTACATACACGTAAGCTTGCTATCTTAAGGGAGACATTGGCCACTTTTCGAGGTTAAGTTTTGGTGTTTCTCTCATTGCGTGCGGACTTCCTTTTCTTTCTCCACAAGTTAGGTTCATTCACGCGGAACGGTACCTTTTCGGTTTTTGACTTCCGGATCTTTTCTTGGAGGAGTTTCAAACGTACAAGAACGAAAGTCGAGAGTGTTGGGTTGAGTGACTAGCTGTACAGTCATGTCGCGGCCACAGTATCATGTCGCCATCGTCGGCGCGGGTCTAGGCGGTCTCGCTGCTTCGATTGGCATCGCAAAGGCCGGCCACAAGGTCACGATTCTCGAGCAGGCGCCCGTCCTAGGAGAGGTGCGTTAGCCCCGGCCACACTACACCCCCGTCACAGCGAGACCAGGGAGACATTAATCAAGATGCACAGGTCGGAGCCGGGATCCAGATCCCGCCCAACTCATCGCGGATTCTCAAGCGCTGGGGCATCCTCGACAAGATCGAGGCGGTGTCGATCCGGCCCGTAGACTTCGTGCTGCGCTCCTACAAGGGCACCTTGCTGTCCAAGCAGAACATGGTCCCCTACGCAGAGGAGCGGTACGGGGTCCCCTACCTGCACATCCACCGGGCCGACTACCACGCCATCCTGGTCGAGGAGGCGCAAAAGGCAGGCGTCACCATGCAGCTGAACTCGGCCGTCACGGGCATCGACTTCGACGCCCCGGCCGTCCATATCAAGGACAAGCCGGACTTCCACGCCGATGTCGTTATCGGTGCTGATGGCTTGAAGTCCGCGTGCAGAGAGGCTCTGCTCGGGAAACCGGACCCGCCGCACTTCACCGGCGACCTCGCCTACCGCATCACCGTGCGCCGCGACGACATGATGCAGATCCCGGAACTGCGCGAGCTGGCCGACAAGCCCGTCATCACGTACTGGTTCGGCCCGGACAGCCACGTCGTCTGCTACCTCCTCCAGCGCGGCGGCCTCTACAACATCGTGCTCGCGTGCCCGGACGACCTACCCGAGACCGTCAACACGGCCAAAGCCGACATCGACGAGATGCACGACATCTTCAAGGACTGGGACCCCGTGTTGCGCAAGCTGCTCGGCCTCGTCAAGGAGACGAGTAAATGGCGCCTCCAGAACTCAGAGGAGATGAAGACGTGGGCACACCCGGGCGGCAAGTCCGTCCTGCTCGGCGACGCCTGCCACTCCACGTTGCCGTATCTGGCGCAGGGCGCGGCCATGGCGGTCGAGGACGGCGCGGTGCTGGGCGCGCTGATGGAGAGGATTGAGACCAAGGAGCAGTTGAGGGATGTGCTGATCATGTATGAGAAGATCCGTAAGGAGCGCACGACGAGGGTTGTTAAGGGCTCGACGGCGGCGAGGGAGATCTTTCATCTTAATGATGGCGATAGGCAGCAGGAGCGTGACAGGCAGCTGCTGGAGGAGGAGCCCTTTGAGGGCTACCCGAACCGCTGGGCCGATCCGGTCTTCCAGCCGTACTTGTTTGGGTATGATGCGGAGGAGGAGGTTGAGAAGGCGTGGGCGACGTACAAGGCGGGCAGGTTTCCTTTGACGTTTGGGAAGCACAACACGAAGTTGTAGGCGGACCACGAGGCTGTAGAGGGCCCACGAGATTGTCGGGCGGATTGTGAGGATTGTGGCATTGTGTCGCGTCATTCTGCATGGGCGTTTGGAAAGCATTGCAAGCGTTGGAGTATTCGCCGGATCCGGAAATCCAGGGCTGGGCTTGGTAGAGAGAGATATAGAGATAGAGATAGAGATAGAGACAGACATGGCGGTACAATAACACACTGTGGAGTGGATAGACTAATGCCTAACGCAGCTTGTATACTACAAACTATATTCCCGTTCGATATCAGTAGTACGTGACTTAGATGTAGTATGCGCACGTGAGGCGACGGTTGTTTCTACTTTTGGTGAGACAATGAGATGGAATGATGATGGAGATACGGCAGGGCTTGGCAGATCCGTCAGCAGCAGACGGGGGCAGCCAACCGCCAGGCGCCGCCATCTCGTGCCTTAGTCGTCATTCGATATCGCCCGCAGACCGAACTCTAACCTCCCCGACCCCCAGCCTCCGCATCTCCCGCCTTCTTACTCCTTCTATGCCGACCTAGGCCTTTTCTTTTCGACCCTCACTGTTGACTGACTTCTTCTTAAACCAACTTTACTATCGTCCCCCTTACTTAAAGCCGACGTCGCCGGCGCACAACAACCCACAACATTGCCAACCCTCGCCAAACCATGGGAGGACTCGGCAGCGCATCACCTGTGGCAGGCCCGCAGAACACTGAAGACACCATGGCGCAGGAGCGACAGCCATCTCCTGACCTTCCAGATCTCTCCGACCTCGCCGACCTACCCACCGATGACACCATACCAGAAGACGACTCCCTGGTAATCATGTCCGACGACGCTGGCCAAGTCTACGCTCCTCCAGCCCACCTCGCCGCACGCTTCTACCGCAACTCCGCTTCCCGCCGTAGAACAACCTCTGCCACCTCCTCCCGCCGAAACTCCCTTTCCTCTACACACTCGCACGGCTCGTCTCGGTCGCGTCTCGGCTCGACATGCCAGAGTCACTCGATCGCTCAGCACCTGCGTCGAGCCTCCATCATTGAGTCTCGCAAAGCCCGCCTTGCCGACCGCGCCGCCCATGCCGAACAGGTGCGTTTGCGTGCCGCCCTGGCCAAGGCTGCACCGAGGGGCAGCGCCAGCTCGAGCGAGGAGCGCGCGTTGGCCGCCCAGGTCGCCAGGGAGAAGTACCTGGCCAAGGTCGCTGCGACGTGCGCGGAAGAGGTGCAGAGGGCGAAGCAGAAGGCGCAGGAGATGAAGTTGCGGAAGATGGAGGAGGAGCAGCGGGCGAGGACCGAAATGGAGGAGAGACTGGCCGAGGCCGATAAGAGGCGGGCGCAGTATCAGCGGAACCTGAATGCGAGGAGGATCAGGAGGGCGAGCAGTATTGAGAAGAAACTTGCTGTCGTTGAGGAGGATGCTGATACGGATCCGGAGCCGGAGGTCATGTCGGAGCCGAATGCTACGACTGTTGCGGAGATTATGCTTGATGATGAGACTGCGGCTAGACGTATACAGAGGGCGTGGATGATTAGGCGGAGAAAAGTTGTCGTGGATGCCTATATGGATCTCAATCTAACAATTGAGGGCATCAGGAATCAGACATTTGAGGAGCTGGGAAGTTTGATCATCAAGCCGACCGTCATCGAGGCGACTTCGAAGATCTTGAGCCTGCTTCGAATCCAGGATGATACTGGTACTCCCGCTGCGACGACAACGCGAACATTCTTGAGTGCTTATCTTGTAGTCACGCACCCTACGGAAGTCTTGAGCAAACGCGGTGCTCAAGAGCAAGATTTGATGGCGAAAGCGAGGGAATTCGTCGTCTTGTTTGAGTCTACATTGTCCCGACTTGCACCTTGGAACGCCTACACTCCATCGACTTCACAACTGGAAAATCTATCTCAAGCTCATTCTACCTATACCGCAGCCTTCGATGCCTGGAAAGCGCAAGATTCATCCACGCTCATAGAGACTATGGTCGCGCAGTTTGTCGAGCTTGATGCGATATGGCAGACTGTTAAAGATGACAGTAGGGGAGAGGTTGCGAATGACTACCGAGAAGGTATTCGTGACAGTCAAGTTATACTTCTCAGCAAGATCAGGAAGCTTGCTGGCCCTGATCGGGCAGATTTCCTCATCAAGAAGGCCATCAGAGAAAGTAGGAGGAGGCGAGTTCGACGAAGGAACGCCGCTGAAGTGCGACCTCGCGTAGCAGAAAACGTCACTTCATCAGCACCAACAGACGTCGACACAAGTGCTCTGCCAGAGGTTGCTCCACAGGTCGATGGCGTCAGCTCACAGTCGCAGAGTTTCAGCAAGTTATTCTCTGCTATTCCAAGCAACCGCATCATCACCCATGAGCTCGCTCTAGACAAAGATTTCCGCATCGGAACGTCTCAGCAGTCGGCAGCACGCGATGCCCTCAATCGTGAACTCTGCGACAAGATGCGCGCCGCCTTTGAACAAGGCGAAGGCACCATCTGGACCGTAGCCATGGCCGAAAACATCCGCGGCAAACTCCTCCACATCTCCAAGGAAGCGACCTCCATGCACAGCACCATCTCCGAAGTCCTGGATCCGGACCACGTGTACCGCCAAGCGTCCCAAAACGTCTTCTCCTACTCCAAATTCTTCGTCTGGATCGCGTCCATCCTGCCCAAACTCTGCGCGCCCTTCCGCGACGACGAGGTCAGGAAATTGTCAGAGGATCTGCAACAGGGCACCGATGACATGGGCCAGATGATCGAGAAGCTGTTCCGCCTCCTGCACGTCATCGACCTGCTGTCCCTCGACTACTCAAACTACCTCCTCATGAAAGCGGCCCCCTTCCTCATCCGCGAAGCCGCGGGCTACGAACACCGCATGTTCGCCCGCGATCTCGACGCCGGCGCCGTCACCCTGTCCCGCACGAAGCGCTGGTGGCGCAACGCGGCCGTCAACCTCCTCACCGAGGCCGACAACCGCCGCGACCCAGCCCCACTACCACACCAGATCCGGGCCGCGTACGCGAACGTGGACGGGCTTGAGGTCAAGAACATCTACGCCCGCGGCCTGGTCGATTTGGCCCTCGCCCAGGATTGGAACAAGGCGGTTGCGGACCTGCCGGAGACGCTGGCGCTCGACGAGCACAGGTTGAGAAGGGTCAGCGAGACGGCGCGCGCGGTCACGACTGTGGGGGCGATTCTGTTGACGGCGAAGAATCTGCTCAAGCGGGATGCGAGGAGGCAGTGGAAGACGGAGGCGGGCCGCTTGCTGGAGATTCTTACTTCCTCCTCTTCTTCCTCTGGAAACAACGCCACCGAAGTCTCTGAGGGAGCGGCTGCGGGTCCTGAGATCGACATCCCAGCACTAGCGAACGACTGCTTCCGCGTCCTCGAGATCGAAACCGCACATAACCTCCCCCCCGCAACTAAAGCCGCCCTCCAGACCGCCATACAGCGTTTCGTCTCCCAACACAGCATCACGCCCAGTTCCACCCAGAGTTATACAGCATCCCGCTTCACAGACCCCCTCCTCAAAGTCCTCCACACGCGCTTAGCCACCCACATCCTGTCGCACGTTTCCGCGGCCTCGCCCGCAGAGCGGCTGCGCAACGCCACTACTGCTTCTGAGAGGTTAGCTGCGGCCGGACTGCCGGAGTTTGTGGGCCGGGTGGGCGAGATCGTGGGATTGTTGAGGGAGGTGAAGAGGGTCGATTGGGAGGCTCATGGGGGCTGGTATGAGGGGGTTGCCGGGGAGGTGGAGGGGGGACAGGGGGTCGGGGGTGGGGAGTGAGGGGATGGGGTGTGAGGGGCTTGGGGAAGTGGTGGGGTGGTTAGGTGGTTGGGGCGAGGGATAGGGATGCGGTGCCACATGCATCATTGGTATTGTGGTCTTGCGAGCATGGGTAATTTTTCAAGCTCTCCAGGGGGTTTACTTTTTTTCTTATGAGAGGTTACGGGTTCGCTTCGTACTTACGGGGTTGATTGCGCGGTCACCGTCCGAATAGGGTTCTGGACTTTGCCATCTCCGTTCTTTTTTGGGACGTTTTCGAGAGGTAGATGGGTTAGGTTGGGTTAGGCTGGGTTAGGCTGGGCTGGCGTTACGATCGTCTTGGGCTTGGGCTTGGGCTGCACCAGCGCGTACGCATCTACATCTGGTTGGGATAGAGGAGGGGAGGAGGAAGACGAAGACGATGGCGTTCTTGGGTCCGGACCGGGTGGCGACGCGTTTATGGGTATATGCATGACTGTCATCCGGGTTACGTTTCACTGAATGCAAGGCAACGAATGCATGAACCGCTCGCTCCCTTCACCTCGCCTTATTCTTCATATGAATGCTTTCTCTTCTCTTCATACACACATACATCTTCGTATATACATATACCCGCACTTTCGTATATCCACGCAACGGCCCGGCCCGGCAGGTCACCCATCCAACAAAACCCGACCCCGACCCCTACACCGGCACCGGCACCGCCTCGGCTCGCCCCGTCTCCCCTACCCTCCCCTACCCATGCAAACCCATGCAAACCCCCCCCCTCACCAACCTACCCCAGATAACCCCCTACCCCTCCGCACCCCCCTCCCCCCCCTCCCCCTGCCCCCCAAGAAAAAAATCCAGATCCCCAACCCCGCCCGCATCACCACCACCCATCTCCATCTCCCCCGCCAACTGCTCGAGCAGATTAAGGAACGGATCCCTTTCGCCCCTCTCGCCGCCCTCGGTGTTCGTGCTCCCGTTCGCGCTTAGTCCGCCGGGGGTTGCGTGGTCGAAGGGGCCGCGGTCGAACGGTCCATAACCATTATGTCCATGGCCACTGTGGAGGTCGGACGGCATGCCTGTGCCCATACCCATACCCGAGCTCATGTCTGTGCCGGTGCCTATACCCATGGACATGTTCAGGGTGTCGAAGCTCTGGTCGGGGTGCGTCGAGGGCTGGAGGGTGAGGTTTCCGGGCCAGGGGGAGAAGGTGAAGGTGGGGCTGAAGGGGTCATTGGGGTTGGTCGGGAGGTGGGCGTTATCTGGAATGTTGTTGGGGTTGCTGTTATTGTTGTTATTGGGGTTTGGTGAGGAGAGGAGGGAATGTGGCATTTCGGGTAGTGCGTCTGTGTGGTGGGCTTGCTGCTGCTGCTGCTGTTGGCCCTGCTGTTGGCCCTGCTGTTGGCCCTGCTGTTGGCCCTGCTGTTGGCCCTGCTGTTGGCCCTGCTGCTGTTGCTGCTGTTGCTGTTGCTGTTGAAACCCCAACCGCTCCTCCATCTCCAACCCCATCTCCATCTCCATCTGCCCAAGCTGTTTCCCATTCCCATCACCAGACGGCGTCGCCGTCGCCATCGCCATCATATTCGATCCAACATCCAACACATCATCCGTGCGTCTCCGTTTCTTCTTCGGTCGCGCAGCACCACTCGCCTTCTGTTCCGCTCCCACATGCGAGTTCTGACCCTGCATCATCGACTGGCCCTGGCCAGCCAAATTCGAAGCCTGGCCATTATGACCGCCCATCCACTGCCACCCATTGCCATTCAAACTCGTATAAGCCGGCAGACTCTCATGCAGGGTATCGACCGTAATATCCGAAAACGTAACATGGGCGCCATCGATAAAATGCCCGGGGTACCGATCATAAAAGTCCTCCATCTGAAACACAGGAGAAAAGCGCATCGGATTCGACGCCAGGCTCTTGACCAGCTGCGAGTGGCAGCCATACACCGTCTGCAGCGTCTCGCGCTGGTGCTGGACCCCCGCCCAGATGACGCGCAAGTCCGACAGCTGCGCCATCTCGCGGGACAGAAAGTCGGCGCTGCGCGCGAACACGTCGCCGTTGCTGCCCATGTAGTGCGCGCCGTGGACGTGGATGGTGCCGGCTGTGCACAGGCAGTAGCCGACGAAGGCGGGCCAGTCGATGATGGAGGAGGCTTTGCCGATTTCGACGAGCTCGGCGATGGCGTTGGCGTGCAGGAAACAGAGATTGGTCGCCTCGATCTGCCACGACTGGTGTTGTCCCGTACCGGCGAGTTCGGTGAGATCGACGGGCAGGAATGGGCGGTAGATTAGGCAGTGGATGAGGTGGTAGATGAGCTTGCTCAGGACTAGGGTGGAGCTTTCTTGCTGTCCGAACAGCGAATCAATCGAGATGAAAGCGTCGGAGGTGTTCGCCGCCCAGGCATCGAGATCGTGTCGGATGCGAGAGAGATTAGACTGCGCGTGCCATGGAAAGTGGGAGTCGCCTTTCACACCTCCTGCTGCAAGGTACCTGTTAGTGGTTCCCAGTACTCTGATGATCTCAATCAGCATCGATCCTGCGCTTTGATTGGTTCTTCCAGGCCCTGGCGCATATGCCATATTGGGTCCATTGGAGAAGAAGTTCCCTTCGTACGGGATTGAGTTTGTGTCTGCTTGCCAAGCAGGTAGGCGCAAGCCTATTGCCTCGTCTGAAATGAGTGAAGGCCTCTTTGATCCGGTTGCTGTAAATCTATCCATCAGATAGCAGGTCCAGAACAATTTCCGACGCCCTTCACGTTCTGTGGGGGATATTCGGAGCCCCAAAGGTAGTTCGCGGTGAAGTCCAAGTGCTAGAGCCATGCTGACTGCAGTACCTACAATTTCAGATTAGAGCGTGGAGAGACAGAACCACCTGAACGACCTACAAAGGAGCATATACGACTTCTTCCCTTTCCCTGCTTGAAAGTAGGCTTGTGAGAGCAGCAGCGATGCTTGCAAATTCTCAATGCTAGGTTCGTCCGCGTCAAGAGCGGCACGCGCCCGGACGGTGCTGTCTTCGCTAGAGCGGACTGCAGCATTATGCCCTCCGAGGAGATGTGGCGCATACCTGTCTCCTATCAGCCTTCCATTGCAGTTTTACTACCTGATGACCCACTCACCTTGCGCTCACGGCATGTACCCCATTGACAATGGTCACAGGAAGCTGGCCATTCTGCCATCGCTGGCGCGTCGCGGACTCATCGAGTATGTAGTATGGCTTGCCATGTATGCGGCTGAAATAGACGTCTAATAAAGCCGTATTGTTTTGGGGAGGAGGAGGTGGTGGTGGTGGCGGTGGCTGAGGACTGCAATATTGTCAGCGCAGAAACCGCTTGAAGGAAATGCGCGGTGCGTACGTTGACAGTGACTGGGAGAAAGCAGGTGTGGATGTGGATGGCCCAGAGGGTTCCGGCGCACTCTCTACGGTGGACGCCTTCTTTGCTGCTTTCGTGCCGTTCTCCCTGTGTGCATGTGCGCTAGTGTTCTCCTTCTGCTCGTTGCCTTCTTTTGCGCTCTCGGGCGAGTCTGTCTTATTCTCGTCCTTCAACCGCTTCTCCAGTCCGTTGACTCGCTTGAGTAACGCCTCTAACACGTCTGTTTTCGGCCCTCTCTTTTTAGGTATGGCGTCTGTAATGAAAGTCCGGGGTCAGTACAAGTCCGAGGATGCAAAAGAGAGGTAGGCGCGATCTAACCGTAAATGCAAGGGCAATTGAAGACCTGACAAGCTTCGCAAGAAGGCCGGAGGCGGTTACATTTGATCTTGACACTGTCAGCTTCTCACAAGGTGACGTCGGTAGCCGAAGCTCGAATTGTTGCGCGTACCTTCCTCTTGCGACAGCTCTTACAGTTCATGGCTTCCTTGGGTTCATTGCTCGGCCGTCGCACCGGAAGACGGTCTATTCCGATCTGTGGGCGCGCCATAGCAGCAGCGCCAGCTTCGCCCTCCATGAGCACAGCATGGACGTGATGGCATACCAGTACAGATGACGACAAAGTGCCAGGACTGGAAGGACTAGCGGGCGGTTTTGGGCGCGAGGTCTGCAGAGGTGGTCGGGTGTTGTGCGGTCCCGGCGCGGAAGCTGCAAGATCAGCGACTCAGGGAATTCCGTCTGGTTGTGGATGCGGAGACGAAGCGCATGTGCGGGAGGTTAGAGGTTAGGGCTGCCCCTGGGACCAGGGCGTGTAATTACGACAGTGGTAGGGATGGCAGGGCAGGGCAGGGCAGGGCAGGTGAGACAGGAACGAAGAAAGTGTTCCATGTATGACTGGGGGCACTTGCGTATTCCGGCCTACTTCGAAGTTGCTAGGTATAACGCTGGCGCACCGTCGACATCACGCGGTGCGGTCGGTAGTGGAGGAATATATTACACACATGATTGATGCAAACACCGACCGCCCACCGCCCACCGGTGCACCGCCCACCTTCCCAGCTTCCCTCTCCACCATCGACGACCCGGTTCTCCAGTCTCCGCAATGTGAGCTAGCGTGGCACCGGCTGTTCAGTAGCCTTGAGCGGGGCCGGCATGTCCCGACGAAACTCTGCCCACGCATCCGACACGTGCCTTGCAGCTGCCCTCATCCAGTGCTTCTCCCAGCCTTGTGCTTGTACGCGAAGTCGTACATGACGTTCAGATGTTCTTGCCCAGGTACATCCATGCATGTAGTCTTCTCTTTTTTCTTTTTGGAGAGTCCTGAAAGAGACAGCTGCGAGGAGCCCTCGGCTAGCACGTCACTCCACCAACTCCCCCACTAGTTCCGTTTCTTCTAATCAGCGGGGTTCGGCACTGATTCGGCCATATATAACAATCGTTCGAGCGAGCATGTGACACTCCACCAGTGGTCAACTTAAATGATATGTCTCCAATACATTCCCTTTCTAAACAAACGTACAAAGCAACACGTGGTAGGTGTGCCTGTTCCGAATCTAAGGTATAACTTGAGCGTGACGACGCCGATTCCGGCTCATAGCCATGAATGAGATTCCCCAATCCCATGTGCCCTGAACTCCGTGGATGCCTTTCAATACAAACTCCGACCCGATGCGAGTCGGACAAAGTCGTACGGTACATTCTGTCCGACCAGAAGCCTCAACGTCTCCACCGTAGTCCAGGCGTTGACGTCCGCAACACCGTAAGCAGTCCATCCCAGCGACGTCGCGACGGCAATGGGGTCGCCTTTACGAGGACCGTGGGTCAGATCAACGAAGACTCTCGTAGGCTGCTTGGCCTCCGGTCCGTTCCTGTTTCCACCGTAATGCTTCAGAAGGGGTGCGACCAGTAATGACTTGGCCGCCGGAAGTGCAGAGATGATAATAGATGGCTGCTCCACCGTCTTGACGTCTTCGAGTCCCTTGAAGGGCGTCGTATATGACGACAGCGAGCCGTTGACTTTGAAACCGATGGTGTAGATGGGCCCGATATTCAGACTCCTGAGCGCGAAAATCGTCGCCGCTGCTTGGGACTCTGCGCTCGCCAGTAGGATCGCAGCTTGACCGCTATACGCCGACGGGACAAAGTCTCGGCATAGCGTCGCCCGGATACCTTTCCACGTCGCGTTGTCTGCCAACAGAGTGGAACTGCTCCCGTCCGGTTTCACCACCACGGTATCGATCTGGCCGATCGAAGCTGCGGCGTCTGAGACGGCCGGCAGGTACGATGCTGACGCCGGAAGGGGAGGGTTGATGTACGCGCCGCCGAAATTTCGAGCCCGCACGATCGACTCGATAGAGCCTTTGGGACCGCGCTCGACACACATGAGTTGGTGTGGCAGACTCAGCTCGTTGAAGCACTTCTCGAAGAACATGGCTTGGACCGTCGACCGGACGCTGCCGATGCCGTAGATGTCTAATTTCGGCATCTGCCCCATCGAGTGCAGTGCGGAGTTGATCTCTGCTGCGCTCAGTTGACCTGGTGCGGCGATCAAAGGTAGTAGGGGGTGTGTGATAGGCGTAAAGACCTTGTTCAGCGCACGCGACAACTGACCCATCGGTCCCATGTTGAGTCCCGATAAGGGAGGGCGCGGGTATGTGCTCTGAATGATCGATCGGAAGTACTCCAGCTCATAGTTTTCTTGCATCGTATTCACCAGCGCAATCATCTTGACCACATCGCCGTACACCGCGCCATCCCGGAACAATTGCTGTGCTTCCGGTGACGTCCACTTGAAGTTTCCCGAAAAGTCGTGGAAGGCAGAGATGATCTTACTGCTGCCTTTGAGCTGCGATAGCCGTCGTCTTATGTCTTCTGGAAGCCATAGTTCCACGTCGATGTATTCGCAGCCCCATCTTATAGCCTGACGCAGGTACTCGAAGAAAAGCGTAGGGTCATCCATGGGGAATCTTCCGTTCTCCTTGGTGCATCGCGTCGTATAGATGATCGGTAATTCCGTCCGCTGCCGTAGGAGCATTAGCTGCTCTCCGACATAATTGAGACTCGGCACCGGACTGAGCGAGCCATCTGCGCGTGTCTCTTCTAATAAGTCGACTCGGAGCTCTATGGCATCGGCTCCAACGGAAAGGATGTCAAGGTTAGGTAGCGCGACATGCACGTCGGGAAAGGTTGTGGAGATGAGCGTTGTCTTCGCCTTCTTCTCCAGATCCCTATGTGGATCGATC
This sequence comes from Zalaria obscura, assembly GCA_024184665.2. Lineage (NCBI taxonomy): Eukaryota > Fungi > Ascomycota > Dothideomycetes > Dothideales > Zalariaceae > Zalaria > Zalaria obscura. Next base: position 44,945 of record JAMKPW020000009.1, on the reverse strand, counting down.
TGGCCGAGAATAAAGGAGAGGAATCGGGCGAGGTCTCTCTGAAAGAAGGGTTTTGTGGTGTAAAGATACTCGTAGTCACATGTGGATTGCTGGGACGCGACCTTGATATTTGAGTTGTCAAGACAGTGCGTGCTGAGTACGGTCCTGGGGCCTGCCCATTTCCGCACGTCTTCGGCACTGCGTGTATTGACGAGTCCAATGACGGTAGACTCTGGTTCCGAGACTCCTCCATCCTGTTCTTGGATCAGACACCATTGTTGGCCCAGTACGTTTGCTATCTCAGCCACAATCTGCTCCTGCTCTTCCTCGTAAAGCACCAGTAGACTAGGCTCCTCTGCGCTGGCAAATTCGACCGTTACTGTGCTACTGTCTTTTAACATTGTGGAGGTTGATGCACCCGTTTGCACGCAAGTAGCCATGTACGAGCCGTGAGGTAGGTGTACTACCGGCAATCGTTCGCAGTCGAATGAAGAGTTATCCAGAGAGAAGAGGATGCCGTGCTCAGTATGCTGTCGCTGCCTATCTCTGGAGCTGGTCGGCTATCCCGGATCATGTCGCTCCTACGCTCAGTGCCGGGTCGCTGTGTTACTAGCCATGCATCCGTGTACCGAAGGTGAAGAGAGTCGGAACGCGATTCAGGATGCCGAGTGCGGTGCAATTCGTGGCAGGCCGAGAGGAGGAGCGGCGCAATACCCTATACCAAAGGAAGGAGGAGGGGGAGGAGGAGTGCGATCGGTCTGGCTGCAGTTGTTGTGCCGATAATAATACTTCTAGCAATGCAGTGCTGCGTCGGCGCGCGCGAGATCTGCCCGTTCGACTTATGCTCCGTTCCCCGCTATTTAGGCAGAGTTGAGATGGGGCTATGGGGGTCGGCTTGGCACCGGGGTGGCCTCGTTTCTGGTCTGTGGCCCACATTCTTCCGCCAATCGATAGGGCCGGATTGGGGGTTCTACCAGTCTAGCAAACACCGACCGTGACCGAACTGGAGCAAACGCCGAGGAATCGAGAAAACGAACTGGCCGTCTACAGGTACATACACCTCACGTACCTAGGTATACATGTACAGTACATGACTACACTTAACGTCTTGGCCGCATGCTGTAACTTGAAGCTTTCCATTTGGCGTCGAGGAAGCGTGCTGCAGCGCGTTGCACCACCATCGCACCTCATCCTCATGAGTTGCTCTGGTATAAGGTATCTGCTTGCTATGCCTATCCCGTGTGCGGCAGCGGGCAGCAATCCGAAACGCGAGAACAGGTTCCAAGATTTATCCGTATTTTGCCGTGCCATGTGGACGATAATCGCTATCACAACACAGGAAACGCCATCGCATTTGTTGCTCCATCTAGAGCTGCTAATCTGGTGTGACGTGAACACGGCAGATCTACCTCCGCTTTGCTTTATTCGTCAATCAACATGCCAGATATATGAGAGGGAACGACCCCCCGCCAATCGGAATGCCGACATGCCGAGATAGGATTTGGGCCAGATATCACCCTCTCGCTTGATGACCCCATTCGCGGAACAGTAAGACTGGCCTTCAAGCTGCGACTCCTGTGGCATCCAATTGGAGCGTTTCTTCACTTGATCGACCCTCGGCTTGACTGGTAAAATGCCTAATTCGTATTCAATCTGACCAGAAGGGGCTGGACGGCAGGCCACCTTCTCACTGTTCGGAACGCGATTCGAACATGCTAATAGTCACCCCATGAATGTTGTTGGCATCGCGCTGTTACATTGCAAATCAGCAATCCATGTGGGATTCGGATTCCTAATACATAGTGCTTGAAGCAATGCCGCTGAGCAAGGAAGTAAAGTGGAGCCTTCGACAAGGTTATAAGCAGCGAGTATACTTGTACGCGTGTGCGCAGTCTGGCTGAAACGCATGGTGAGGTGAAGGCCAGATTGATATCCACGGCCGTGCACTGTCATGGTAGGCCTTCACTATCCGCATAATCCTGGCTTTAGAGCAGTGGAATTGGGATATTTCCAGATCGGAGATGTTAAGGTATGCTGCTGGCTCACGTTGTAACTTATCGGCAATCGACTCACGCGTTCGAGCACTGATTGTAAAGGTTAAAGTGGGCTGTCTGGGGTTATAGAGAGGGATGTGCAGTGGCTTGTGTCAATTCTAGACTGCGGTGATAATTCCAAGTAGGGTGATTATATTGTTGATTAAAGCTTGTTTCTGAGCAGGCACTGTAGGGCGGCCAGTCAGAAGCAATGTTTAGAGCACTCGCAGAAGCGGCGCGAAAGGGAGTCGGCGGTGCGGTGGGGTCTTGGCCAGCCGGCGTCCCATTCCCACTCAACTTGAAACGAGGTGTCCATCTTTTTCCAAGCCATCAACATCGCAATCAACTACTACTAGCACATCACAAGCCGACACCAAGCCACAAGCAGTTTGTTCGTGGGACGTTGCGACCCATGCTATATGGCGAACAGACTCAGTTGCGCCGACGTGTTGGACGGCGAAAAGACTCCGCCCTGTCAACGTCGCAGCTTACGACAGGGCGCGCTCAACACACCAGCGAAGCAGCCATGACAGCACCACATTAGCAAGGGTGCAAGATTGCGCTCATTACCTGAAGATACAGAGCCATATACAGCAAAGGACAATGATCGACGTGGGCATGCTTAGTTAGTAAGTAGGCTCATTGCGGCCGTGCCAACAATCCGAGATGAGGCGCGATAAGGCTTCGCTTTACCGCCAGCGCGCAAGCTGAAGGACTCGCGCCCACAAGGACGAGCAGCCACGATCATCCACGAGAATCCACGCGCTCCTTCGGAATACACAGGTGTCACTCTGTCACCAGCCGCCACATAGCGAAAAGGCGTATCTGAAAGAAGATTGGAGGTAGGTTCTCGAAATAGGGTTGTGTTCCTGCATTCAGCTGCAAGGACCCGGCGCGGGCGGCATGGTGGCCGTGTGGCCGTCGCTCATCCCCAGACGCTCGCGCGCAACGGCTATCCAATGAAAGCACAAGTCCTCAAATTTAGCGTCTCCTTGCTCTCAACTCCCCAAATTACACCCAGACCACCATGGCTGCCCACGCAACAGGGGCCCGTCACCCACTGGCTCTTTTGTCGTCCTGCCGCCCACGACTAGAACCCTTCTTTCTCCTCTCTTTCAAGGCCTCAAAACCACACAAAAACCACCTTCTTTCCGTCTCTCGTAGACACTTCCACTCTTTCTTCCAGTCACTCGTTCATCGTATTGCTACTGTCTCGCGGAATTGATTTCCTGCCTTCTACGCCTTTCACCCCACATCTGAAACGTTTGCAACGGTTATCGTACATACGCCCTCCACGAAGTCAACGCCTGAATCCGTCGTACATTAGCCTCGAGCATATCTTACAATGCATTTCAGCACCACTCTTCCACTTCTGGCCACTGTTGCCGTAACAGCCAGCGCTCACGCCCACGGTCATCAATTCAAGCGCCAGTACGGCCAATTCACCGCCGCCTCTAACTCCTCCTCTACCTTCACCCCAGTCACAGAGACAATCTACTCCACCGACACCATCTCTGTCATCTCATGCGCCCCAACTGTCACCGACTGCCCGGCTGATTCGACCTCCTACTCTCTGACGTCTTACCCAGTCTCGACAATCGTGCACACTACTCCAGTGGCAAGCTCCGCCTCCGCCACTGAGGTCGCAGCAGTTGCCGCAAGCTCGTCCGCCGCCTTCTCCTTCTCGCCACTGTCTTCCTACCCAGCATACACTGCCGCATCATCCAGCTCATCATCGGTTGTTGTACCGCTCAGCACTGGCGCTCCCAGCTCCGTGGCCGCTGCCTTCTCGGGCTCAAGCTATGCCCCATACCCAACTGGCTCCTCAAGCTCGGTCGCTGCCGCAGTTGGCACCGGCGCCAGCTCCTCCCCTGTTGCTCCAATCGGTACCGCTGGCAGCTCCTCTGTAGTGGCCCCTATTGGCACCGGCTCTGGCTCCTCCATCGCCGTCATTTCTGGTACTACTTACCCAGCGCTCGTCGCAACCGGTGGCTCTTCCACGTCTGTTGCCTCAGGTGTAAGCGCGAGCACCTTTACCAGCGACATCACCTTGACCTACACTGTCGGTACCGGCTCATCCACCACCGTCAAGACCACCACTATCCACCAGACCTCGACTGAATACGAGACCCAGGTAAGTCCAAGCCGTCACTCACAACACCCCAAACTTGCTGACATTTGCGGTAGACTCTGATTGCCACTCTCGCGGCTGCCTCTGTCTCCGCTGCTCCAACCGCCGCAGCCAACGGCACTGGTCTCTACCCTCAAACCACCCTTCAGTCCACCTCCACCAAGACCAACGTCATCACTGTCTTCCCAGTGGCTTCCGCCGGTGCCTCCGGCTCTGGTGCTTCTGGTTACGGTGGCTCCTCCTTCTCCGCCCCCAATGTGCTCGCCGCCTCGAGCTCTGCCGCCGCCGGCGCTTACGGCTCTGGCTCTGGCTCTGGCTCCGGCTCCGGCAGTGGTAGCGCCGGTGGCGAGTGCGCCGCCGCAAGCACTCTCACCGTGACCGCGCAGGAGACCGTCTACGTCGTAAGTCCCCCCCTCAACCCTCGCCCACCCTCCTCCACCCCAGTAAAACCCCACCTGCACTCACTAACCCCACCCCAGACCCTCGACGCCTCCTCAACCCCGATCGCCAGCTCCACCTTTACCGCCCCCGTCCACGTCGCGACCCCGCTCCAGTCGAGCGCCGCGCCCTACTACCCCACCGGCGCCGCCGACCCCAGCGGTGCCGGCAGCGGTATCGCCAGCTCCTCTTGCCTCAGCACCGGCTTCGTCACCGTCCACAAGCCCTCGTCTAGCCTCGTTAGTGCGGCGCCGACCGGCTACTACAAGTACTAAGGGTGCTTGCTCAAGCACGACGTGAGAGGAACCCTTGGTGACGAACTGTTAGAATCGCACTGGTAGGATGGTGCGCTGGATTGGGCTGGGCTGGGCTGGACCAAGGCTACTAGTAGGCGAAGGCTATACATGGGCTTTTGCATTTGTTTAAACCTTAACTATATTTACATTCTTTGCTGCATGTTCCCCTGGCGCTCCCCGATGGCTCGGAAAGGGAAGGGGAGCCCGGATCTGGGGGCTGCGTATATACCCTATTTTTCGTATTCAAGAGCACAAGATGCCCTTTTCTTTTCCCCCAAATGGTTCCGTGCTTTCTCTTGTCCGTGATGGGTGTTCCTTGGCGGAAAGCGGTGAGGTTGATGGGAACCAGAGACGGGACGGGTGCCGAGTGGAATATGATGCGCGCACTTTCGTTGGCTGAGTTCCTACCCTATTAACTTAGGGTTTGGGGTGTTTTTTTGTCCTCGGTCTGCTTCTTCCTACTGCCAGGGCACTATGACTTGGCCCTGCGTTTATTTCAACGAGGCTCGAGCTGAAACGGCACGGGTATCTTTGATATGTATGTAGTATCGAGTACGAACCGAAAGCCGGGTCTACCAGGTTACGTTTCTGGATACAGTAGTATTTCCTGTCCGACGCAGTAGACGTCGTCGCCAAGTCGCTAAAGCTCACGTCCGCAACTACGGTACATGAAAGTGACCAAAGAAACACGCCAGGCAAAGCTGTATAGTTCCCAGCCAGTACCGTAAGGTCTTGCCACAACGCCCATAAATGCAGTCATACCTGCCCCAGGCCTCATCTTCCATTCTGCCCCGATCTTCCGCTCTAAAGCTTCGGCTTAACCCCCTCAACGCTCGCACTCGCACTCGCCTCCCTATTCAGTTCCACCTTCCCCGGCCCCGCGCCACCACTCTCATTCCCCTCGCCAAAGAAGATAACCTCGACAGTCAAATCGTCCCTGTACCGTCTCGAATACGGACTCGGGAGCGTGAGCAGCGCGCTCACCATCTCCTCGTCGCGGCCGCCCAGCGCATTGCGCACCAAGTGCGTGGCCGCGTTCTTGTCCTTGACGACGAACCGCTCGCTCTGCGGCGAAGTGACGCCCCACTGCTGCTGCCGGATGGGCGCGCGCTGGCCGTGGCCGCCGGCCTCTGTGGGCCCGTCCGCGGACTCGACGGGGAGAACATTGCCCTGCTTCGGGGAGCTGCTGAACCAGGACTTGAGCCAGGAGCCGGAGCTCGTGGCCGATGTCGACTGCGCGCTGTTGTTCTTGGCCTGGACCTCGAGCCACTGACCCACGAGACCGATGACCTCTTCGTTGGTCAGCATCTCCCACAGCCCGTCCGTCGCCATGACGACGAAGTCGCCCTTCTCCGGCTGCACCTTGGTCGTCGTGATGACCGGCTCCGCAGTCACGTACGGCGGCGTCTTGAGGTACTTGCTCGGCGTGCGCGTGAAATACGTCTGCTTCAGTAGATCCTGCGTCTCCTTGCTCCACTTGTAGACCGCGTCTCCGAAAGCCCGGCTGGGCTCCAGACCGCCCAGGATCCGGCCGTTGGCGGTCACGTAGGGCTCGTTGGGGTGTTCGGCGCGGAGGCGCGCGACTTCAGAATCCGTGCTGCCGGTCTGGTCGACGCTGAGTGGTGTTGCTGTCCACTTTCCTGAAGGGCCGCGGCGGCCTAGCACGGCGCGGGAGTCGCCAGTGCAGGCGACGCGGAGCTCTTTGCTGCGGCTGTCGTAGAAGGAGAGGAGGGCACACGATCCAGAAAGGGCTGGTCCGAGAAGTTCGGAGGCCAAAGCCTTGTTCTTGGCTTTGAGGACTTTCTGGACGGAGTCGTGGGTGATCTCCTTGTCTAGACGAAGGAAGCCTTTCTTGATTGCACTATCGACTGAGTCGGAGGTAGGGAAGGTAAGGGAAGGGTTAGTAAGTGCGGCGGTGTAGGTTTCGTTCAGCTCGCGTGCGACGAAGGAAATAAGTGCCTGACGCAGTTTGGCCGAGGTGGTCCAACCAGCGTGGCCGTCGAACACACCCCAGAACATCCAGTCGCTGCTCGCGTTGCCATCTTGAGTTGCGGCAACAGTTTGGGGAACATCGATGATCTTCTCCGCATGATCATCCTCAATTGGGTCGTTGCTGGGTATCTGGACCACGTCGTAGCGAACCACACCTCTTCCCCGGCCAACCAAGTACGACTCCTCGTTCGTCCGCAATTTATGCGTGACCTGATCTGGCGTCATCATCTCAAGCACCTTGCGCCCTGAACTATCCGTCTCTTTCGAAACAGGCTGGTTCTCCGGAATCGCAGTTGTGTAAAGGGCTCCCTGCTCGACAACCAATGCGCGTCGCACAGCCTCCGACGCCTCTTCAGATGCCGCCCCAGCCGCAGCGTTCGTAAGGGACTGAGAAGATGTCGACTGAGCCCTCGCCTGTGTAGGCGACGCGGACAACGAAGTCAACCTGCTATCTACACCTGGGGCGTTTCCATAGCCAGTGCGATATGCGTAAAAGGCTCCACCTGCGACAGCCGCAGCACCGACTGCAGTCGAGATGCGGCGAAAGCGCATAGATGAGGTGCTGGGACTGCTTCGAGAGGCTATCGCCCGCTGGCCCAGCACATTACTGCTGTTGCGAAGCTTGAGCGCCTTGCGAGGTGAGGGCCGGCGAAAGGTGCGGAGGTTCTGGACCACTGCCCGACGCATCGGGAGGGTGACGGACAATGTCCGAATGCGAAAGAGGGAGGGGTGATATGGAGAGAGCGGCAAGCAGAAGGGAGAAGGGAGCGGATAGAGAGCGAATGCGGTTCAGTTGGTGTTGGCGGAGATAAGTAGGACACCGGGAGAGTAGCACGCGTGATTGGGGGCATGTCCGGGGTTTGCTGTGTTTGCTTGCTGTATGCAACGACGTCACCAATTAGAAAGTTAATCCACCGAGGTAAGGTTCAATGTTGCCCGTATTCACCACAAGCGGCTCTGAAATAGAAGTCTGTTCATTCTCACCGAACTCTGAATATCTAAGGGTATATATAAGTCGGCAAGGTAGACTGGTAACTCAGCGTGCAATCTAGAACAGCGAATTTGACAGCCACGACCACATAATGTCTTCCAGAGCACTTCGCAAAGCCCTCCGTGAGAAAGAGGAACAAGAGCAATTGCGCAAGCTTCAGCAAGAGGAGGAAGAGGAAGAAGAGGAATCAGAAGGAGAGGAAGAAGAAACTACCCCAGCCCCAGCGAAACAGAGTGTCTTCGCTCTGCTCAACACAGAAGACGATGACGAGGTAGCAGACGACGAAGAGGGCGAGGAGGATACCAGTGCTGCGGCACCTGCGGAGCAGTCACAGTCGGAAGAGGAAGAAACGATAGAACGCACAAGCACACCCGCATCCAAGTCGAAGCGCAAGAAGAACAAGAAGAAGAAGGGCAAGGCCGCAGGGAAGTCTTCTACAGCCACCCCAGTCAAGGCAGCCGACAGCTCCATAGACGACATCGACGAAGCGCTGAAGTCGCTCTCTACTAGCAAGAGTGGGAAAGATACACCATCAAATGATACAGTAGACCCTGTCGCTGCCGAGACGTGCCGACTTCTCGCCGTCGACACGCAGCACCTCCACGCATCGAACGAAATGCGCCGGCTGTTCGGACGGGCAGCACTAGAGCCGGAACACGAAGAAGAAGCCCCAGGAGGAGGTAGGAGACGTGGCAGGGGCGGCCAGCAGATGGGCCTCGCAGCCGCTCTCAGAGGTAGGCAAGCCGGTGGAAGAGGAGGTGGGCTCGCCGCGATAGGCCTGCGGCGGAACATCTTCATCCAGGGCAAGGAAGAGTGGCCACAAGCAACAGGAGGTGGCCTTGCGATGGAGATGGTGGAGAAGCGACCAGATGGGACTACAGAATACCGCTTCGTGCACAACCGAGCGTATCAGGATGTGCAGAGCCAGTTCGAGGACTGTGTTGCTTCGATGGACCCGAATAGGATGATTGCGCTGCTGCAGTATAACCCATACCACATCTCGACGCTCCTCCAGGTCTCAGAGATTGCGAAACAGGAGCGTGACCGCGCGACCGAGGGCGATCTCATAGAGCGGGCACTGTTCTCCTTCGGCCGTGCCGTGCACTCCTCCTTCTCCACGAACCTCTCGCAAGGCAAGGCGCGCCTGGACTTCCGAAGGCCCGAAAACCGCGAATTCTGGCTCGCAGCCACGCGCTACATCAGCAATCTCGGCATGCGGTCGACCTGGCGCACCGTCTACGAATGGACCCGGCTGCTGCTGAGTCTAGATCCAGAGAACGACCCCTACCGCATGAGCCTAGTGCTGGACCAATACGCCCTGCGCGCGCGCCAACCCCAGTCCTTCCTCGACCTCTCCTCCAGCACCGCCTTCGCCACGAAATGGAAGACCCTCCCCAACATCCAGCTCTCGCGCGGCCTCGCCCTCATCCAGACCGCCAACGCCGCAAAGGGCAAGCAAACCCTCTACACCGCCATCTCCAAATTCCCCTGGGTCGTCGCCCGCCTCTTCCAGGAACTGAACCTGGACCCCCCGCCCGCGGTATGGGGCAAGGAGCCCCGCACCGACGCCGAGAAACTGCAGCAGGAACTGTACGCGACGCGCGCGAAAGACGTGTGGAACACGCCCGAGGCCACCGACGTCCTCGTCGAAGTCAGCGCGGCCGTCAGCCCCGACGTCGCTCCCCCGCCCGTCCAGGACAGCCCGATCGCCGTCGACGACGCCCGCCACGTCCTCATGACTGACACGCCCGCTCTCATCGCCCTGCTGCCCCGCGCCCTCACCGCGCGCGTCGCCAGCGCCTCGGATCCGCTCCCGCCAGAAAACAACCTCGTTACCTACACGCCTTCGTCGCGGCGCGGACATGGACACGGTGGCCGGAGCGGGGCCGCGCCGGCGCCGGATGCGGATGCGGATGCGCAACAGAGTCCGGCGGAGAGCCTGCGCGAACTGCAGGGCCTGTACGGCTTCTTTGCCAACCTGTTCCCGTGGTTCAACCCCAGTGGCGAGGGCGAGGCGCCGCAGATGAACGAGGAGGAGATTGAGCGCAGGATTCAGGAGAGTGGGATTAGTGAGGAGGTTATTGTGGAGAGGACGCAGAGGATGATGATGTTGCAGAATCGGCTTGTGGGCGGGGTTGATAGCGGTGAAGGGCAGGGTCTGGAGGGCAGTGGGGAGGGGGATGGGGAGGGGGTTGGACATGGGATGGACGGTGATGAGGCGCAGGAGTAGGGGGTGGAAGAGTTGTTTTGTGCTTGTTTGCGTATCTGGAGGACTAGAGTAGATCGTCGATACCCCTCTCTGAATCCTTCTTAATCAGATCGATCATGCCCTGTTGTTATATCAGTATCGTCGTGTCTCTGTGATGTGGAAGTCGCGCTTACCGGAGGGAATATCGGCTGTCCTTCCTTGTCGAGAACGTAGCGGAACGGCATCGTCGTGCTCTCGTGCTCGTCCACTTTAATCTCGGGGTGGTCCACGTATGCGATCTTCTCAAGTGGTACTGTAACACATCGTCAGCGACCCATTTCCCCACGTTCGGACTGAGCACACGCACTTCCGTCCTGGATAACAATGCGCGTAGTCCGCACCGCGGTGTCCGTAGTCATCTGAACAGGGCCTAGCCTGCGTCCCTCGAACCCCTTCTTGCGCAGCTCCGACGTGCGGTCTATCTCGGTGATCAGCTTCTTCGACCCTCATACGTGCTGGGAAGCAATCCTCACCTCTCGGTGGGTCATCGCCCAGAATACCGCCGAACAGGAAGACATCAAAGTCCTTCGCGTCCTCTGGGCTCAGCTCCTTCTTCGCCGCCGGATCGAGCAGGCACACGCGGTGCTTGGTCTCTGCGTACAGCTCCTCCACGCCTTCGTGCTTGACCTGCAGAGCGCGGACGTCTTGGAGGGTTGGTGGGAGTTGGAGCGAGGTGGGGACCGAGGTCAGGTAGAAGGAGGAGCCGGCCGCGGCGGACTCGTTGGCGATGGCTTTGTATTCGTATGCGGACCATTGCTCGAGTTCCGGGTCGAGGTGTTCGACTATGTAGGTCTTTCCGGACATCTGTACGCCGGCTGTCAGTATGGTTGACGTGCTTGAGACCAAACCTGGGCTCAATGATCATGAGGGATCACGTGATTTGGAAATTTTGCTGTAAGGACAATGTCTAACTGAGCAGTTACAGATCAAGATTGAAAGGTAGGACAAAGAACTCCTTCAGGAGTACATGAAGGCCTGTAGATTGTATTTGATGTGCAGAAGAAATAATACTTCGATATAGAGATTATGTACTCACCTTGGCTCAGAATCTGCCGAAAAAAGCTATCGCACCTGATGGGATAAGTCGGTTGAGATACAAACGGCTAACAGAAGCCTCGTGACTGGAATTAGCAATTGCTTAATGGGTGTCAGGCCGCGCTATCGGGGCGATCGATGATCCAATGGGATATGTGCGGTGCGAGTTGGGTCTGGTGACACCGAAAAAGCTCCCCCATGATGATTTTCAAGGGGAGCTTGAGCGCCGGCCAACCGCAACCGCTGGAGCCGCTTTGCGGAGAGAGGTGGTGGAAGCTGACTGTATGCGACGAATCCTCAGTTGGAGACCATCATGCTGCATATAACTTCTGTGAAAGAGAGTAGAAGTAGCTATCATAGAGAGAGCCTATCACAAGGCTTCGGAAGTATTATAGCTATATGTATGATAAGGCAGAGGTAAGGTATATGCTGGCGTGTGTCCGCCGATCTTGCCTGCATCCGATTGCATACTGCACCTAGTGCAGCCAGGACCCTGGAGAATTCAATGGGTGTTCCCGCGTTCTAAACTTTAACCGCACGCCATTAGATAGACGACACCTCACCGCAGCTCTCACCTCCTAACCCGCTCCTTGCTCACCTTTCTCTTGTGTTACACCAAGTTTCGAAGGAGGTATCACCAGCGATAACTGCAGCTTGTGGTCAATCGGTTACGAGGCCTATCTACTCTGGTGCCAAGCAATTGCGAACCGCGATTGCCCAAGTCTACGCCAGGTGCGTCAGCAGCTTCGTCATTCATTTGACAACACCAGTGATGCTAATCGTATGTGAATGTAGACATCACTGCAGTCTATCAACCCCTTCACAGTCTCGATACTGCAATCGCGAACGTCACGTCGCGCCTCTTTCATACCGAAGCCCAAGCGCTCCGGTACCCCTTGTTCCACGTTTCCGAAACAAAGAGCTCCTGCGTCACACACGGCACAGACCCAAGAAGCGCACCGCAAGCACAGCGATACGGCAGTCCGCGATCAGCCTTAGTACGACATTAGCAACCGCTAGGCTCTTGACAGTCGGGCGTGAACGAGTGAGAGACTACAAGATCAGAAAGTAGCCTTATAGGCAGAGAGGCAGTCGGACAACACAATGAATCCACACAAGCAGAATAAGGTCGACATCAGCGTATGTACACTGCATCTCTCTCTAGTGCCGCGAAACGGTGCTTTTCTGCTTTATCAAATTCATGCTAATTTGGTTCGTAGTCCCTGTCTCCTGAGGAACAGAAGCTATTCCGCCTCTACGGCAAACTGCCGAACAAGAAGGATCTCCTCCAGAACAAGCTAAAGGTCAGTTTCGCTTTGTACTTTGAGCCGTAACCAACCGCAGTTGCTGACATACAAGGAGGGGCAGGAGCGCAAGTATTTCGACAGTGGTGATTATGCCCTATCCAAGGCTGGCAAGGCTTCTGACGCCGGCGTCACCGAGATCGGACGCGAACACCCATCTCCGGACACCATCCCTCACCTGTCCCAACAGACTTCGCATAACGGCAGTGGCCCGAACCTCCAGCCCACTCTGAGCCAAGGCCAATCTGGCAGCCCTGTGAAGGAGAGCAGTATCCTCCAAAGAGGCATGAGCATTTCCGATCAGGACGGTGAGGAGGACGACCTTGACAAGGCCGCCGGCACCGTGAGCCCTCCACCGCACACCGAGGGCATGCCCATCCGCCAGTAGTCAGGAAGACTCATGGAGGTGGACGAGGATGTTGCACGTGGTTTGAGTGATACCTGGAGTCTCGAGTCTCATGGGCAGAGAAAACGTGCTGTCCGGAACGGAATCACTGGCGTTAGGTCTTATTGGGGGAATGGATATGGGACGTTGTGCGATACGCCTGCTTTTGCTGGAGTTTACCTCTGATTTCGCTTCTCTGTAGCTACATTACCTCGAGCACGCTTACGTTGCTTCGACGAATATGACGACTAAATTCATCATACTCAAAGCCCCTCAGCATGTGAAACTGAGAAATCTGGAGTGCTGTGTCCAGACCATAGCAGAAAATATGGTAGAAAGGCCTCTATTGACCGTGATGTTGAATTTGATAATGTACAGATGCACCATACCTCCCCTAAGGGTGCATAACTGCGCCTCCAAGCGCGGTCTGTCCTGCCTTGCTCCTCGGTACACTTGGTTCAAGCTCATCGAGGCCTGCCTGCGTCGCTCCATCATCGAGCAACATAGCATCCGGGTTGTCTGTGCCAGAATATGCCGCGCCCGATGCCTGCCTGAGCTGTGCACTCTCCTTGATCGCCCAAGCCTTCCATTCCTCGTACTTCTTGTCTTCCAGCTCCATTCCAATCTCCAACGGTCCCTTGCCGAAGTATGCGCCTGTCGCCAGAGCCTCCTCTTTGGCTACCCTCCTCTCAACATCCTCAAAGTGTCTTATTTCGTAGAATTCTTTGCGCGCTTGGTCGTAAGCCGCGGCCTTGTCAAGTGGGTATCCGGGATGAAGACCGTGCTCCATCAAGTACTGTTGTCGCTGAACCACACTATGCCCAGATGTCTCAGCTCTTCCGTTCAGCGTAAGTTGCGGTTGCAGTCAAGCCTACCTCTCACCATCGAGCTGCTTCCCTGGCTGCTCGATCTTACTCCAGTCATATCTCTGATAATCTTTGCCATCGTTCTCCAGCACCACTCTCGGTCTCGCGAGTTCCCAAGGATGGTCGCCATAGAACTCTTCTCTGAGTTGGTCTTCGGGGTATTTGATCTGCAACGGCTGAAACAGTCTGCTGGCCTTCTTGCGCTTGTTCGGTCTGCCGAGCGCGGGTCTGACGAGTCGCTCAGACGGCGGAAGAGTGCCTATCACATTGTACCATGGCGGTGGTGCCTTTATGCGTCCAACTTCCAGTAACCGAGTCGCGGCTTGGTGCACTCGCTGTGCAGCGAAATTGTAGCGGCCCATTGCGGGCAAATGCTCGCCTCGACGAGCTCTTTCCGATCTGTCTAGACGCTCCTTCTCGGGCTTCCGGAAGCACGTAAGACGCTTGAAGTGCCGGAACCGTGTGTGGTAAGTCGTCTGTTGCGCGCGTGTGCTATTTGCTTGTCGAAACAAGAGGCCGCTGAAGATCTCCGAAGCCGACCAGCCAATTGCACGCGGAGCTTCCCGCTGACAATCCAAGAGCCTCAAAGCTTCGCTAATCATTCCCGGGTACTCATTTACGATATCGCAATACCCTCTATTTTCTTCGTTTCAGCAGGATATGGATTGCAGGACATGATCCAGAATGGTTAACGGAAGGGAATTGGGACACTGACACAATGCACGACGCTTCATGTCCCTCCTTGGTCCACTCTTCCGTCCGACGAGCACTGGGACAGCCTCGAAGAACGCTCTCAGATCGGTTATGACAGTTCAGCATCCTACATTGCAACACCAGGCACCAGCGAAATCACAAGAAAGAAGCTACAATCCCAAATATCGCCGGAGGAGAGCTGTCGCTCCGCTGAGCCCGCCCTCGACCGAAGACATTTTCTTTGGAGCATTGGCACAAGCGAGCCTTTGTAGGAAACATGCAAGATGCCACTCCACGGCCGCAGGGCTTCTTCCTGCACCCAGTGACTCGGTCGGACCACAGAGTTCATATCTTGATGACGGACCTCCTGCTTCGTACTTTCAGGATCGGTGGCGCAACACTTCCCGCAGACACAGGAGACCACATCCATTCCTACCAAAGGAGTTGAAAGATCTTGTGGGCGTTGACGACACAGTGTCCAAGGGTCAGGATCAAGAGCTTGCGTCATACTACGCTGGTTCGCCGAGCGAATCAGCACCAGATGTCGAAGGGGAGTTTGATGTGCCGAAAGCAGGCGAGGCAACAAATAAGCCGTCCACGTCGCCGACTACTACTCCTGGCTCATTGGAAGACAAACATATCCCCGTTGCCCCTTGGGCTTCAGAAAGAGCAGTGGTACACAACATAGAGAAGATACTCTACTCGTCAACAGCGCACACCTCTCACCGCGAGTTATGGAAACTATACCAGTCCCTGCCGCATCCCGGGGTGGCATGCTTTTCCCCACGCGTTCTACGCAAGTTCTTCCGCGTCTTCAGCGTGGTCCAACACAGACTAGAAGACGACATGTTACGGTACATGGCACTGGTTGACGACATGAACGAAGCGAATCTTGAAATGACGTCTGGCGAGTGGAATTCAGCCATCACATACGCCGGCCGATGGGTGAAGAAAGTCAGGGATCTACAGGTCGAAACGGCCATGCAAGTATGGATACGCATGGAGCGCGAAGGCGGCGTTCCAGGCAACCACGTCACATTCAACGTCCTCTTCGACATCGCGACCAAGGCAGGGAAGTTCGAGCTGGCGGACGTAATCAGGAGAGAGATGCATCAGCGGGGCATGGCGTTCAATCGTTATTTCAGGGTTTCGTTGATCCATCATTACGGCGTACGAGGCGACGGCGCCGGTGTTAGAAGGGCTTACAAGGACTTCATTGATGCGGGAGAATACGTCAACACCTCGGTGCTGAACTGCGTTATTTCCAGCCTGATCAGAGCGGGCGAAGCCCCGGCTGCGGAACATGTCTTTGAGCGCATGAAGGCGCTGAATGCCGAGAAGTCGAAGATCCGGCCTGCCCCGAAGAGCTGGCTGGAGGAACGCCAGCTTCACATCACCCTTGCCAAAGCAGCCATGGCGAAGAGAAAGTCCCCGGACGCGACCGGCGACGCTGCCGATCAGATCCAGGACGCCACGCCCGTCGCGCCCAACATGCACACCTACCGCCTGCTGATCAGATACAACGCCGAAGACACCGGCAACATCGACCGCGTGACGGAGCTCTTCGAAGAGATGCAGACCGTCGGCGTCCCCCTGCAGGGAATGCACTACTACCACTTCTTCCGCGGCTTCTCCGCCAACGGCGGCTTCCGCTACTCGTCTTGGAACAAGGCCCGGCTGGACAAAGTCTGGGCTGAGTTTCTGTCACAGGCCCAGGGTTACCGCGACTGGAGCCCCAAATCTGAGCCCGGTACGGCTGCGAATGCGGCCAATGATGCCGCCTGGACGGAGCAGAATGGAGCCGAGAAGGAGAAGCCGGGGTTCTATATCGATAATGGCATCATTATTGCCGTGCTGAAGGCGTATATCAAGTGCGCGGGCAGGAATGAGGCGCTGCGCGTGTGGGAGGAGATTCTGCAGAGATGGAAACCGTCGGAGCAGGCGCTTTATCAGATTAATGCTGCTATTGCCATTGCGTTGCAGCCGTCTGCTCGTCCGGCTATGTAAATTTAGATATAGGTGTTTATAGTCTCATGACGTTGGGTGTAAATTATGACTTTGTTACTGCTTACCATACATTATACTCTTTGGATGCACATGTGTTAAAATACTGAACTATATCTGTTACCTCAACTGCTCTATAAGAGCGAGCATACCTGAGGAACCGTGACGCCTGGTCTGTGCATGCGGCTTCCTTCCACTTACGAGCATAAGGCGTACATCTGGAGCCTCCCGTCTCCCTGTCAAGTACTTATTATGTGCCTACCGGAACTTCTTTCGCGATCCTTCTGACCGTTAGGAGTTGGGTGTTTGGGGAGGTGGCGTTTCTTACTGTTTCCTTTTCCAGGTTACCACGCGCGGCGAATATCAGACGCGCTTTCCGCATCTGGTGGCGGATCATCTCAAGCTGGAATTATTTACTCGGCCGTGAAGAGAGACCACTGTCTCTTAGCAGTTTGCTATCACATTAGGCACTTCTAAGCTGAATCGGCTTTGTGATATACATTCCTTCAAGATGCCCGGTCAGAAGCGCACAAGGACCATCGATCTGGAGTTCACTCTGCGGAAGGTCTTCAACAAGCAGTCATTCAGGTGAGCGTGCACTCACAGTGTTGGATCTGATACGTAGGTACTGATCAAGAAGTTAGACCGGTACAGCGCGAGGTCATCGTTGCAGCGCTGGAAGGGCATGATGTGTTCCTCCAGGCCGCCACCTCCTTTGGTAAAAGCTTATGCTTTCAGCTACCTGCAGTGGTAGACTATGGGAGTATGCCGTTGCGATTTGGTATACATTTGGACGTTACTGATGGTCATATCAGTCACTATCGTCATATCGCCCCTTTTGGCATTGATGGTAGGCTTTTTGACCCTAACGGAGATCTAAGGGCACGCTGACTCTTTTCTGCAGAACAACCAAATAGCTGCTCTACGTGCTGCCTCGATCAAAGTCGCTACAATCAACAGCCAGATACCGATATCTGTGCGCAACCAGATTATGGACGATCTCAGATGCGGGCATCCGCATACCCGTTTGCTCTACGTAACGCCTGAGTTCTGCCAAATGGATCACTTCCGCAAGGTCCTACGCCTAATACACCAACAGCGCGAACTCGCCAGGATTGCCATCGATGAAGCTCATTGTATATCGGAATGGGGACATGACTTTCGACCAAGCTTCCAAGGCCTTGACTTCTTCAAGCGGGAGTTCCCAGACGTGCCCATGATCTGCTGTACTGCCACCGCCACCCAGAGAGTACGAGACGACATCATCTCCACTCTGGCTCTGGACCCGAAGAAGCTGAAAACATTCGCAATGACGACAAGTCGCCCGAACCTGCACTACGAAATCCGCTTCAAGTCGGATGAGGACGACCACTACGATGACTTTCTTGCCTGGATCAAAGCAGCACATGCGAGACGGGCAAATAATCCAAGCAGAGCTGCCGAACTCGCATCACGAAAGGAACGGGCGACCAACGTACCAGGTATCATATACACTCTGTTTAGGAAAGACTGCGAGTCTCTTGCAGCACGTCTCTGCAGCGACGGCATCGGCGCCAAACCCTACCATGCCGGCCTACCAAACGACCAGAAAGATGACCATCTCCACGGCTGGGTTGCCAACAAAGAGGGCTACGATATCATCGTTGCCACCACCGCCTTTGGCATGGGTATCGACAAGGACAACGTCCGTTTCGTCGTACATTGGCAGCTCCCAAAGTCGTTCGAGGGTTTCTATCAGGAAGCTGGGCGCGCAGGTCGGGACGGCAAGGCGAGCGTCTGTCTCCTATACTACAGCCGCGAAGACCGCGACCGAGCAGCGTCGCTCCTAGCACGCGAGCACGAAAGAAAGATAAGTGCGCGACCGCACTCCAGGAGTGGCAACAACGGCCCCGATCCGGCTATGGTCAGCAGAGCAAAGAGCCTCCAGGCTCTCGTCAACTATTGCGAGAATACTGCTGCTTGCAGGCACAAGATCATCGCGCAGTATTTCGGCGAGGCGGCTGAACCGCCGTGTGAGAGGGCTTGCGACTGGCATAAGGATCCAATTGGCCTTGTTAAGAGGAAGGATCAGGGGCTCGCGAGTGAGGAGTGGTGCTCGACGCAGAGGCAGACGGGGGCTTATGCTTATGATGAGTATGACTGAGGCACTGATATGCCGTTCCTTGCCCTCTCAGCTATGCTAGCTCCGCCTTCCAAGCCATCAGGACCTCTTTTGCGCTCTAGCCTCCGTTCCATGTCTGCGAGGATACCTCACACAAGATAGACGTTGATGGGCTAATGTTTAGGAAGGTCATGTGCGTGAGGACGACTTACGGTAGTCACTACGTCCTGGCCTTCGGCTCCATCCACTCAAAGAGAGTAATCCCGTCGTCGCATGAACTGCGATGCAACATCGAGCCGAATAGCGTGTCAGGCCCGAAGGAGCCAAATCCCTGTCAACCCGGGAGCAGTCTTCACAAGGTGGCGATAACTTCTATACTTTCGCCCCGCATGTACTCTTGTATAGAGGCTGGTCGGATTGACAGGAGCAGTCTTCACAAGGTGGCGATAACTTCCATAATTTCGCCCCGCATGTACTCTTGTATAGAGGCTGGTCAATGACCCAGAGTTCCCAGCCTATCAATTAGATATGTTATTCGTTCGATTTCTGGGAACGTGGCGCAGCCTTGCAGAACGAGGCAACGAGGCTGCTGCAGATCGTTTGGCTTATTTAAGAAGCAATCAATCTTACACTTCCTCGGCCATCTCACCATATCTTCGAAAGATCATGACGGCGCATCAACACGTACATTGGCCAACGCCTTTTTGGCTGGTGCTCACACTGGTCTCCGGGGCGCTTTTTGCGCTAGGACACCATTTATTCTATGCCAGCAGAGCTCGAACAGCTGTTTCGACTGTCAGCTTCAGCATCGCTGGTAAAGATATATCTGATCAACAGTTCAACACAGCTGTGGGGACGGCGATGGCATTTCTTGTCAAATCTTGCTTGACACTCGCAGTCTCTATTGCGTACATTCAAGCGTTTTGGCGCTTCGCAAGAACCTTTAAACAAGGCACTCCATTATCGCACCTGGATACCACGTTCTCCATACTGGGAAACCCGACGGGATTTCTGAAGGTTACAACGTGGTTCAAATACCCCTTGCTATTGGCTCTGGCAACCGTATCATGGCTCGTGTCACTCCAAAGATTAACATATTTGCGTCTCTAACATTGCCTAGGCTGATACCAATCGCATCCATCGTGACACCAGCCACTCTGTCTGTGGAGGCTGCAGTGAAGAACCCCCTTCCGTCAAAGATGAGCAAGGTACCAGTATTCGACTTTACCAACCTCAATTTTATCGCAGGCATGCCATCTGGCGATGACTTTGGACCTACAAACTACTGCTTCCAGGGCGGGAATATTATGGTAGAAAGGATCGCGAGTGCTGTGGTGCCGCAAGGTCGTATCTTGCAAATCACACCTCCAGCGCCGAATGCGACTTGGTCACTAGACTTTTGGGGCCCATCTCTCGAGTGCATCGCAGTAGAGGGACAGCAGCGTTACGACATCTGGAGCAACGTTTACCGATTCCTCAATAACGGTACCAATTGCTATTTGTCATACGGGTATCTCGCCTGTCTGCCGACATCGACGGGCTACTTGCCTTTTGCGAATGAAAGCGGATCGATGACGTTCCGCACTGACGATCTGACTTATGGGGTGCCAGCTCGGTTGCTGGTTGGTCTGATTCCACAGATGTTTAACCGAGAGAACTCCTTCAGCACAGAGATAATCCCTGGCGCATGCGTGATGTGGGATGGCGGAGGTGGTGCTACAACTACCGCCAGTCTTGAAAACAACGCCTGGGCCGAGGCTTTCTTTAATGATTCGACGTTGTTGTCATGTGAGCTTCTAAACAGGTCACAGAAAGCAACATTCGAGTACGTGAACGGAGACCAGACAGTCGTGGTTACTGCGGATACATCGACCAACTCAACGCCTGTGGTTCCTGTGGATTGTGTCACAGGTCCAGCGCTTGGAGATCAGGAGGGCATCGGTCAAATGCAGATCCAGCAGCAAGCTACATGGCCCAACTGCAGTACTCTAAATGTCAACGGCCAGCAGTGCAGCTTCGACCCCGAAGTCGTGCGCCTACTGTCATTCCAGGGAATTGCGAGCGTTTTCAACCGATTGCTCATAGGTACAATCGGTCTTGGGGGTATCGACGCCCCCACGCCTTTCCTCGATCCAGACTCCAGCGTACTTGGGACGATGCTGCTGGACACTCTCGAATTCAGCTTCATAAAAAATTACAGCACAAGAGAGTCTTTCCCGCAGTTGCAAGATCAGATCAATAGCGAAAGTGGGTCTGAATATCCTGGTCTCTCGAGCCCAGTCTCTACTGGCTCTCGTGGAAATTTGAAAGATGCTCTTGAGACCTTATTTCAGAATGTCACAATCAGCCTGCTCAGCGAGCAGTATCTACAGTGTGTAATCGTTTGCAACCGCTATCGCACATCACAATGGCTGACCATTATCCGTCTACCACAGACCGAATTCAACCTCTCCGTTCGCTCCGCCTTTATTGACCAACGTAACGTATACTGTCTACCACAACACCTATGTGTATGCGGCACGGACACTTTGGATCGCATATGGAATTGCTATCTTCTTCTCCACACTAGCAGCTGGCGTCGGTGGATTAGCGCTTGTTCGAAGCGGAGTCTCTTACGACGACACCTTTTCGACAGTATTTCGCGTAGCCCGAACAGCTGAGATCAATGAAGAGCCTCGCGCTAGCGAGAGCGATGGCAGTCAACCTCTACCGAACCATCTCGCCAGGGCTATAGTGAGAATTCGTACTCAGGCAGACAGGACGAAAAGCCACAGCTCGCTAGCGCTTGAAGACCTAAGTGAAGTGGGTCAGCATGTGGACAAGTCCAGTCTGCTTGGACCCGGCACAAGCCATACATGGTAATGGGCATTCCATGCCTAGCAGCGATGCTGGCGTCGCTGCGGAGTCATGACAGACGTCGCTTTCACGACTTGTAGTGTGCCTGTTTGCACATGTAGTTGCACGGATGAAATGCATCATGACTGTCGTTACGAGAACCTAATAGCGACAAGTTCGAGAAGCACACCCTTCGTTTGCGCTGAGCATTTGATATTCCAGACTGGTCGCTAAGGCTAAGACAACCCTCTTACGTTGAGAGATAGCCGTCCACGCGATATGTTTGTAGAGGCCGCCACACCCCAAATACAACCACCAGCCATGAATAGAGCGTCCAGTTGCATCAGCAGACAGGGAACCAATGTTGAGTTGCGAGATGGTGAAAGGTCTGTTTTAACACATCTACCTCTAACGCCACTCTATCTTCGCGCATGCATGATGCCACTCTACAACTCTCAACCCCAGGGTATCACAACCTAACTCGTCTGCAACGCCGCCTGCTTAACCCCCTCAGTAACCTCCTCAACACCCGTGCCAGCCTTAGCATCACTCTGCGCGCCATCCTTCTCAACGGCCTCGACGCTCTCACCCCCCGCAGCCTTGGCCTTCTCAGCCGCTTTCTTAGCCGCCTTCTTCTCCTTATCCGCCTTCTTCTTGGCCGCCTTCTCCGCCGCCTTGGTCTCTTTCTCCGCCTTGGCCTTGCGCGCCTCTTCGCCGCCGAACTGTTCGCGCCACTCCGTCTCTCGCTCCGGCTTGATCTGGCTGAACAGGTACTCGGCCGTGCCGATCTTGTGGCCCGGGACAATCGAGGTCCCCTGCCACTCGTCGGGGATGATCAGCATCTCGACGTTCAGCTGGCGCAGGATCGACCTCGTCGTTTCGGGCATGTAGGGCGCAATGAGCGACGCCAGGAGGTGCACGTGGTTCAGGGCGAGACCGACGACGGCAGCGGTGCGTTCGGGCTCCTCCTTCGCACGGGTGTTGTCGAGGCGGTTGCTCTGGAGGAGGCGGTTGCCAAGGTAGGAGATGTGGAGGGCGGTGGAGAGGGCTTGTCTGAGCTTGACGGCGTCCAGCTCCTCGACGTAGCGCTTCAGGGCCTCGTTGACGTCCTTCTTGTGCGCGGCCAGCCCGCCCTCTGCGTCGTCCCACTTGTTGTAGTCCGGCACCACGGAGTCGTAGTTGGCGCTGTTGACGAACTTGACGATGCGGTTGACAAAGTTTCCGAGGTTCTTGAGCAGCTCGTTGTTGTTTGCGGCGATGAATCCGCTCCACTCGAACTCGGTATCGCCGGACTCCGGCCGGTTGGAGAGGAGGTAGTAGCGCCAGACGTCGGCTGGAATGCCGGTATCCTTGGCGCTGGTTCCGAAGACGCCAATGCCTCTGCTCTTACTGAACTTGCCCTTCTCATAGTTCAGGTATTCGGTTGTTGACAGGTGGTTCAGCATAGTCCACTTGTCCTTTGTTCCAAGCTGACTCGAGGGGAAGACAACGGTGTGGAAGGGTACGTTGTCCTTGCCCATGAACTGATACAGCTTGACGTTCTCCGGATTCCTCCACCACTTCTCCCACTGCGATGTGTAGTTTGCGGTTATCGAGACGTATCCAATGCAAGCGTCGAACCAGACGTAAAGAACTTTTTCATCATATCCATCCAGCGGCACCTTGGTTCCCCACTTCAGATCGCGAGTGATACCTCTTGGCTTCAGACCCTCCTTCAACCACGACTCGGTGATGTTGATACCGTTGCTTGACCATGCACCCTCCTTGCTCGACTTCCTCGCCCACTCCTCAACGTCTTCCTGCAGTTTGTCCAGCAGCAAGAAGACGTGCTTCGTCTCCTTAGGGAAGGGCGTCGCGCCATCGAGCTTGCAGCGTGGCTTGATCAGATCGAGAGGATCGAGCAAGTGCCCGCACTTGTCGCACTGGTCTCCTCTAGCATCTTCGTATCCGCACAACGGGCACTGTCCCTCGACGAAACGATCCGCAAGGAATGATCCGTGCTGCTCGCAGTATGGCTGTGTCGTCGTCTTCTCTTCCAGGTACCCGTTCTGGTACAGCTTGGTGAAGATGTCCTGCGCGATTTCCGTCTGCTGCGTGGTCGGCGTCCTTCCAAAGATGTCGAAGTCGATGTTGAACCACTCATACACCTCGGCGTGGAGCTTGTGGTACTTGTCGCAGAGCTCTTGTGGTGTGCATTTCTCTTCGATAGCCTTGGTCTCGGTCGCCGTGCCGTACTCGTCTGTTCCGCAGACAAACAGTGTGGGGTGCCCACGTGCTTTGCAATATCTCGAAAAGACGTCTGCAGACAACACACTTCCGATGATGTTGCCCAGATGCGGTACGTTGTTCACGTACGGGAGGGCAGAAGTAATCAGGATGTTCTTCTTGCCCTCCTCTGGCAGAATCTCTTTCTTCGTGCTCATGATCGCGTGCCAATTGGTGATTCGGTGCGGATGGCAATTGCTGATTCAAGGGCAGGTGGCAGTTCTGACGGCGACTCGTCCAATCTCGAGCTGCTCGTAGTGTATTATCGTTCGTGGTAGAGGAAGTGATTTATGGGCTGTGACTGTTCGCTGCCCCTCCAAAGGGTTCTTCTGAAGAGAGATGGCGCACTGACTCAGGAACGCATTCTCGGCTGCTCCCGAGGCACGTCATTCGCTGAACATCCCATGTGAATCTTCACTCGCTCCATACGGTACATGTACAAGTAATTTGGTAATTACTGAACCAATACATAGCAGCAATAGCTCGCCTGGTCTGGAGCATATATCCCATAGGCACTTTGGAGCGGGAATAGAACTTAGGGTCCTTTATTTCAAGAACAGCAACATTTTCCAGCGTCTTACCGCCGCCACCATGTCCGCAGCCGAAGAAACCGACCCATTCGACACTCTCCTCAGCCTGGAGGAGCAATACTACGCCGAAGGCTACAACCTCGGCGTCGCCGACGGTTCGCGCGCCGGCCGCATCGAAGGCCGAGTTTTCGGTCTCGAGAAAGGCTTCGAGAAGTTCGCGGCCATGGGAGCTTTAGCAGGCCGGTCTGCGATATGGGAAGCCCGCCTGCCAAAGCCCGCCACAGGCGAGACTAAGACTAATGATCAGGCGGTGGCAGGAGAGTCGCAAATCCAGTCTTTGCCCGGCAGTGCGCGCCTAGAGGCCCATGTCAGAACGCTGTCTGCTCTGACGGAGGCGGAAAGCCTTTCGACTCAGAATAACGAGGACGACGTTTCGAATTTCGACGACAGGTTGAAGCGCGCTGAGGGCAAGGCCAAGGTCATTGAGCAGATCATCAGGGAAAAGGCTCCGGTTGCGGCCGAGGCCAGCAATTCGGCCCAGGACGCAAAAGGCGGCCCACGGCAAGTCAGGGTGAAGAGGAACGAAACAGGTGGTGAAAGCAACATGGAGGACTTCAATGTTCCTCGTATACGGTCATGATATTCTTTTCGGCCTATCGTTTGCAACACGCAACCCTCCAGTTCCGTCAGCAGCCAGCAACGCCCAAAAATCCTCATCCCACAAGCAAGAAAACGCTTATGCCACGAAATCGCCACCCAAAACGCCGTGCGATGAATTCCAATCAAAGATCATGTCGTGCGTACTGCACCATCCAGCTGATTCTCTCGCTCCTTCGGCGCCGCTTCCACTTTGACCTTCTTCGGGTCATTTGCGCCGTCAAGCTGCTGCATGTTGCTCATATCGGCAAGTGGAGCCCTCGCATTGTTGACCTCGGAGGGCGGTGCGGGACGTTTAACTGCGGTAGGAGGCTTGTATGCTCCTCTATTCGCCATCGGACTCTGCATTCCGCCACCTGGCATGCCAATGCGCCGGCTCATATCCGCGGATGGATTGACGAAATTAGTGCGTGACATCGCACCTGCGCCGTTGGCCGCATTTGTGGGCGGGGATGCAGCGCTACCAATCGCTGTCCTTCGTATTGGCTCTGACTTCCCAGAGTTCACACCGTGAGTTCTCCTGATCGACGGGCTCTCTGCATGGGGGTTAAATGCTTGGACTGTTCCACTTCTTGCCTCAGGTGGAGCGTTGAGCAATTCGGCGGCTCGACCCGTCACAAAGCCTACTGGTGGCTCATGCGATGTAGTGTCCTGCTGCGCGTTGTTCAAGCCGCTGTTCGGTCCGGCTTGCTGCTCCGGAGGCGTGAGCTTCTTTGCGCCAATGTCGGAAGGGATAGGAGGTGCGTGACTTTGTTGGCCGCCAGCATGGCTAGCATCGTGGGCAGATGAGGGGTTGGAACGGTTACCGGCCTGTTCGCCTTGCTGTGGTGGCTGCCTTTGTCTTTGGGCTTGGTTGTTATGTTGTGGAGGCGGCATCATGCGCGCTTGGTTGTTCTCAACCTGCTGAGGGTTGTTCGGAGGTCGTGGTGGCCCTTGAGGCCTCTGAGGTTGTTGCCCGTGCTGAGGATGTTGTGGAGGTTGGACATTGCCTTGGCGAAGCTGTGGCATGGACTGTACTCTCTGAACCTGCTGCCGAGCCATAGCAGCTGCGGCTGGGTTTGCGGTCTGTCTGACCGGCGTCTCTAGTGAGGCATCTGTCCTGCTGGCTTCCAGGCGCACTTCATCCGGGTGACTGAAATCGACTTCGTCAAATAGATTGCCTCCAAATTCATCCTCAAACTCCGTCCCATTTGATGCCGCTGAATGCCCGCTTGTTAATCTCCTGGGTGCTGGTGTCTTGGTTGCCTCGCTGTCTGCTATCGCTTCCTTTTTGACCGGGGCGAAGTCGGGGTGTCTGTGAAGATTCTCTGCGTCCCATTTCGATGGCGCGACCTTGACCTTGGTGACGCGGGAAAGGTAGTCCTTGTCGTAGAGACAGTTGCCCAAGACATTTCCGAAATTGCGCAATGCTCGCTTCAGTGCATCCGTTGCCGCCTCTTTCTTTGCCTTTTCGAACGCTGCTGCCTTGCCCTTGCAGTTCTCGATGTGACCGTATCCAATATCCTGCAATATGTAAGTCCCTTCCCCATGAATCAGGCTGCTGTAAATCTGACCTCATGATATGTGCCATCTTTGAGCGAAACTCTGACTATGATAGAAAGTCCGAGTGTGATCTTCCCTGATGTTGGGCTCTCGTCCACCTACACTAGTCAGCACATAGCCCAGCAGAATGTGGTGATACACTGACAAAGTCAATCTGCACATTCTGAATGGCGCTACTCCACCCATTAAAGCCAAAAACCTCGTTGGCGAGGTTGATGACCTTCTCCGCAGCTAGATAATGAACCTTGCCTCCTCCTGCACCAGGCCTTGTGGATATGTATTCCGGCCCCAGCTGCTTGTCTAGCTTGCTCTGAAGGGTGGCTATCTCTTGTGCGGTGTATTCATTGACGCGCGGTATTTGTTCCTCGAAAGGGTTGATGGATGCTTTGGTGTCGCGATACTGGTCACCCGGACTGCTGTAATGTCAGTGTCAATCCATAGAGGCGTCGAGAATGGATACATACGCAGGCATTGCGCTCCATCTGCAGGCTGTAGGAGGCGTGCAGAGCGGTGGTGAGGCGAATAGTGACGCTGGCACTGTCGCCTCTGCCTGACGCGCTCGGGAAGACGCGCCGCCGTGACTGGTGGTGGTCCGAGCTTTGAGCGCGAAGTCCCATGACCGTCATGCACCTTCCAGCCTTACGAGACGTGGCCTTGGCAGGAGGCTCTGCGACCCTGAACCATGAGCTTAAATTTCCCCGGCTTCGAGACCGCCGCAGTGGGCTCCGCTGCCACATGCAATTCACGTGTCCGATAAAGTAGATGCTTCTCCTTCCCCGTCCATCCTACTCCCTCATATCGCAAACCCTGTCAATCAGTCGCCAGACGTCTCTGCGCTCTTTTAGCAAAATGGCTCCTACCGGTAGGCAACGCGCACCACCCTCTCCCTCAAGCTACCCTTATGCATCGCAAATAGGAGGGGGGAACACCTCTCCAACAACCCCTACTAACACCCCCCCTCCCAGCATCCCAACTGACCCCAATCGTCATCTCCGGCCCCTCCGGCTCCGGCAAATCGACGCTCCTGAACCGCCTGCTGAAAGAATACCCCGGCCGCTTCGGCTTCTCCTGCTCGCACACCACCCGATCTCCGCGCCCGGGCGAGCAGGACGGCCGCGACTACCACTTCACGACCAAGGAGACCTTCCAGAAGCTGGTCGGCGAGGGTGCCTTCATCGAGCACGCACAGTTTGGAAGCAACATGTATGGCACCAGCAAGAAGGCCGTCGAGGATATTGCGGATAAGGGGCAGATCTGCATTCTGGATATTGAGATGGAGGTACGCTATATTCCATTAGGATCCCGGATTGTCTACGTTGCTGGGTGAGTCAGCTGGGGAGATGCTAACGCGTGTGCAGGGTGTCAAGCAGGTGAAGCAGTCAAGTCTCAAACCGCGCTACTTGTCGCTGCAACCACCATCGGTCGAGATCTTGGAACAGCGGTTGCGCGGCCGCGGCACTGATAAGGAGGAGTCGATCTTGCAGAGATTGGCTCAGGCCAAAAACGAGCTGGAGTTTGCGAAGACGCCAGGCGTGTTTGAGAAGGTCATCGTCAACGACGATCTGGAGAAGGCATACGCAGAGTTCAAGGCATTCTGTGTGCCTGAAGAGCAATAGAGACGTGTCACTATGTCAATTGGGTTGGGTCGGGAGGCGCATATGGGATGCGCATGTAAAAGCTGCATTTGAGCGTGGGTGTTAATATAGATAGGATAGCGGCATTCTAACGTTCTACCCGCTTTGATTATTGTTCCCACTACCTTTGATACCCAGCCCTGAGAAATTCCGTTCGCTCGTCGGACTCGTCACGCTAGGACTCGTCACACTGGAACTCCTGATGTTGACACTGCCTCTGCGGCTGCCTTCACCGCCAGCCTCAGCTTCTCGGGCAAGGAAGTCGGACCATAACTCTGCAAGCGATTCTCTACTTGCGCCGCCAGCAGGGCCATCTGGCATGAAATCTGTTGAGAGGGAAGGCGTGCTAGGCGTTCTCCTGAATGGAGACATGGGTACCCTAAGGGCGGAATTTGAAGTGCCAGGGCGCGCAAGACCGGCCTTTTCTCGTTGCTCTACATTTACGTTTAGTCATTTGATCTCCAGAGTCGACAATCGGGGAACAAACCTTCTGTCCATCCCAACAATGCTGCGATGAGCTGGAGTACCTGGAACTTCTTCGGGTCACTGCGATCCAGCGCCAAGAAGTGTAGGAAATGGTTCGTGACAATCTGCCTGTCGACGTTGTCTTCCGGTTTGCCACGTTTGAGGAAGCGCAACGCTTTAGTGAGGTGGTCGTTGAGAATGACAGCCTCGTGCCGTAGCTTGCCGATGAGCAGGTTCTTCTCCTTCACCTCCTTCTCGAAAGGCAGAGCACGCTCGAGCTCTTTCTGGGTTGCTTCGAGCGACGCTTGCGCCTCGGTAGCAGCTTGTCGGGCCTCTTCAGCCTGCTTGCGCATCTCTTCGAGTTGTGCTTGTGAGTTTTCGACCATCTCGCGAAGCTCTCGTTTCCGTGCTAGGCAAGCATGTTAGTGATCGTCATCGTACTAAACATCAATGAAGGCATACCGTCTTGAATCTCCTGCAGCGCTCTTTGCAGCCCATCTACAGTCTGACTCTGGCTATCACGCTCGCTAGCTGCGCGTTCGTAGGCGTCCCTCTGTGCGTTGAGCTGATCTTCGAGCTCTGCGACCTTATCGCTGAGATTCTCCCTCAATGACCGCTCTTCCATGGCCAATACCTCCCAGTCTTGCATGGCTTGCTTTGCATTTTCGAACTCTTCCCTAGCGAAGGCTAGCTGGCTGACCATATCGTCTCGCTCCTTGGCCCAGTTCGACTGCGATAGATTTGTCCTGCTCCGTAACGAGTCAATCTCTTCTGCTTGCTCCCGGACTTCGGTCGTTAGCCGTGAGACAGTCTCATCATGGGCTTCACGTAAAGCGCGGGTCTCCTCTTTGGCCTTGCTGTTCTCTTCTTGTAGCTCTTCAATCTGCGCCCTTGCCTGGGACAGCTCTTCCTGCAAGTTCATGAGTTTCGGTCAATAAAGTGTAGTGCAACATGTAGACGTACCGCGTCCGCCTTCAATCGCTCCCCAAGCTGCGACCTGATGGTGTTGACCTTGCCCAGCAAGGTCCGATATTGCGTCTCAGCGGTCTCTTTCGCAGACTCTGCCTGTTCAACCTCATCTTTAAGCCCCGAAAGATCTTCGTTGTGCTTCTCTTGTATTGACTCCAGGGACTTCCGCAGCTCTGCGACCTCCGCCTTTAGGTCGTCCCGCTCTTTTGCCATGGCGTCAAGTCGTGCGGATGTCTCAGTATCCACTTGTTCCTCTTTGACAGCTTGCGTGTCTTCGTCCTTTGTTGATTGTTCAGATTTGTGAACGCCATTCCGAAGCGGGAGTGTTTGTTTGGGTTCAGGTGCAGACTCAGGTTCAGGTTCGGCTGCGGGTGCAGATGCAGGTTCAGGTGCTGGCGCAGCTTCCGGTGCTGTATCCTGAGATGGTATATCTGCGGCAGGCTTGTCCTCGGTCGGTGTCTCTGTTATAGATTCTTTCTGAGTCGTAGAGAGTCAGCAATGATTCGTGAGGCATGCTCGGTTTGCGGTACTCTTGCTGTTTCCGTCTCGTCGTCATCTCCTTCTCCGTCTTCTGGGTCGGCTTCTGCCTCGTCCTGGCCGCCATTCGCTTCCGCAGGCTCACTATTCGCTTTGTTCTTATCCGAAGCCTTCTTCTTGTTCTTTCTCTTCTTTTTGGAAGCTGTATACAATGCCGCGTCAGCTATGTACCTTGTACTAGAAGGCTAACCGATTGATGTTCGGGGAGTGGGCTGGAGGGGGAGCGAACCGGACTTGGCTGGTGGGTCAGCAGTTTTGACCGCAGACATAGCGAGAGACTAATTATTCGTCTGGATAGACAAGTTCTATAACAATGGGCGGAGTGTTTCGTGTCCACGTTTGGGGACGGCAGCTACCAGCTACTCCGTACGGGCCAAGTTGCTAGCGCGGCCTGAATCACGAATCCCTGTCGAGCGGGCTCTCGCCCTCCTCCCCCGGACGGGCGATCAAACACCCCCTTCCTTCCACCATTCACGTTGAAACAGATGGAGGCTGCAAGATCTAACCTCAATTTCAAGGCAAGATATCATCTATTAACTATGATCGTGCCTGATCAGATTAAGTGTGAAGATAAGCATAGTACCACTACTACAATACTATTACAATACCACTGCAGTATGACCCGATATTTGGAATAGGATGGTCCTCCGGCTGGCCGACTGCTACGTCGATCTCCTCGAGTCCGCAGCCACATGCGCGGGGCCGGTGCCGTCCTCGAGGTCTCGATTGCTCTCTGGCAGCATCCATTCCGTATGCTCGTGAGATCTGAACTATCTAGCACCAGATGTACCCCGCATCTTCCATATCTCCTCAGGGAGTATCTGTATATATATCGGCATCGTAGGTCAGCATGATATGGTCCCTCAATCGTTACAGTATCTATGTTATAGTCACTCCACGAGCCATGACAGACACAACATCCAATCTCGCCGTTCACCCAGCGCCAAATGCTAATGGCAGCACCGATGGCGTATCGCAGGCCGGCCTCGCAAAGAGGCACTACATCCGATGGAACTCTGAGGGCGTAGAAAAGGTCCCAGAAGGGGAAGAGGAAGATATCAGAGCAGTAGCTGAACAGATCAACGCCATCCAAAAGGCCCAATGGAACATGCACCGCCACTGCTACAGCGGGACGCACGCTCGCACTCATGGCATCGTCAAGGGGACTTTCATTGTGAAGGATGACTTGCCGGAACACCTCAAGCAAGGCCCTCTGTTTGAGAAGGCTGGCGAGTATCCTCTGATCGCTAGGTATAGCACCGAGCCGGGTGACCCTGGGCTTGATGTTAGTGTCCATCAGCACTATCAGCGGCGCTCAGGCTGACATTCATCAGGATCGCATCCCACAGCCACGCGGCTTCGCTATGAAGCTCTTCGGGGTCGAGGGTGACATGTTCGAAGCGGGTAAAGACTTTCCGACCCAAGACATCGAGTTCAACAGCACTCCAGCTCTGGATCTTGCCACTGCCAAGGTAACCCGCGAGATCATCGGACTCCGCATCGCCCATGGAGATGACCCGAAAGAGTTGTACAAGAAGCTGGAGGCTCGCAATGACACCGAGTTGCAGACGGCGCGAGATAAAGTCAGGAACACGCATCTTGAAAGCACACGGCAGTACTCCCAGACCGCATACCGCTTCGGCGACTATGTCATGAAGTACTGTCTTGTCCCTTCTTCCGAGACACAGCGCAAGCTCTATGAAGAGACAGTGCGGCCGGAAGATGGCTCAGATATTCTGCATCGATGGCTGCAGAACTTCCATGCGAACCATGACGCCGAATACGAGTTCCAGGTACAACTGTGCGAGAATCTGGAGGACCAGCCCGTTGAGTATGCCGGTAAGATCTGGGATCCGGAGAAGTATCCTTGGCAGACTGTCGCAACTGTGCAAATTCCAGCCCAGGAAAGCTTCGACTATGAGAGGAAAACATTTTGGGAAGACCATATGAGAGTCGATCCATGGCATGGTTTGAAGGCTTATCAGCCATTGGGCGGCCCCAATAGATTGAGGCGAATTGGTGAGTTGACAGTGCCATCTGTGCGCAATGAACAGGAGAAGCTGATGATCTCGGCACAGTATATCCAGCGAGTAGTGGATTGCGCAGGAAGATGAACGGAAGAAAAGAGATCAATGTGAAGAGTATTGATGAGATTCCCGGTCCGAAACTTTGATGTTTTATAGCGTCTGTCTATGTACTTAAAGTGTAACGACGAGGTATATAAACTGTACGAAAGCACAACTTATCGTGAAACAATCTCAAACGGTAGAGCGATGAGTGTCGTGGGTATGCAGAGTTTGCTCAACTTCTTCTTAGAAGGAGACAAGTTTGTGAGCCAGAAGCGAATCCGTCACCTAACCGGCTCGCGCCAAAGGTGCCGGGATTATGAAAGGCTATAGTACATCGGTCTTGGTCTCACGGGAATGTGGAAGGTCTACTAATAAACAAGACCACCCAAGGGTATATGGAGACGCGGTATCGAAGAAAAGAAAGAAGAGTGCTCTGCGAGATTCGGAACGCTTTTGTGTGCTGGATTGGATGACTAAGCGAGGCTGCGGGAGTAGCCGCAGCTGAGACGACCTCCTCTGCTTTGGGTGCTCAATAGCAGCAACACGCGAACCATTCAGACCATTGCGAAGCATTACGAAACATATTACCACTCTTGAATAGATGCATTGGCTTTGTGAAGATACTAACAGCAGTCTCATTCCGTTTCAGTCGCCTATGTCTTCACACTGCACCCATACGGACAGCTGTACTCAAACAGCGCCTAAAACAATTGATTAGACGATCTGTTGATGCTGTTCAATGAAGGACAGGTTCGATGGATGGTGGCTTAGGCAATGCTCTGGAACGGGTCTAACAGTCCGCTGTACTCTTCGTGAATCATCTCATTGAGCACATCCTAGCGAAGGCAAGCAGCGCGTTTCAATTCCGCATAAGGTCTATTAGTGCCAGCCAAAGCGTCTCGACCTGCCATGTAATGGTGATACTAGGGCCTAGAACAGGTCACTCAGATGCTTTTGTTCTGCCGTAGCAGATGAATGATTCAGCCATCGCATCCAGACCTTGTGTGGAAATTGTCGCATCTGGACTTTCAATGTCTGATGCATTGAGCACTGGACAGCCCTTATGACCTTATAAGCACCTCTTTCATGCATGTCTTTGTTCTTTGTACTCGGTAAGGTCCTACTTAAACATGCAAGATTCCTACAGTTGCCGTGCCTTCCGAGAAAAACCAAAGATCTAACCTACACTGTCATTACCAACGGAAACCGGACCATTCCACACCACTACATTCACTATGAAGCTCACCGCTATCACATCCACTCTAATCATCCTGGCTCCCGTCGCTATGGCCTCGGACATCAGCGTCTGCCAGTCCAAATCCCTCCAAATCGTCGCCGCGATTGAGAAGTTCTGCTCCAAGACCAACATGGTCGTCCCTTCGTGGTACGCCCACGTCGGTGCCACCGTCGGCGACCGCTCCGTCTGGATTGAGGGTGCTCCTCACCAGACATGCAACCCCCCTCAATGGGTTCCTCAGGAGTACTGCCGCTCCCAACTGTTCCACGTCTGCGCTGGTGGCACCAAGGAGGGTTTCGGATATGCGTACTACGGAGCCGGCAATAGCAAGTGCCAGGTTTTCACTATTCAGTCTAAGGAGTACCACGGCACACAGTAAATGCGAGGTCGCCAAAGAGGCCAAGACTGGCACCGCTACTGGTTGGCGAGAATGACTCGGCCAGGAGACACGCAGTTGCAGAATTTATACTTGAGAATGACATTCCTCTGTATCTTCACTTTTCAATAACCAATCTGCAGTAGTTATTGGTAACCTTATCAATCGTTTAGATATCTCAGTTACACATTCTCATTGCAGTTCAAGATCTTGTGATTCTGTCGTTTTGACGTGGTTCATATATGTACCTTTAGGTCGTGGATTTGGTGAGGTCCTGACCCTGGAGATTCCACCTAACACGAGCAATACCTCCCTGTCCCGTAAGCCAGAACTCAGTCAAGTTGGCTCCAACCCACGCAAAGTTCTGGACAACAAACTCAGTCTGGATGCGGAGAATAAGAACGCCATAAGGATCCAACACGTCAACACCCTTTCCTGTGCCAGCGACAACGAACCCATTCGCCGCAACCTTGAGCCCGTCAGGAATCCAGTCAAAGGAGTACCAGATTGGTCGCTTGCCAGTTATGTGGGTGCCGTTGTCGACCAGATCGTACTTGTAGACCGTGCGCGGTCCAGTCTGGTTGAATGGCGAACCTGGAATATCAAGGATGGATGGAGTGATGACGCCAGTCACAGCACCGGAATCAGTGATGTAGACGTTCTTGCCGTCTGGTGAAACCGCAATGCCGTTGGGCTGGACCAGGGTGTCATCGATCATAACCACCGCGCCAGTACTAGGCCGGAATCGGTAGCTAGCGGACTTGAGTTGCGGCGGAGTGTCGGTGAGCCGGTTGAACCAACTGTATTCTGAAGGGTGTTAGTAGGGAAGGAGGCTCCCTTTAGGAATAACGTACGAGGATCGGTGAACCAGACATCGCCGCGTGCATCGACGAAAAGATCATCAACTGTGTTGAAGTAGTAGCCGAAGTAGTTGTTCAACAGAGTGACAGACTTGTTAGTATGTGGGTCAAGCGTTCTAATTCCTGGACGCTGCTCTGTGCCGCCGATTGAATTGTTGCCTCCGGATGCACCTATGAGAAAGGATCGTCAGTAGTTACTCGGGTATATGGGACACACAGAAGTCTCGAAAGCTTACCCCAGTAAATCAGGCCATCATGAAATGTCCCACCATTTGGCGCATAAACTGGCGGGTCACTCAGGTATTCACTCAATGTTGGTGGGTCCTGGTTCAGATCTACCACCAATTGAGGAAGATACCCCGGTGGAGGAGCAAGCTTGCTCAGGAACAGTTTGTTCAAGCTCGGGACATAGACAGGAGCTTCATGCACCGCCTCAGAGACATTGAAAACGTAGTCGTACGTTGGATCAGAGCCGAGGATCTCGAGCCCTCGCTCTCGGTCGAAGACAACGAAATTGCTGGTGTTTAGTAGCCCGAAAGAGGTGTCGTTTGGTACGGACGTCATGGGGAATGTGATGTCCGTCGAGCCGTAGGAGTCATTCCGGAAGAAGTGGTAAGGCATCACCGACGCATACTTGTTGACGCAAACGACGTTGGAGGGACCGCATTGCTGCACAAGAGGGGATACGACTCCAGTCTGGGCTCTTGCAATGGCTGCATAGAGCAAGCCGCCTAAGAGGACGGCAGAATGCATGTTTGGGGCGGAGAAGATGCTGATTAGAGACGAAGAAGGAGGGAAAGGAAATAGGAAGAGACGACCTTACCGCCGGTTTTATATCCACCATGCCCGAGTGCATAGCGGAGGGGAAAGAGGACGGGAAGTTACCGGGTAGCGGGGAACCTAGTAAACGAGGAGAAAGCGTACCTGTGCTAGCCTGTACAGGACATGATGATCATGCTGAGTATCACAATGGCAGACCTGAAAGGCGCCGCCGGCGTGTTGCGGTAAGTTACCTGCAGGTGGAAGAAGTGAAGTTGAACTGCATGACGTCGGGAGGGGGGAACGCCAAGTGCAAGGTGGGGGTTTCACTGATCTTCATGGCAGCCAGCACGCAAAACTCACGGAAAACTCACGCATACCGCTAAGAACACGGGTGTGCTATTGGAGTCTGCACATGCTTGGCGCCGGTGCCCAGCTCTCAGTATGGATCTGTAACTTTTTATCTTTTGGCTCGAATAATGCTTCTCCATGTCTCAATCGTCAAGGTCGAGAGATTCCCGAAAGTTGCTCCTAATGCTGAATAATTCATTGTTTGACTTGTAGCCTTCCCAATACGCCTGGCGCCGCGCTTCATGCTTGATGTTGTACACTCTCCGGAAACCTTCCCTGTACCGTGTCGTTCCCCACGTCCCTTTTTACCGCTTCTTGCTGTTTGGCCTTGGCTTACACTCATCTGGCCCGACTGGGTGCAGCATGATCTTGTTGGGGTATTGTGGGTTGTTCGCAGCATAGCCCTTGCTCCAGTCGTAGGATACTGCATAGGCGAAGATACTGCCAGTTCGGTTGAAGGCAGTCGTGCTGATTGTGCCTCCAACCTCGGGGTAACCCTTCAGTCTGTGTTTGGCGTCCTTGTCCCAGAAATGGAAAGTGCCATCGCTGCCTGCAGTACTGAAGGTACCGTGCTCTGGGTGGAAGGAGATAGCGTTGACAGAGTAGACGTTCGACACGTCGCGCTGGTTTGGCGCGTTCGCACGATGGCATTTGAAGCTGAAATTCGAGCTGTTCCATATTCGTCAGTTTTTCTAAGTCTGCGAGAAAGGTGCGGGAGCTGCATACCTGGAGTCCTTATCTTCAACATACTGAATCGCACACCTGCCCTCGATACTGCCAATGGCGAAGCCCGTAGCGTCCGCGAAACAGCTAACAACGCGTGTCTGCCACTTCAAGGGGCTTGTGATCTCCTTGTAGAATTTGGTTGGATCGGCAAGGTTAACAACCTTGATAAATCTGTCCGCTGTTCCAACTACGAGCATTTGGTTCCGGACGTCCATCGTATATACGCGCTGTCGGCAGTCGAGACTTGCAACCGGTTGCTGTTGACGTAGATCCCAGTACTTGACGTAGTTGTCCCATGAGCCAGTAACCAGCATCTGATTGCCCGCTACTTCGATGGCCTTGACGCAACGGATTGGTTGATCGTGTGCAGCGACCTGTTGAGCAGTCGTTTGGTTTGCGCCTAGGTCGAGCATGCGCGCCGCTTTGTCTGCGCCGGCGCCGAACACTTTAGTACCATCCTGTATCTTGTTTAGCATTTCGCAAAGCTTGCAGCAACTTCACAAGTTCCAACCTTTGACCAGGCAGTGCTCAAAACAGGACCCTCATGTTCAAAGAGTGCCTTCCCCTGACTGTTTCCCTGTCCATCAATCTCGTATATGCGAACTTTTTTATCCCATGATGCTACTGAGAGGTAGTCGGCAACCGGAGAGAATGAGATGTCGGAGATGCTATCTTCAGGAGGGTCTTTAACCATTACATCCTTGGAAATGTCGCCCTGTGTCGCGTTCCCTGATGCGGCAGAGGCCGCTGCACTGCCAAAGAGTCCAGACATGGTAATGCTTCTCCTTGTAGAGGGTCGTGAAAGTGCGAAAGTAACCGTATATGGTCAGG
Organism: Zalaria obscura; assembly: GCA_024184665.2. Lineage (NCBI taxonomy): Eukaryota > Fungi > Ascomycota > Dothideomycetes > Dothideales > Zalariaceae > Zalaria > Zalaria obscura. The sequence goes on along the minus strand of JAMKPW020000009.1, from coordinate 7,806 downwards.
ATTAAGGCGCGCAGCAAAAGTAGCTTAAGAAGATGTCATAGAGTTATGGTGAAAGTAACGGCGGATGCGTTAAAGGTCTGTCGCAGGCATTCACATCGACATCCGCTGCGTCTTGATGTCTGCCCTCTGGAGGAAACGCGCCCAAGCGCGTCAAAGCTCCTGCTGTCTTGGCACTCAGCCCTGCCGGCGCCGGCGGAACCCTTTCCGGCTCTCCTACTTCTTACTTCTTTTCCTCGACAACTGCGAAGCTTTCTCTTCCTCAACTCCTCGCGCAAAGAATCGCAATCAAAGCTTTCATACGAAAAGCCTTGTGCTTTTACTCACATACTGCTTTGGGAGAAAGTCCCCGGACGGCCTGCTTGTCAGGATTGCGGAAACGCGCCGCCATAGAAGCACTTTCCAGCGGCTTACAGCGTCCTTCACCTCCATCCCTCTCCGCCCCTCCTTTCGCCGTCTGCACTCCACCATACTCACCTGCTCGTCTACACTCAGCCGGCGATGTCTGCCGGTCCCTCGGGGCTGCTCGCAAGAGAGATGAGGATATGAGTCTGTGGCGACGCTGGGCTGGGCTGTCTGGCGGCTGGTGAGGTGATGGAAGAGGTGAAGGTTCGTCTTGGTAATAGCGGGCAGAGAGCAAGTTGGAGTCAGGTGGAGGACGCAAATTTTCGTCGAGGTCAAAAGATATGCGATTGCTCTTACCGTGCTTCTACCCGAGGCCACGGAAGAGTAACTCGATGGGGCTTATTCTTGATGCGAGGAGTTCACTCTACTTTCGGGTCTGTGGGTGGTCAACATGTCCACGCCTTGCCCGGTCGAATGGGCCAGACTCAGTCAATCACACGTTCAAATGATGAGACATCAAAGCATTCTAGAGTCAAGCACTGAGGATTTTCGTCCGATACCCTTCATTGGGGTCGGGCGTGTCTCTTGATGCATATTGCTACGACGGTATCTGATTGAACACTACATACACTATCTTAATATCTCATATCTCAATGCATTACCAAACCGGTCTCACAATCCCTTTGCTCTTTGACTTTCTTTGTTTGTGCTATGGATGATTACAATGATAAGTTCTTGCTGCATATGACTTCCAGAGCGTAAATCTACCTGTATACTGTACAGGGGTGTTTCTCAACTCCAGCTTGAACATCGCTTAAGAGGCCCCGGCAGTACCCCTTATCGATAACAAGCTCGACCAGATTGCCCTAGAGATGGTCCGGGTGCAGCTTCTATGATGCTCGAAGCCCAACTGCATCCACCTGCTCACAATTCCAAGGTTCATATCGCAAAAACATACATGCTATCCACTATAACTCGCACACGTGTCGCTTCTAGTCTACCGCAACTTCGGCCACATTCTTCCCGACCCACGCGCATCTTCTCGTCCTCCTTCTCGCACTCCTCTGTCGTCATGAAAGCGGTAAAGGGTCAGATCAAAAGCATTACGGATACCTCATCGTCCGAAACCAAATGGGTTGCACTTCAGAAGATAGATTGGATAGATCAGTCCGGCAAGGACCGGATCTGGGAAGTCGCATCACGCAAAACGCGCGGCAAGGCTGGTGTTGACGCTGTCGCCATGGGCAATATCATTCACCATCCAACCAAGCCGCCAAGCACCGTGCTCGTTCTGCAATACCGTCCACCAATTGACAAGATTACTGTTGAATGGCCGGCTGGCCTGGTGGATGAGAGCGAGACGGTTGAGGAAGCGGCGGTAAGAGAATTGAGAGAAGAGACAGGATATGAAGGAAAGGTATTGAGCGTCAGCCCGGTAGTAGCTGCCGATCCTGGAATGACCTCTGCGAACATGCAACTTGCGATGATGGAGGTGCACGTAGAAGAGGATGATCCAGAGCTTCTGGAACAACATCTCGATGATGGGGAGCATATCGAGCGTGTCGTAGTGCCACTGGACCAGCTGTACGAGAAGCTGATGGAGTATTCCAAGCAAGGGGACATGATGGTATCGGCCAAGCTATTCCACTGGGCGGCTGGTATGCATTATGCAAGAACTGTGATGGCGGGCAAATGAGGCTAGACAGTACTTCGATAAAGGACCAAGGCACATCTGCCAAATGGTAGCCATACGCCTGATGGTACAGTGAGCGGGCCACAAGATAATGTAGCCCTTACCCCTTCTTGCAATGCAACGAAGTACAGGCATCCTCAGCCTTGCCTCTGGACAGGCTGTATTCGTCGTAAGCTTACTCAGCTCACCTGATACTCTACCAATTAAGTATCGAAGAACATAGGCTCCTCAGAGTCGCAATCGAAGTATTCCTGCTCCCCCGCTTGTCTTTCTTCTGGCTCCTACTACGGCTACCATCAGAGTTTGCTTTTCGGTCGGTTCTCATTAGGCATCCTCTTATAGTGTAGCCGAAACAATCAAAATTATCACAAAGTTGTGCAATGAGAACCACGATGTCCGCTTTGCTGTACGGAGCGGCGGACATACGCAATGGGCGGGTGCCAACAATGTCGGAGCAGGCGTCACGATTGACCTAAGGAAGCTGGACCTTGTCCGCGTACATACTGATCGCAGGCGTGTGACGATCGGCCCAGGTGCGCGATGGGGTGCAGTATATGCGGTAGTTGAGAAAGAAGGTCTAGCCGTCTCCGGCGGTAGAGTGAGTTCAGTGGGTGTTGGCGGTCTCACGCTTGGTGGCGGGATCTCCTTCTTTTCCCCCAGGAAAGGATTTGTGTGCGACAACGTCATCTCGTTTGAGCTGGTAACAGCTGCTGGCGAGGTGTTGTCTGTAACTCAGGGGACACATCCGGATTCTTGGCTAGCACTCAAGGGTGGGTCGAACAACTTCGGGGTGGTGACTGCATTCGAGGTCCGCTGCTTCGACCAAGGCCCCGTCTGGGTCGGAACTCACATCTATCTGCTTTCGAGACCAACGAGGTTACGACCACGTTTGACAAGATAACAAGTGCAGGAAAAGACTACGATGAATCAGTCAGCGTGATTCTAACGGCTGCATTCCAAGCTGACGCGGATTCCTTCTGGATGGGCGCTCTAAGACATACTAGAGGCGATGCTAGTGCGCCTTCACTGGCAGCGCTCAAAGCTATCGAGACTTCCTATCGCGAAGATCGAGTAACCACGATCTCAGACGCGATGATCGCATAAGGCGAGAATCTCAACGGGGAAAAACTGCACATTTGGTACACGACAACTACACAAAGCGACCCCCAGATGCTTGAGGCTGGATTTGAGCTTTGGAAGAAGACAAGAGACAAGCTGGAACAAGTATCAGACTTAGCCCTTGCCTTGTCACACCAGCCTCTTCCGCGAATCTTGATACAAAAGTCGGCGGACATGGGCGGTAACAGTCTTGGTTTAGGGGACGCTCCAGATCTCGTCAACGTGCTCTTGACTGCATCATGGGACGAGGCACAGGATATTGATATTGTGGAGCGAATGACGAGGTCGTTGATCCTGGACATCGAGGTGGAGAGCAAGGCAAGGGGTTTCTACCATCCTTTCAAAGACTTGAACTACTGTCACAAGGATCAAGATCCTTTGAATAGTTACATGGCAGGGCGCGTTAGCAGTCTGAGGGAAGTGAGTGCACGCTACGACTCAAATGAATTGTTTCAGAAGGCTTGTCCAGGAGGATTAAATATATGGCTCAACAGTCCCGCTGATATGGAAGCCTAGATCACTTCTATGTACTGGACTCTCAGTTTTCCAATTTGCTCCTGCCCACATATAGCTCAGATGCTCTTCAACCAGAACTGCGAGGATAGTCATACTTCCGTCCTTACTCCCGACAGCAATTTTTCCATATACATCTTACCCTCCCCGTATCTTTTATGATAGCTAACGGCCATTACTGCCTTTACCACAGCATTATGCTGCCGGTCTTCCCATAGGTAGGCAGTCCCAGCCCCTTTCACTAATTCATCCGCGATCTGATTTTCGGTGGTGATCCACAACTCAGCTTGCATGTATCGTGACACAAACATGGCCGATGTTACATATATTTGGTATGACAGCCAGATATATTGGACCTGGAGAGGCATCCACGCAGTGGAGCAAAGCAAGCCGAGTGGAAAGAGACCTGCAAAAACTAATACTATGGCTAGCTGTACCTTTTCCCGCAGCTCGCTACGCTTTGGATATCCGTAGTAACGGAAAAACTGATTGACAAGCACAGGTGGACCAGTGATAACTAAGAAAGGGCCCGTTTCAACCGCGGCGCGGACTTCGAAGTGTTCTCGCTTATCCGAATGGAGTTCCGTTTTGCGTGATAGATCGATTGGTTCCCTTTCCACAGCCAAAAAAGCGCTCAGCATCTTCAACACTACTGGTACGATCCATAGTATTGAGAAGAAGGACCTCCAGATAGAGGCCACTGCTACGGCGAGGACTATCCCGGTGGACTCTGACACAAGTATGCCACAATATATTTCCCAATTGACAGGTCCGACATCTGATCTGACACTCACAGATCGGTCGGGAGGTTTACGGTCGAGTTCGTCAACAGTGAGGGCGAGGTGATACACTGGAAATCTAGCGCGGACGAATTGCAAGTCTGGAGGACCTCCAGATTCAGCATCAGGCCGGGACGGCTTTACTGTGAACAGCGGCACAGGCATCCGAGCGACGACTCTCTGCCACAGATTAGTTCGTGATGGCTCACTCCGCAGACTCTCTGGTGTTCCTTCGGCCCGGGAGAATACAGTGCTATCCTCTTCGGGAAAGAACGCGGTACCGAGCATGTGTCCGGTCTGATGGCCCTGGAACATGCCGCGTTTGGACGCTGTATCCAATACCTGAAGGCTGGCCTTATACAGTGGGCCACCGGCGGGGCCGAGTAGCGCTAACTGAAGCATTCGAGCAGCGCAAAAGCGTCCATATGACCGTTGTGGCCATAACAGTGTATTGAAGACCGCCTGCGTTGCGGCTTCTGCTCCAATATAACCAAGAACGCTTCCTAGCGCGCTGATAACAGAGTTTGGAGTAGGAGTCGCCATCGGATTCAATGGTTCGAACAGGAAAAAACAGATTCACCGTCCGATGCAAGTACGCAGCAAGGCCACGGGGAGTGCCTAAGGTCCACGCTGGTGAGCCTTAGGCGTGAAAGGATAGAACATGAAATCTGCAAGCCACCACAGCCTATGGTGTTGTGATAAGAGCCCCGACGAGCCGTGCTCCACTCCTAAGCTTCAAAAATCAAACCTTCAGCCATGTCGGTTCTGAATACTAGCAGAAGTCTCCGTTCAATGATCGCCGAACATCAAACTGAAAACACAGATGGAAAGACCTCAGATCTTTGAGCGCATACGAGATACGCGAAGATAAGTGCTTCGCCATCAGCCGTGCCACGATACACTACGTAGCCGGCGGAAGGCATTGCTACAATCTCCTATGCGCAGGGCTAGATACCGAGCGACGAAAGGGATGCAGGATGGAATGATATGACTACTCGCTAGGGCCAAATGTTTCGGGACACCAAGGTAGCTTTGAATACTGATTGGTTCCATGCACACATGCCCAATAGGCGGGGCAAGCGTGCTAGAGCGGGAAGGCTGCAGTCTCTTACGTGGCACGACTGTAGGTCATACCTTTAGCTACACACCAATTCGTTATCATGGCTTAGCCTTGGGACCACACCGCTCAAGATTGGTGAAATATCATTGGGGCCCGGGTAGTCACTGACTTGTCACTCCGCATCACGGCCTTGCGAGATCAACAACCAGGCCACTCACACACCTGGAACAAACGCCATATTGCTCACACCTTTATTCTCAACGTAGTGCAGACATCAGTGCTACTTACTGTAGCTGCTAATACCGCTACGCTAGCATCAGATTGAAGAGTGTTCTTAATCCCTAACGCGGTAGTCGCCATGCGGCGTGTCTATCACAGTGGCAAATCTAAGATTTTAGCCATACTAAGATACGTAAACCACTTCATATGGGCGAAATTCAAGTCAATCGGGAGGAAGCGGCCGCAGGAAGAAACGGAGGAAACTGTCGGAGAAGCTTTCGCCTACCTAGGAAATATCGAGATCGACAAGACCGTCTATGAGTATGCGCCCAACCTCGGACCAAATGCACCTATCGAAGACTTCAACAATAATCCGCCGCTGCATCTGACGGAAGCGCTACATGGACAGTCACTGGCATCCCTCCCCACGAGCAAGGGTGCAGGAGCCCCCATTTTGTGTTTTTGTGTGAAGACAGAGGGAAGGTGTCCCTTGATGAAGACATTGCGAGACTAGGGCAATGGCCTCGGAGACTTCTTCATGTCCCAACGATGACGAGCTACGAATGCCGCGATGGAAACACCTATAATGGTGTCAAGGATCCTCAATACCGAGCCTTATCATACACTTGGGGAAGATGGGAACTTACCGAAGGAGTGAAGCCGTTCATAAAAGAGCTCAGGATATCAGGAATTACTTGGGACGTGCCGCGCATGAACCCTGCGCATTTTACGGTGCACCAGATGGAACAAGTGTTACACCGTGCTTGCCAAGCAGTAAGCCTGAACAGCGAGGATACTCCTACAACTAACACGAAGATCATGCTCCCGCCGACCGAATGGGTTTGGTTAGACATTGCATGTATTGATCAGGATCCCGCGTCACCACAGAACGCGATAGAGATTGGTCGCCAAGCAAAGATTTTCAAGAATGCCACTGGTGTCTTGATCTGGCTAAGCACCTGTACAGATACCGATAAAGGACGAGGCGCCATTACCAGAGACGGTCTAAGGAATCTGGTGACGAACTTGGTTACTCGCGACTTCAATGCCCCTTGGCCCAGTGAGAATGACACCACGCCCAACATACATGGCAGCCGAGCGTATTCTCGGAGATGGGAAAGCTACCTAGCGACCCATGGTTCACATCGCTTTGGACACTGCAAGAAGCGTTCCTATGTCGCCATGCTTACTTCGCTGGGAAAAGTGCTACAGTTCTAGAAGCCAACGTGGCTCTTGACGATCGACCGGGTCCTTTCACCCTTGGCTTGCTCACGAAAGCATCTTATAGACTTTACAAGGTCTGCAGCGATCGCAACATCATGTATGAGAGGAACGGAGCAGAATTTGGGACGTTTGAAACAAAATGGAATGGGTACGTGGAGGCCAGTGGATTCTCTGCCTTACACATAGGCAACCCACTTGTGCTTTTCCCTGTGAGTGGGTATAGAGTTTGCTCGAGGGATTACGACCGCATATAGGGGATCATGCAAGTTTTCGACTTCCCCCTTGGCCGGTCAGCAGATCCCAGTCGAGATCCTAGTCGCACCTACACACAAGCAGAGCTAGCTGATCAACTGGGAGAAGCAATCCTCCGAGATCGTCCTGTACAGAGTCAGCTCCATCGTTTTAAAGAGCCCTCGGCGTATGGCAAAGGCTGGCGCATTAACCAGCGGTCTTTCGTTCCATCTACGTATATTCACGCCCATTCTCAAGATCGTGAACATAGCGTACCTTCCTGCAGTTTTGGTACACGGACTGTCGACGGTATCCGCTGGGGCTACTTCCAGGGGGTAGCGGTCCATTTTGCGAAACTAGTAAGCGCATGGCGAAATATCGATAATGATGTCTCGGCTAAGGCGCCGGGCGGCTTTAACGTAGCAATATCAGTATGTCAAATTGCCCTTGATAGGAATCATCAATTGTACGACAGGAACCTGGTGGGTAACTTAAGAGATTATTACAGCGGCTGGAGAGTCCCAGAAAGCTGCTCTGAAGTCAGAACGCTTTTGGATTCGGTCCTTGATATTTTAGGGTTAGGGTTAGGGTTAGGGTTAGGGTTAGGGTTAGGGTTAGGGTTAGGG